>JAANYP010007702.1:0-22599 GCA_020465985.1 Centrapalus pauciflorus | reverse complement strand
GCTGGGGGCAGATCTTGATGATCGTGCCAAAATTGAAGAGGCGAAGGCAAAGTTTTCAGAATTCCGCGCCAAAGACGGGGAATCTCTGCAATCCACGTTCACCAGGTTTTGTGCAGTCCTTAACGAATTGAATAAACTGCACATCAAGAAGGATCGGGATGACATAAACATCCAATTCTTTGCCGCCTTAGCCCCCGAGTGGCAGCTTGCATGTAGGGCAACAAAAAGAGTTCTGAACATTCCTGAGGTATCCATAAATGTCATCTTTAAGGAGCTTAAGAAATATCAAGGGGATGTGGATCAACAGAAGCTGATGGCAAATCAATTGGCCTCTCTACTGCTATCAGCCAACACAGGGTTGAAACCAAATGATTCCCTAGCCTTGATCACCAACACGCAGATTCCGACACCATCTTTTGCTCCTGGTTCTTCATCATCTCAGTACAGGTATGCTTTCCCTCCACGTGAGGTCTATGATGAGGAGGAAGCCACGATCAAAGAACAGATTGCCTTGTGGACCAACCGTCTCCAACAACGACGGTTCTCCAACAAGACCAACAACCAACTCCGATATGACACTGGTCCTCGGAGGTACTCAGATGACAGGAGGGATGACCGCCGCGATGACTATCGCAGAGATGACTACCGCAGGGATGACAGGGATGATCGCCGGTATGATGACAGATGCGACTATCGCGATGATCGCCGTTATGAAAGGCGTGACGAAAGGCGAGATGACAGGAGAGATGACAGGAGAGAAGACAGGCGGGACGATCGAAGGGATGATCGTCGGGATGATCGCCGGGACAGAAGGCGTGATGATAGCCGTGAGCACCGCCGGGCCGACAAAAGGCCGGCGGAAAGAAGAGAGGAGAAGCCAAGAGCAGACGAGCCAAAGGCCACTGATGAACGTCTCTGCTACAAATGTGGCAAACCGGGCCACTTTGCTAGGGAATGCAAGAACAATTTTGAGAGAGACGTTGCGTATTACGAAAGAAAGCTCGAGGCTGCAAAGAAGAGAACGGATGCGTTGGCCCTCGTCGCCCAGGAGGACTACTGGGATGCTGAAGATTCAGACGACGAGGATGAAAAGGGAAAGAATTGCTATATGGTTGATCGTCAGGGGTTGGAGATTTGTACTGATGTCACTGATGCAAATTCAGACACTGCTGCTGAGGGGGAGACAATGAAACATCCACCAGCATGTCTGATGACTACAACCGACGATCCCGAATGCTCCACATCCGGTTCAGAGTCCAGTGAGGTATATTCCTATTACATTCCTGCACATGTAAATAAATTATTTGTAGATAATGAATGTACACTACACACACAAATACTTGATCTACAAGATAGATTAAAAGCTGAAACTGCAAAGTGTGTACAGGCTGAACATCAAGCTCATATTCTGAAAGAATAATCTGAATTATATCATGCAAAATGGTTAACTAATCATAATGTTATAAAACAGATGTTGATAGAAAAAGTAGATGTTCAGGATAGGAATATATACCTTGAATCTTGCATGGAAACGCTTTCAAAAGAAAAACTCTCTTTAAAAGAAGAATTTCCTGTTCTTACAAAACAATTAGATGTGGTAAATATGGAAAATATAGACAGTTTAGAAAAATACAAAATGATTGAAGAAGAAAGGATAAGTTTGTACGCAAGAATAAAGACCCTTGACGATGCATTTTTGAAAAGGGGTCAAACAGAACAAACTATCCATTTAAATCAGCCCAAAGAAACTAGGTTTTACCATTCTAAACAGGGAATTGGTTTTAAAAATCCTAAATATTTGGAAAAAACACAAAATGTCTTACCTGTATTTTATGACATGAATTATATGGGAGCCGGTATTAAATCTTTCTTTTTTGAGTCATCAAAAGAAGTTTTAAACCAAGAAAATGAGAAACGTGTTGCGCGTAAAGATAAAGAAATTTCTTTTCATTATGAAGAACTTAACGAGAGTTATTCTTCTAGAGTACCCACTTTAGAGGAAGATCTCTCGTCAACTTATTCAGAAACTGAATTGAACACTGAAACTGAAAAATCAAATCCTCAACTTTATATTCCTGCAAAAGTTCTTCAACAGCAAATCATTGTTTTAGAAAAGGAATTGAAGTCGTCTCAAGAGAAAGCACTTGATCTTCAAGATGCTCTTCTTAAGAGAGAAGAAGAATTGATAAATCAATCTTTTCAACAAACTGTGGAAGTCACTGTCTACAGAGAAAATTTTGAAATAGTTTCACAACGATTGAAAGATCTTTCAAAACAACAAACACTTTCTCATTCTCTAAAAATTCCATGTATGTCATCAGATAAAGGTAAGGCTACAGCTGAAACTTTTTCTATCTTTGTCAAAGGTGAGTGCTCAAATGCTTTCAAGAATGAGGTTTCTAAAAAGACTCAGATAAAATCCAAGTCTTTTAAGAAACCCACTCACCTCCAAAAAGAAAAGTCTGTCAAGTCTAAATCTTCCATGCTTACTGACTCTAATCGTTTTGTTCCTACAGATCATATAAGGAGAGTCCCAAAAACCACCATGCAGGATTTTACAAGTTTTTTTTGTGAAGAAGGCTTTAATGCCAAGTGATTTTGTTACTAGAGATAGGATATCTGTAATCTCTAAAGACAATTTGTGTAACAAAGCGTGTGACAATGTTTGTAATGATGTACCGAATTCTACTATTCCGTTAAAGTACTCTTTCAAGGATTTGTTTAATCTATGTCCAACTAAATATAGACGACAGGTTCCTGAAATGAATGCTTTTGTGCCTTATCCTGTTAAACGAATTCGGAAAAAGAAAACTAAAAATAGTGCATCATCGGCCACAAACAAAGTTGAGACATGTCCGTTGCCAAGGCCCAAAACCAAAGCAACGGTCAAGAAGGTCTCAACAAGACAAAAACCGAAGGCAATTTCAGCGCCTAAGGTTCCAAAACCCAATAAATCCAATCTTTAATGGATTCCAAAGGGTTGTGCATCTGGACCACACACAAATGCTAGTTGGGTTTTTAAATCTGTACACGTGCCATATAAATCTGGAAATCCTAACAAAAAGGGACCCATATTGAGGTGGGTACCCAAGGTTGTGTGATCTTAATGCAGATGGTTCTTGGTTACTTCTGATCAAGACCCGTGCTTCAAAGAAATGGCTTCTAGTTACCTTAGACTAGGACCCGTTCTTTTTGCTTGTCGGTTGTGCTTAAACCGACACGTTTGGCTTCTGTGCACACAGCCCAGGACCCGGTCTTAACTCATCATGTTTTCTGAACATCTCGGTTCAGAACACGGTTTGATTGTCAATTAAAAATGGATGTGTTTGAATGCATATAGTTTTTCATTATATGAATTTATGTGTTTTTCAGGCTAATTCCATTTGGTATATGGATTCGGGTTGCTCCAAGCACATGACAGGAAGAAGAGAATTACTGTCCAACGTTGTTGAACAGTATTGCGGAACTGTGAAATTCGGGAACAACCATCAGGCTCAAATAAAAGGATAAGGGGACTTAGTTCTAAATAATCTGGTCATCAAGGACGTTGACTATGTTGAGGGGTTATCTCATAATCTTTTTAGCATAGGACAGCTCTGTGACAAAGGACTAGAAGTAACATTTAGGGCTAAGAACTGCAGTGTTAAGAACATGGATGGAAAAGAAATCTTGACTGGTTCCCGAAAATCTAACCTTTACACCATTGACGTATCTAAGCTTGTAGTAAAGGATAACATTTGTCTACTATCAAAAGCCTCGTCAAAAGACTCTTGGTTGTGGCATCGAAGATTATCCCATTTGAATTTTGATAACATCAACAAGCTGGCTGCGAAGCAATTGGTCAAAGGACTTCCTGAGTTACGCTATGAAAAGGACCATCTGTGTGGAGCATGTGAGAAAGGAAAAATGAAACGATCATCTCACAAACCAAAGCCCGAACCATCAACAAAAAGAGTTTTGGATTTACTTCATATGGATTTATGCGGACCGATGAGAACACAAAGCATAAATGGAAAACGATATGTGTTGGTTATCGTTGATGATTATTCTCGATATACCTGGGTAAGGTTCTTGCGTTCCAAGGACGAGACAGCTCAAGAAATCATTGATTTTATCAAGAGTGTCGAGACCCAACAGCAGCTGTCAGTGCAATCAATTAGATCAGATAATGGCACGGAGTTCAAGAACTCGGTAGTGGAGGGCTTCCTTCGATCCAAGGGGATTCAGCATCAATACTCTGCTGCTCGAACACCTCAACAAAATGGGATCGTGGAAAGGCGTAACCGTACGCTAGTAGAAGCCGCTCGTACAATGCTCACATACTCAAAGCTATCTCCGTTCTTGTGGGCCGAAGCCGTATCAACAGCATGCTATACACAGAATCGCTCCATCATTCATAAGCGCTTTAACAAAACTCCTTACCAACTCTTTTTGAATAAAGTACCATTTATCAAGTACTTACGTGTATTTTGTTGCAGGTTCTATGTGCTGAATGACAAAGACAACCTCGGGAAATTTAACGAAAAGGCGGATGAAGCGATCTTCATTGGATACTCATCCAATTCGAAGGCGTATCGCGCATTCAATACCCGAACCAGAACAGTCAATGAAACTGTACACGTCACATTTGATGAGTTGGCTGAACTGGCACCCGAAGTTGATCAATCAGGATCACGCATTACTCAAATGCCTGGAGACTCTTCGAATAACCCCATTTCTTTTTCTTCTTCTGATTTGGTTAATTTATTTGATCCTTTTTATGTTGAATTTTTCGGTCCTAACGCTAGTGTGTCTAATGTTGTTAATAATGTAGGTAATCCTTCCAGTTCAACTGCGCCGCAAAGTTTCTCCACTCCCTCTTCATCAACATATCCTCATCCATCCACATCATCCACCGACACATCCGCAGTTGAATCTACTCATATAATACCCTCACATGTAATACCAACGATTCTTCCTTCACCTGAACACTCGGAAATTGAACCAGAACCTGTGGTACCATCATTTGAAACCATTGACCATGAATCCTCATCCATTCCCATATTATCCACAGAGGTTCCATCCCGAGCACCCTTCCACACGAGATCAAATGGACCCGCAATCACCCAACAGAACAAATCATTGGTGACGTAACAACAGGAGTCCAAACTCGTAGGGCATCTGCTAATGAATGTCTCTACACATCATTCTTGAGTATGATAGATCCCGCTCGTGTGGATGAAGCCCTGACAGATCCGGATTGGATAGTTGCAATGCAAGAGGAACTCAACCAGTTTGAACAGCTAAGAGTATGGCGGTTAGTTCCCAAGCCAAAAGACCGTACAGTCATCGGAACAAAGTGGATTTTTAAGAACAAACGAGATGAAAACGGCATTGTGATAAGGAACAAAGCAAGACTTGTTGCCAAAGGCTACCGACAACAAGAAGGGATAGATTATGACGAGACCTTCGCTCCAGTTGCACGGATCGAAGCAATCAGAATCTTCTTGGCGTATGCGGCACACAAAGACCTCAAAGTGTACCAAATGGACGTCAAGACTGCCTTTCTAAACGGTGAACTTAACGAGGAAGTGTATGTTGAACAACCACAAGGCTTTGTTGATGCACATAAACCTGACCATGTTTATGTGCTAGATAAGGCCCTCTATGGTTTAAAACAAGCACCTCGAGCATGGTATGATAGTCTTTCGACTTTCCTTATTTCTGCCGGTTTCTATAAAGGTGTGGTGGACACAACTCTGTTCACTAAAAGGGAAGGCCCACATATAATGCTAGTACAGATTTATGTTGACGATATTATATTTGGATCTACTGACAGTAATTTTTGTAAGGATTTTTCAGCCCTAATGGAGTCTCGGTTTGAGATGAGTATGATGGGGGAAATGAACTTTTTCCTCGGATTACAAGTCAAACAACTTGAGGATGGGATTTTTGTGAACCAGTCGAAATATACTCTTGACATTCTCAAAAAGTATAAGTTAGACTCTTGCACGAGTATCGCAACTCCCATGGCCTCCAACTGTAAGTTAGACACCGATCCTTCCGGGAAAAGTGTCGATAATACAACTTACAGAGGGATGATAGGATCCTTACTGTACTTGACTGCCAGTAGACCGAATATAGTGTTTTCAACATGTCTTTGTGCTAGATTTCAGGCCGACCCAAAAGAATCACACCTAACTGCGGTAAAACGCATTTTTCGTTATCTTAAGGGTACACCCGAACTTGGTCTATGGTATCCAAAGGGAACCGATTTCGATCTTACCGCGTTTTCAGATGCTGATTTTGTAGGTTGTAGAGTGGACAGAAAAAGCACATCGGGAGGAATACAGTTCTTAGGCGATAGACCGGTGAGTTGGTCTTCCAAAAAGCAGAATTGTGTATCCACATCCACAGCTGAGGCTGAGTATGTAGCTGCTGCAAGCTGTTGCTCTCAAGTGCTGTGGATGAGAACACAATTACGCGATTATGGGTTCTCACTCACCAATATCCCTATTTACTGTGATTCTCGAAGTGCAATTGCCATCTCTTGCAATCCCGTGCAGCACTCTCGTACAAAACACATAAATATCAGGTATCATTTTATTAAAGATCACGTTGAAAAGGGAACCATTGAGTTGTATTTTGTTGGCACGGAATACCAACTAGCGGATATATTTACTAAAG
Organism: Centrapalus pauciflorus; assembly: GCA_020465985.1. Classification (NCBI taxonomy): domain Eukaryota; kingdom Viridiplantae; phylum Streptophyta; class Magnoliopsida; order Asterales; family Asteraceae; genus Centrapalus; species Centrapalus pauciflorus. Next base: position 15,933 of record JAANYP010007702.1, on the reverse strand, counting down.
CTTTAGACGAACCTCGTTTTCGGTTTTTAGTATCTCATATCGGCATGTTGAATCCACCTTCTAATTAAATATCAGATATTGTCTTAAATAATTCTATTTCAATCTATCATGATTGAAATTCCTTTATTTTAGAAAATAATTGTTATTTAAATTTAAGGAGTATGTCACAAGATTGAAAATCAATCTTTCCTTATCTGCGTATATTTTTAATAATTAATGATCCTGATAAATTGCTGTGTGACTTGTTCATCATGGAGTGGGATGCAAACAATATCCAGGTTTGTCGGTATTTGTAAGGCTTAAAGAAGGGTTGTCATGATTTATATCTGAAAAGAAAAAGGAAAAAGGATCGGTATTTATTTGAGGGGGAGTAGAGTTAGGATTTTAAATTTTATAATTCTGTGTTTCTTTTTATTTCGTTTATAGTTAAATTTTTTTTAATTTTAGGATTGTCTTAATTTTAATTTAATTTTAAGTGTTAATTTAAGAGGTCAGAAAATCACAAAAAGATTTTTTCTTTCAAATTTATCAAAAAGCCAAAAAGTTTTTAGTTTACTTCATTTCATCTTATTTTAATTTCAAAATTAAAGAAAATTCCAAAAATATCTTTTATTTTTCTGTGTTGGAACAAAAAATTTCTTTTTGTTGAATTTTTCTTAAAAGCCCAAAAACATTTTCTTGTTGTGTTTGAGTCCAACCCACCGGCCCAATCTCCATTTGGGGCGCGAATCCTTGACCCGACCCACGACCCACACGCCTTTAAAAGGGCGGGTCAACGGTCAACTGTCTTACCTTTCTTCACTTTCAAGATATTTCATCTTCTTCTTCTTCTTTCTCTGTCGACGAACACCGCCCACTATCCTCCATTGTTACCGTTCCAAGCTTCTCAAACATCGTTTTCTTCGATTTTTCTTGCATTATTCATCATCTGCATCACCAGGTAACACTTCTTTACATTTATTTCAGTCTTTAACTTAGTATATTACTTGTTTGATTTTCAAATTTTTTTTTCTAGTTTTTCAATTCGGTTTTTACTAGTTTTAGGTAGTTTAATGTGTTATTTCTTCTTAGTTGTAGTTAGATAAAATGTTCCTTAGGTTGTTTTAGTTTAGGATCTGTAATTTCATGCATTTTCAATAAGATTCCAACTGTTCACGTTTATATCTTGCATGAACATTAACTGCACTCATGCAGTTTCGGATGTCCGAATTCGGACCACCAACCGAATTCGGATGTCCGACTTAGAATAATTTCAAAATGTTTCAAAGAACAAAATCACATTTCGGACAACTGTTGATCCGAATTCGGTTCACTGTTGATCCGAATTCGGACCATCACATCAGGGTCAAAATTTTCAAAATTGAAAAATTGTCTAAGTATGTTCACCACTATGCATCCGAATTCGGATGATACCCGGATTCGGTCCTCATCCGAATTCCAGGTACCATCCGAAATTGGGACACTTTCATTTCATTGCATGCATTTTCACAAGTCAAAATCCGAATTCGGACCATGTTCACACCACATCCGAATTCGGACCACCCTCATTCATATCATGAACTACACTTCGGACCATCATCTGAATTCGGTCCCCATGTATCACCTCATCCGAATTCGGTCCCCCCACCTCATTCATGCATCATTCAATTTCGGACGTATCCGAATTCGATGACACTGTTCATCCGAATTCGGACCATCCGAAATCCAACACTTAGCATTTTTTTAATTTTTCATTTTTCATGTTTTCCATTTCTGCATCTTCATATACACTAAAAATCTCAAAAATAGTTCCATCCAAGTGCACCATTGATTAGAGTTAGGATCAGTGTTTGAGTGAAACGGTCTTATCTAACATCGGTCTCTTAACGATTGACTTTAGACTTTTTTAGTGGAATTTTATTCTGCTAATAAAGACCCGATGTTAAACAGATCAGACAATTTCTATTTCACACTCATCTAGACTTCACATCAATGCTTTATCATATCAACTCTTATGATTCTAACTTTGTTGCACTTTGCAGGAAAATGGATCCCGCAATTGTTCTTACCATTCCCCACCCTCCTATCCCAAATAATAACGCTCAGTTACCCGAGGAAGCCATCCTGCCGAGCGCCGAGTTTGTCGAGTTTATCCCCCACAACTGGCAACTCGACGTCTCTATCCTTCCGAAAGAATCCCAAACCCTTGCCTTTGACATTCTCACTCGCCATCCCATATATTATGCCCTTTCCACAGCCATAGCCGTTCCCCAGATTTACCTACAACAATTCTGGAACAGGCTCCAATTCATAACCGACCTCGAACCTCACTTCACCTCCACCATTGACTGCGTTCCAGTCAAAGTCACAACCGCAGCCATCCGTCACATTCTTCGTCTTCCCATCCAAGACTATATTCCCTCCCTTGACTCGTTCGATCCAAACCCATCCGTCTCAGAAGCCCTATCTGAAATTCAAACCCTAGGGTATGACGGACCCCTTACCAAACCATCCGACTTTCGCACCAAAAACCTTCAGTCCCACTGGAGGATTCTCTTCGATGTGCTTAACAAGTGCCTGACAGCCAAACATTCTGGTCATGACTCAGCATCGGCCCAGGTTTTAGCCATGTTTGCTGGCTTTGCCTACGACCGACACGTGGACTATGCGGCTTTCATCTTTGAAGAATTAAGAAGAGTCCACGTGGAAAGGAGCACGAAGAAAGGACGCAAGTATGTCCCCTATCAACGATTCCTTCAGCTCATCATACAATACGCCATGGATCAGGACGAAGACATTCATGAGCGTCCAGAAGCTGATGTCTATCCAACCGTCGCTATCCAGAAACTGACTTTGCCAAAGGGGGCACCGACGGTACAGGTAATGAAGATTCCATTATCGACTCTGACAAGGTCGAGGGGTACAGATCGGGTAAGGGAATATATGAGAGAAAATTATCCGGATGAGTCTCAGTCTGAATCGACTGAGACTAACCAGTCCGAAGGTGAGCAGCAAGATAGTGAGAACGAGGGAGAAAGGACGGATGTACAACAATCACTGGGTTATGGTGAGAAGGAGGCTGAGAATGTAAGGGAGGGAGTCGTAGGTGAAACGGCAGAGACGGCGGATTCTGAACGAACCGTCTCTGTCATAAGGCCGAGGGATATATTATCTGAGGGTGAGCCAAGCCCTATCAGCCGGACACCACTTCATAAGACCGTTAGTCCAGCGGTCGCCACAACCCCAACCATCCACTTGGTTTCCCCTCAAAGGAAAACCACTTCATTCCACGGGGATCTTCCACATACGCCATCGCCCTCTCATTCGGAGAATGGCGGTGTTGAAAGAGGTCACACTCCTCCCCACGTGACCGAACTTCCTTCGCTCACGATTCCATCTCCACAAACAGACACCGTGCACGATGCCTCTGTGGCATCCCCAAGAGCTGCCTCTGTGGCAGCTCCGGAAACTTCCAGATCTGAGCATCCCGTAGTGGAGCCAGAGATGACGGAAGGAAGACCGGGAGTGGCTCAACCTACGCCGTCCACTTCCGGCCATCTCCCCATCAACTTGGAGATGTTAACGGCAGCCTTACGTGCTGCCGGCGTTATCACCCGGGCTGACCTGGACGCCCAAAGGGAGGCAGCCGAGGAACGACATACCGCCCTTCTTTCTCTTATAAAGGGTAAGGGTGTCGCCTCCGAAGCCGGCCCCTCACCAGGATCCCATTCAGTCCAACTTCAAATGGCGGAGCTCTCTGACAAACTGGACGCACTTAATCGCCTAATCCTTCAAGTCCAAGACCAGCTAAACTCAAGGATGGATCGCCTTGAGTCGGCGGTTATAGATCTTCAGTGCCGCACTCAGGCCGAAGCCCCCAAAAGAAAACATGACGACCAGGACGACCCTGATCGTCATGAGGAGGAGAAGCGCAGAAAAGTACAATTTGAGGAGCCCATGCTGGGTATAGGGGGAGCAGAGACCGTCGAGGGGTCTGAATTTCAGGGGTCGGGGGAAAAGTCACAAGAGGCTCAGGAGTACATGCTAATAGAAGACGAGCCGATGGTCGAGGGTCCAGCTCCACTGGATCCAATGACAGCCATGGTAGAATTTGAGGAGCCACACGAGAAGGTTGAAATCATATTAGTTTCTGATTCAGATTCTGATACCGAGGACAACCAACCACTTTGAACTCCTAAGCCTGAACCTGACTCTCCAACCAAAAAATCCTCATCCTCTTCCTTCGATTTCCTGAATTCACCACCCAGAGCCCAACAGGAAGACATACTCTCATCCATCCAAGCTCCCCCATCACTAAAAGAATCCCACATTACAGTCAGCCCACCAAGATCCCCAAGCCCTCCACCAGTCCAACAAACCCAACGCTCAGGTCCCTCCCCAACAAAAAGGGTTGACTGCTTCGATGAGACTCCGGAGGGTCCTGGAGTGTACAGAAAAGACGATTTATTCTGGGTAGACCACTACACCAAAGGAAAAGTTCGCACACTGCCGCAAGAAGAAAAAGACCAAATGCGTCAAGAACGGCGGGGGACAATTATAAAGCTTCTTGAAGCCAAAAAATCTGAACTCGAAGAACCCCCCGTTCAAGGCCTGAAAGAATTTCTGCAGAACTTTCCCCCGGAAAAGTTTCAAAATCCATATCTTGAAGAAAGGTTCAAGATGGTTTTCAGAAAGAAGCCTGGAGCCTTCAGCAGACGCCTTCTCATGGAACTTACAAATGTCTCCAAAGCTGAACAGGCTGAATGCTACCAATTGATGCTCCGGGAACAAAGGTCTAAGGTGTCGAAGTCAAAGATCAAAAAGCTCAAGACAATCACGATGTGCAAAAGAGCCAGAGTCTTCTATCCATCCTACCAAGTGGAAAGAGAAGATGGGACGGGAGATGACATCTTCGAGAATGATCTTGACTTCATAAGTGCGGATGACGTTGAATTCCTTCACAATACTCTGAAAAATCGCATCAAGAAACGTCTATCGCACATGACCGCACTAGGAGCCCTAGTACGAAGCATGAATCGCCGATCGATAATAATGTGCCTAAGAGATTTTCAGATGGCGATCGAAAGTGCTTTGGTTAAGGTAGGACTATGTGCACCGGAACAAGACAGCTTTCTCCTAGCCCACCACCCGGCCTACAGAGTGATACTTAAAGGAGATCCGGGTGTTATTTATGTGAACCACAAGGGCTACAAAAGGTATATGCGCTTTGAGGATCTACCTTGCTATTCCGATGGTACACTTCGACTGGTTCGAGCTGCTCTCACAAAGAAAGTACAAGATTATAATGCTCAACCAGATCCTGAACAGAGATGCTCACCTACGGAGATACGTAATACACTCAGCGGCATAGACTACCTGAACGAGCGGCTACATACAAGACAAGTAACCAGACGATTCGACGTCATACTTGGTCTTCGTGAATCCACAGATCATGCCCGCGTTCCAGGACCTCCTAAGTGATCGAAAAGGGGGAGATTATTAGATTTATTATTTCGATCCTAGGAGTTATTTTGTAATATTTATTTTCATTGTAATTTGTCTTGTATTTATTTCTATGTATTTCATGTCTATGTAAAAGTGTAGGAGCCATTGTTGCCAAGTGTTGTAACTTAATTAAAGGAGCCTATAAAAAGGCTCCTAGGGTTACTTTTGAGAAAAACACACGGTTGACCATTTGAATATTTACTTTCAGCCGCCACTGTTCCATCAAAGCATTCAAACATTCATATTGTCTTCTTCTTTATTAAACACATTTATTGAGCTTGTTTTCTTCATGTGTTTGATGAGAAAATCATTAAGGTGCTGAATACATACGGGATTTCACATTAACATGGTGTTTTAAAGTGAATAAATTTCTAATTTTTCAATCATGTTATGCAACAGATTACTTTGATCATGGTGATCAAACTCGCATATGTCAACTATGTCATGCAAAATTATGGACAGATGAAGCTGTTAGAGGTCAAAGAACTGGGGACAAAACATGTTATTACCTATGTTGTGGTTACGACAAGGTTCAACTTTCGGAGTTTGAAAGCAGCTCCATCATTATATGAGGATCTATTTCGTCTTAACGATTCGAAAAGCAAAAACTTTCTTAAGAATATTCGTCGTTACAATTCTATGTTTTCATTCACTTCAATGTGTGGGAAGTTTGATTCATCAATAAATAAGGGTAAAGCTCCGTATATTTTTCAGGCTTAGTGGTCAAAACTACCATGCTATGGGAACCTTCTACCTGTAGATGCCTCAAAACCTAAATTCTCTCAGCTTTACATATATGACACTGAGAATGAACTTTCAAACAGGCAGAATGCATTCGGGTATATTCTACTTCATGATTATTAACTTTTGGATTTTTCTATGTGGGATATTATATATCGCTTTTGTATATTTATATCAATTATTGCATCAATCTAAATAAGTTACATAATGTTTTAAAAGATACATATTTAACTACATCTTAATTCCTTTTCCATACTTTGGTACCTAATGAATACATTATTTTTTAATTTTTTTCGTATAATTATATCTCTCATAATGCATCTTTTATGTTTTTTGCATTTGTAACAGTCAACCAAAGGATGGGTCTACAACAACTACCGATCTTCATGATGTTGCAACTATAACATATTTGAAGAGTATGTTGGATTCAATAAATGAATTGGTTAAGGCCTATAGGATGGTAAGAGATTGCTTTCATGCAAATACACATCAAGACCTAAAGTTACGACTAATAGGGAGAAGACAACAAGACGGAAGGACATATAACCTGCCAACTGCTTCCGAAGTGGCTGGTTTAGTTATTGGTGACATTGGTGATTCATTTGATAATAGAGATATTATGGTTGAAAAACAATCAGGACGTTTAAAACGAATAAGTGAATTATATCCTTCTTATCTTCCTCTTCAATACCCACTACTTTTTCCATATGGAGATGATGGGTATAGAATTGATATTCCTCATAGAGGTGTCACATCTTCAAGCAACAGCAAACGTCTAAATTGTACGATGAGAGAATTCTTTGCTTATAGAATGCAAGATAGGGTTGATGTTTTCTCACTGATCTTTAATTCAAGAAGACTTTTCCAACAGTTTTTGGTCGATGCTTATACTATGGTTGAAAGTCAATGATTGTTTTACATAAGGAGTCAACTGAAGGTTCTTAGAAGTGAATCCTATGAGACCTTGTGTAAGGTACGTGATCAAGGAAACACTGATATTTCAAGCACGAGACGTCGTGTTATCCTACCTTCTTCATTTACCGGAGGTGCGCGCTACATGATGCAGAACTATCGTATGCATGCTCATTTTTCTTTAATGTCGTTTTAGATGTCAACGGCTATGTTAAGACGTATGATGATGTTGCGGCTTCAACTGATGGAAAGCAAAATGCCAAAATTCAACTGCAGATTTGTGATCTAGAGTTAGATTATCTTCTTACTTATATGATTTGTTCTTAAATCATCATTTTATAGCCTTTCATTTGGTTTTTATTAATTGTAGTGGTGTTGTGATTAATGTCACATTGTGGGACTCGTATACTCAACAAACGAGGAACTATGTTGCGAGTGTGGAGTACGAACGCCCTAGGATTATAATTTTTCAATTTGCGAAGTTCAAGTTTTATAATGGTGATTTACCTATTCATTAGTTACTTTATAATTATATTTTTTTTTCGGTTCTTTCATATTCATATTCATATGTCGGTGTTATAATTATAGATTTGACATCTTAATTATTGTTTTTCCTCCAGCACGTCCGTAAGGCTACTTATAAATTCTAATGTTAATGAGATCGTGAATTCAGAACCAGGTTTTGATCAATATGCATCTACTTGAAATTTGAAATTACTATTTTATTTTGTTTATTAAAATTTCATATTATTTTTTTATATTCTATAAGTTATTTATTTCATTTTTACAGTCTCCTCTCGAAACAAAATGATGATGGTTCCACTTAGGAGCTTATTATGACCTCATCAAAGGGGTACTCGATTAAGGAAGATTTCTTAGCTAACACCTAGAAATTTGATATATCTAATCTTTCAGAGATTTATGAGGTAATTCTAGATATTGCGTGTTTTTTTTGTTTTCTTATCCTTTACATTCTTTAATTAAAATTTATTTACATGTACAAAAAAAGTGTTGCGTTATTGTCGGCACAATCAAGGGCATCCGTAAGGACATGCCATGGAACTATCTTGGATGTCCGAAATGTACCAAAAGCGTAAAGCCAAAAGACGTCCGTTCACGGCAAATCAATTCCTAGGCCTCCGTTCACCCCAAACGAACTCCCGCTTCCCTTATCAGTATTGATCTTTACGTTTCTGAAGTATATATTTCGTCTGTCTCATCAAGCTCTCTCTCGATTACCCTGTTCTTGTTTCCTGCGTGCGACTTTCGGGAGCTCAATATCTGGTACATTCCTGTTGAATTTTAATCAAAGTCAGTAGATTCTTGTAATTCATCTTTGTATTTGTTTAAGAATAAGTTAATGAAGAATTATGTTTTTGGACAAGAGTTGTTTCATTGACTTTGTTTGACCGTGATGCGATTAAGCTATTATCTATGTCTGCACATGATCTGATTGACAAAAATCATGAGGTACAATGTTATTTATTTTAACTCTAGATATAGATAACTCTTGTGTTAATTTACGGCTGCTCAATTAGTTAAAGATTTTGAATCGTCGAGTTGATTGGTAGGCGTTTTGCCTTCAAGATCGAGATCACCGAATACAATCTACTAAATGATAATCATGTTTTTGGGATTTCAAAACTAACCGATGATGAAGAGATTCTTAATGCATTGCAAGAGAAGACGCAGACTGACCAGGTTTAGTTTCATCATGTATTTATTTGTAATTTAAATTTGACATTTGGAGTTTTGACATACTTAGAATCGAAATTCTTTTACTCAAGTTTTAATAATGTTATTATTATTTCTTTCAAATTGTCTTACTAAAATTTTATAAAAACACAGATTTGTACCTCAGAATCCTTTGGCATTTCTTGCTCAGAAATCACCCATAAAGGAAATGTGATGACGAAGGTGTGTATGTTTTTTAGAATAGTAAAAAATATTTATTGTTGCATAATATTTTAAGGGGAAATTGCGCAAAAAACCTCTAAGTTGGATCATTTTTGCGATTAAAACCCTCAACCATTTTTCATTGCACAAAAAACCTCCAACCGGTTAAAACTTTGTAAATTTGGGTTTTTTTCAAAACATCTGACTTGCAACCGGTTTAGCCGGTTGCAACTTGATGACATGTACAAATTTTAAATAGATTTTTGCGTAAAAAACCTCAAATTTGTTTAGTTTTTTCAATTAAAACCCCAAATCAATTTTTCATTTGATAAAAACCCTCTAATCAATAAAGATAATTAAAATTGAGTATTCACGGATTGTATTTTAATGACATGAATATTTATTAAAATTTTATTTATTAAACATAAAATTCGTTTCCTAATGAAACCTCCACCCTCTAGGCTATCGAACCTCACTGCTCTGTCTGATCATATTCGAAAGCTAAAATGGAACATAAATAAACGAAATTGAACATAAAGTTGAAGCTAAAAATGCAACTCGTAAACACAAAATGAAATTGATTCAATCGGCACAATTGAAGTTAAAATTCAAAAATTAAACGGCAAAAGTTAATCGAACATACATACATAAAATAAACAACACTGAACATAAAGAGAGGATAGAGTAATCGGAGTTGCCGGAGGTAGAGAAGAAGAGAAAAAGTAAATATTATTGTTGGTTAGAGGTGAAAAAAAAAATAGTTAAGGGTTTTAATCGAAAAAGTCACCAATTTCAGGGTTTTTATGCAAAAATTCACTTTAAGAATTATATATGTAGTGCCACGTAGGCGCCACGTAAGTCGGGTTTGCCATGTGGACGCCACGTGTGTGCCATGTAAGCATATCAACCTATTATAACCGGTAATGTCCTAATTTCAAAAGATTTTACCTGTTAGAGGTTTTTTGTGCAACGAAAAATGGTTAGGGGTTTTAATCACAAAAATGGTCCAACTATAGGGTTTTTTACGCAATTATCCCATATTTTAAATACTAATTATATTTTTCTTAAAGGATGCTTCGTCAACTGGAGACAATGTAATTCTGGTTATTGAAAATACGACTTCAGCCACACCTACTTCGAAGAAAGCACATGATGATGGCAAGTCTGGTGGGTGTGACTTCAAACGTAAGTTGGCGGATGATTATGCAACAAAAAAGAAGGTGACAACTGGCATGGAGCTTCTTATACCAAAGAAGGAAAAATGATGTTTGTTCTTTTAGTTTGAATTGTTGGTTTCTTGGAATTTCAGTTGCATTGCGTAATTTGCTTGGATTTTTGTGGTTCGTATTTTGATTTGGTTTGAACAATTCGTTCATTAGGTATTGATTTTCGTTGTATTTAATTTTTGCATCGTTGAATCTTAAATTCATTGAAATATATATATTTGGTTTTCAGATTTAATCATTGCTACTTAGCATTGTTTTTAATTAGTGTATATCTATTACTTGATTATAAAGCATTCATGAAATTGTATTTGTGTAGAATCTTACTTTTTATGCCATAAATATATTTTTAAAAACTTTCAATTGTGGGACTCTTTTATTAATTAGATTTTATGAAATATTAACATGGCATACAATTATTGACAATAAATGTAATGTGTAATTTTTAAGACAAGAACATAACATAAATTTCATGAGATATTCTTCAAAAAAACCATCTTAAAAAACCATCTATTAAAAAACTAACGAGATGCCACATGGCACATAACTAGGATGCCACTTGGCTTCATTTTATTATGACACGTGTACTGCAATTTTCCCTGTTGATAAAATGAAAAAATTAAAATCTAATTTATATTTATCTTCTGTTTTGTTTTGTGAACAAACCGACGAAACTAAGGTTCTTCAAATTCGCCCTCTGCTTTTCTCTTGGTTTTTTAAAATCTAAATTATATTTATCTTCTGTTTTGTTTTGTGAACAAACCCACGAAACTAGGGTTCTTCAAATTCGCCCTCTGCTGTTCTCTTGGTTTCAACTGCTTATCGAATGCTTAACGAGATTCTCGCAAGACGTAGGGGTTCTGTTACCTGCTACACTCGATTTCTTATCTACAGCTTAAGGTAGATATTATTTCTTAACCCCAATCCCGATTTATAGCAATCCTCCTATAATTTTGATATTCAAATTTAAATAGCCACCTATTCCGGATGGAATTGGTGAGTTAGTTGCATTTCCATGCTTATAAATTTGTTTCTGATTCTTGACGTGATTATTTTGTGTTTGAAGTTTAAAAAAATCAAATCTTTGATAAACAATTGTTGACTTACTGTTGAATTATCAATGGATTCCCAAATCACCATGATTGATGATATTAATGTTATGAAGGATCTTTTTGTGATCAAAGTACGAGTTATTCGTCTGTGGAAGTTGCATGTTTTCAAAAATCCTAGCGAAACATATGCAATTGGGATGGTCCTAATTGATGAACGGGTTCGATATTTACATTCCTGCTGAGTTTTTACTATTACACCTAGACAGAAATGTCATTTTCTTTTATATATCATATTAGTATATTACAATTATTTATTATCAAATGTAGACTGTTCGTTCCAGCAAATATTTATGTTTCCTTTTTTCTACTTACAACATTCATGACATCGAACCTGTTTATGAATAAAACATTCATTACTGATCAGTTTGAAGATTTTAAGGCAAATGAAACACATATTTTGTTGCTAATCACTTTTGTTGTTGATAGACACTACATACACCTCTGTTACTGTTTTATTGATCAAAACAGAGATCAGAGACCATTTTTAGTTACAGGATTTTATTTCAAACCATCAAACTAAATAATAAGAATGCAAAAATCAACACTTGAACACTAACTAAGATCATGCATTGACATAGTTTCATGATTAAAACATTTCTTGATGATCAATTTGAAGATTTAAAGGCAAGTGAAACACATTTTTTTCCCCAGGTTGTCGTACGATTGTTTTAATCATAAACATTTAAAGTGAAATAAATGATCAAATTACCCAAGGAAGCCGTACGGTTGTTTTTTCCTCATTACACACGCTCTTAACTTTGGTCCATACGCATATATACTACATTGATTCTGTTCGTTCACATGGCACACACGCACATTTAGTTTAATTTCTATTTTGCTGTTGAGTTGCTACTTGATTTAATTTTTGCTGTTGAGTTGCTACTTGGTTTAATTTCTATTTTGCTGTTGAGTTGCTATTTACAGCCCCAAGCAGCTATCCCCAACCTCATATTGTTCACACAAGTCCACGCCACAAGTCAAATTTAACATGGCATTTACAAGATATTAACCTTAAGGATATAAAAAATGAAAAATAAAAAAAATTACCCTGCAGAGTAGCACTCTAATTTTATAGGATATGTGCAATCTATTTTTATAGATTTCCAACAACTTGTTATTACTGCGTTCAAGCTGGTGCTTCAATGGACATAATACGAGGGCTAGCAGATAAAGCATGACAATGGACACAGATACTGTGACGAACAACAGTAGCAACTCAACACACTTGAATCCGTGTTTTTTTCTGGCTTATAAATTAAAAGTTAACATATTAGATTTTATAGTTTTAACGCTGGTAATTAGGATTTTATTTTTTTGAGTTGCTGTTGTTTGGTTTGTTCAATTGAAATGCATAGTCTGATAAATTTATTATATTATGCACATTAGTTTAGAGTTACAGCTGCATGAAAAATTATTAAGATGTCAGTGTAAATTATATATACTACCTCTAATAGGTTCTATTTTCCGGCAACAATAATCACCACAATTCCTAGATTTGCTAATTCTCGGAGTATTAACGGACACTACACACACTATATTCCACTTAGATCATATATTCATGTTGAAAGGGCTGCTGTTTGGTTTGTTCAATTGAAATGCATAGTCTGATAATTAGCCATATGGATCTGAGTTTTAAACTTAGTTAGATTTCTATTTTGCTGTTGATGCGCTACTGATGCTTCTTTCTTTTTTTGAGACACAAATACACACTTGACACCTTTACATGGCTTTTATATGTTGTTGCTACACACACTACACAAACACTTAGTTTAAACATACATGTCGAGGTGTTGTTGCTTTGTTGCTGGTTTTTCTTTCTGTTTTCCAGCAACAATCACCTCCACAACTCCGAGATTTGTTTTCCTGTTTTCGAGTCACGAGCACCACATTACATGGTTTATTTTTCAATTAGTTGTTGAGGTATTGCTATCATTTTATTGCTGATCTTTCTGTTAGTGCAGCCCCAAATACACCCACTTACACCACTCATGTAATTAATTTACATTCATGTATATGGTTGATGTTGTTGCTGGTCTTTCTTTTTGTTTGCAAGTGAAAAACACCTCTCTGCACAAGCACACAGAACACTCGAACACTAGCATTTGTTGATGTTCGTTTATTACATGACCACACAATTGAGTTTTAATTGCTTGGCTATTGTCACTTTAGATCAATATACCATACATAAATCATCAAAAGTAAAGATATGAATCAAAAGTAAAGATATGAAAACATGGATAATGTATTTTATATTGGATAGAACGTGTTTTCATCCTCTCATAATCATATCAATTACATGAATATATACAAGGGCGTATTTCATGTTTTTTGTATATAGATTGTTCTGTGCATGGTTGGGATATTTTTATAAGCTGTGCTTTTATTGTCAAATAAATATGAATACAAATTCTTTTTATGTCACCAGGGATCCGGAATTCAGGCAACTGTTATGAATTGTAGTGGTGTTGTGATTAATGTCACATTGTGGGACTCGTATGCTCAACAAATGAGGAACTATGTTGCGAGTGTGGAGTACGAACGCCCTAGGATTATAATTTTTCAATTTGCAAATTTCAAGTTTTATAATGGTGATTTTCCTATTCATTACTTACTTTTCAATTATATTTTTTTTCGGTTCTTTCATACTCATATTCATATTCATATGTTTGTGTTATAAATATAGATTTGACATCTTAATTATTGTTTTTCCTCCAGCACGTCCGTATGTCTCAAGTTCATACGATGTCTCGAGGCTACTTATAAATTCTAATGTTGATGAGATCGTGAATTTCAGAACCAGGTTTTGATCAATTTGCATCTACATGAAATTTGAAATTACTATTTTATTTTGTTTATTAAAATTTTGTATTATTTTTTTATATTCTATAAGTTATTTATTTCATTTTTTACAGTCTCCTCTTGAAACAAAATGATGATGGTTCCACTCAGGAGCTTATTATAACCTCATCAAAGGGGTACTCGATTAAGGAAGATTTCTAAGCTAACACCGAGAAATTTGATATATCTAATCTTTCAGAGATTTATGAGGTAATTCTAGATATTGCGTGTTTTTTTTGTTTTCTTATCCTTTACATTCTTTAATTAAAATTTATTTACATGTACAGAAAAAGTGTTGTGTTATTGTCGGCACAATCAAGGGCATCCCTAAGGACATGCCATGGAACTATCTTGGATGTCCGAAATGTACCAAAAGCGTAAAGTCAAAAGTCGTCCGTTCACGGCAAAAGCAATCCCTTGGCCTCCGTTCACCCCAAACCAACTCCCGCTTCCCATATCAGTATTGATCTCTACGTTTCTCAGGTATATATTTCGTCTGTCTCATCAAGCTCTCTCTCGATTACCCTGTTCTTGCTTCCTGCGTGCGGCTTTATGGAGCTCAATATCTGGTACATTCCTGTTGAATTTTAATCAAAGTTAGTAGTGTAGGTCCCGAGTGGTTCCCAAAGTATATAGTTATAAGCTGTAGAGGGGGGGTGAATACAGCAATTTAAAAACTACACACTATTTTCTCAATGTTTGTATGTATTATCAACAATTTGTTAATTACAAACAAGCTTGAATGCGGAATAGTTCAAGCTGAGATGACAGATACAACAGTATGTTTACTAGTCTAAGACAGACTCAAACTAGTTTACAATGAATACACTCACTAAGAAGCACTCACTGTGTTTACAAGACTTAAAGGAACGGCTTATGTAAAACAGCTTATACACACAGATGCTGGTTTACACAGAAGGTTTGCATGCATGAAAATCACACTTGCACGTTCACTCTTGGGTTTCAGCACTTAGCTTTCTTCACACTTCTTTCTGACCTTAGAAGCTTCCTTTTATACTCACTTAGAGGATCTAAGAGAAACATCTTCATTGGACGGAATGAAAAAGGAAAAGTCTTGTTGAAAAGACAACATAACCTTTTCTGCACTTTTCTGAAAAGCAGACTTGTCTTCACATGTGCAGAACTTTTGTCTTTTTACTTTGTCTACTGTTGCATTGCCTTTAACTAATTTAGGAATGTCAACTTTGCGTCTTTCTTCCTTGTAAAGGCCTATTTTGATATAAGAAAAAGGTCTGTCACCCTTTTTCAAATAACCTTTTGTCTTCATGTTACAGAACAGCGCGGCCAGGCTGAGCAGTTCTGTTTTCCACTTTGTCTTCGACTTTGCAAACTGATCTTGTAGTCAAAAACAATACATGATGACTTGGAAACAAATTCCATAAAGTGTTTAGCCTGTTCACAAAGAACAGGTTCTGTGCACAAAGAACAGAACACTTTAAAAATGCCCAAGCTGCTCAACAGTGTAGAGCAGCGTAGACAGTTTATGTCCAGCCTGTTCAGCAGACAGAGCAGCTTGGACAAACTGTCTTAGTTGCAACACATGCAACATATAGAACAGCTTTAGACTGATATTGCAAATCATTTTCAGGTTTCAATAAGGCATATAACAGGCCTTAAATTCAACCTTCAAATGCATCAACAGGTTTAATTATAAATCTCCCCCTCAGATGTAGAACAGGTTTGACTGAGGCCTTTTTGTGCCTAAC
>JAANYP010007701.1:0-11672 GCA_020465985.1 Centrapalus pauciflorus | reverse complement strand
TTTACTTTTTAGTTTCTACCAAATAAAAGCCCACAAAGCTATTCAGCCCAAATGGTTTGTTGTGTAACACCTGATTTTTTAAAATTTATTAAGATTGCATTTAAAATTTCGTGTTTACTTTGTAAATTTTTATAGACATTTAAAATCCATGATTTTATTTTTTTTTAATTCATTCATTCTTGGTTATTAAAAACTCAGCCCAAAATCCCAAATGGAGTGTGTATGTATTAATGTATTTTTGTACCTTTAAATTATAGACTCAAAATAATTATTTCTAATACAAGCTGGAGTTAAATAATTAATCTAATACAGGTTGGAGATAAATAAAATTAAAATTGATTGTGATCCAGGTTGTAATATATTTAAGAAATGCTGAATTCTACTTTACTTTTAAAATTATTTCTAGACAAAATTACATAAATGGTCTATGTGGTTTATATGGAATTACAGTTTTAGTCCCTGAAAAAATTTTATTACACAACAAATCCCTAAAATCAAAAGGTTGTAACATTTTGGTCCCTGAAACTAAAGGCAGTTAACTTGAGCCGTTAGTTTCCGGGAGATTTTTGTCCTTTTGAATTTCAGGGACCATTTATGTACATATCATACTTTCAGTGACCAAAATGTTACCTTTTTTTTATAAATTAATTTAATTTTCATAGTTTTAATATATATATAGTATTTCTTTCTTTTTATAAATTAATTATCCAAATATAACATTTTATTTTATTCCTTTTGTTTTAATTATTAATTTTTATTTGTATGTTTATTGTTATTATTAATGTTAGCTTTTTTTATGTATTACTATAATTATTTATTTAAGATTATATATGATATACGTGATTCATTTTTTTTCAATTATTTATTGAGAATCCAAATCTTTCTCTATTCGTTTTTTCATTTAAGAAAAATAAAAACTAGTTGTAGTTTTTTTCGTTCGGAAAATTTAAAATAGAATTGACTTATTTTTTTCTCCATTAAAAAAATACAAAATAAGAACGTGTTGAAGCTTTTTTTTCGTTTGGAAAAATAATATATAATTAAAATGGTTCGTAGTTTCTTCATTGCAAATAGTTAATAAAAATTTTATTTCTAAAACGGTTGATATTTTCTAAATTTTCAAAAAGAAAACATAAAGTTAATAAACTATTTTATTTTTAGCTTTTAGTTAACAAAATAATAAGAATAATAATAATTTATATGCTTTTATAGATGTTTTAATCATTATTAAAAATTATTTAACTTATAAGA
This sequence comes from Centrapalus pauciflorus, assembly GCA_020465985.1. Taxonomy (NCBI): domain Eukaryota; kingdom Viridiplantae; phylum Streptophyta; class Magnoliopsida; order Asterales; family Asteraceae; genus Centrapalus; species Centrapalus pauciflorus. The sequence goes on along the minus strand of JAANYP010007701.1, from coordinate 10,421 downwards.
GTACTTAATAGTTTCAATTTATTTTATTATTTAAAAAACATTTACATTTACATTTTTTTTAAAGTTCAAAAAATTGAAACTTAAAAGGTTAAATCTTTTTGTTAATAATAAAAATAATTTATATGTTTTTTTAAATATTTTGTCATTCATTTTTACTTGTTTTACATTAAATTAATTTTACTTTTTTTTAAAGCTAGTTTATTATTTTATAATAATCCGTAAATAATAATAAAAACAATATCAAATATAATTATGAAACAACTAAGGGTAAAATGATTATTTTAAATGGTAAAAGTACGAAATCGGTAACAAAATTTTAACTACAATAGTTGACATATTAATTTTGAAAGTTAAAGTATCTAACCCATTTGTTTAAGAGGGTGTTTGGTTTTGTGTATGGAAAAGTGTTGCAGCATTTTAATACCTAATAATTAGATTATTGTTGTAACAAAAGGTGTTGCTGAAAGTTTAGTATTTGGATTAGTTTATATTGTTGGTTATCACAATTATCAAATAATCAGTTTGTAAGTGTTTGGATTTACATTTTAAATTTGTAAAATTACCAAAAAGGACATTTGTATATAATTATGAATTTTCTTAATTTAATATGTATTTTAGCTTATAATATAATGTTTTTATTTGTAATTATTTACCTTTCATCAAAAATAAAATTTTAAATATATAAATTTATAATTGAATTCTAAGCTAATAAAAGTACAATTTAAAAAACAAAAAATTATAAGAAAAATAATAATAAATGGGTATTAGGTTTAGGTTAGATATGAGGGTAGCATTGTAAATTTACAATTAAACAACGTCTTCCATTAAACAACTAGTCACTTTGTTGTCAAATATAATGATTAGTTTCTTCTAATAACAAAATTATTCTTCAATATTTTAACTTCAAAAACATTAGACTTTACTTAAATCGAACCCACAGTCTCAACACCGAATTTTATTCATCATTGTCATGCACCATGTTTGTTCTTGCGACACACTATCCTATGTGCATCGGAAAACTTCTGAGAACCATAATAAATCACAAGAGAAAGCAAAATATATCATAGTGATGAATAGAATTCAGTATTGATCTATATAACTAGAGTTTGGGTTCATTACCCAATAAGTCTATGTTTTATTAAGTTAATATTAAATAGTATTTTGTTGTTAAAATAAGCAACTTAATAAATTTGATAACATGGGTTTTTATATGAAATTGGACGTTCTTGGTTGATGCAAACTTAACTAATTTAATCTTTAATTTTTGTTTAGAAGCAGGTAAATAATGGACCAACTGCGATCGAAATTCCATTTCATATATAGTAAAAGTTTTATATAAACACCCTTAAAGTAAATCCTTTCATATATACTCGAGTTTTATGATAAAAGTAGGTAGAGTTGTGGATGATGTGGATTTTGTGTAAAACCGAATAAAAACCAAATTTGTGTGTCTTTTGGTTTGATTTTTTATTTATTCTTTTAACCTTTTTACTAAAAACTGAAAAACTTAGGGTGCGTTTAGTTACCGAAAATTTTCAAAAGTTTCATCTCACTTTTCAACAAAAATGAAAACTTGTTTACTTAACAACAATTTCATAAATTTTCATTTCACTTTTTAAAATACCACTTTTCATATTCTCTCTCTTACTTTTCTATTACCTACCCTATTTCTATATAATACTCTCTTTCTCTCTCCTACTTTTCCATCACCTACCTTATTTTTTTATTTTATAATCACTCATCTTATTTTTCTAAAAACAAAAACTTTATCATCTAAACAAGTTTTCACTTTTCATAGAAACCCTTGTTTTTTCCTAAAAACTATAACTTGAAAACTGAAATTGAAAAATGACTAGTTTTCGTTAACTAAACGCAACCTTAACCTTTTGTTCTTTAACGTAATTGCTACTTTAAATAAAATAAAGTAAACTAATGTAACCAAACTTAAAAATTTCAATAATGAAACATAAATGATAAACTTAATTCTAAAATTTAATTGGTATATTTTTAGAGAATGTGTAAAAATTAAAAGCTAAAGAAGATAAAAAAATATATCATTTTACATTCGGTGCAGTTCAATTTTTTTTTGTGTGGTTTTTACGGTTTGATTTTTCTAATCGGTATTGTGTTTTTCAATCACTCCCTGTTGTAAAGTCAATATTGGTTATATAATAATTGATTATTTTGTTTGAAAAATATTTTTACAGTTTGATTTTTCTAATTGGTTTTGTGTTTTTCAATCACCCTCTATGGTAAAGTCAATATTGGTTATATAATAATTGATTATTTTGTTTGAAATGCTCTTAAAGTCAAGGGGTCGTGATGTTAAATCAATTATTTAATAATGTAATGATGGTTGATGAATATAAAAAAGTAGGGGTGTTAAATCAAAATCAGAAAATCAAGAAACCGAGCCGAACCACTGAAACTGCTTGATCCAAAACCGTAACATCCTGGGACGGTTTAAGTTTTCATTTTTAGAAAATCATGGCAAATCGAACCGATTAGATATATTCACAAGTTAGTAGCTTCTATTTATAATTTATTTAGAAATTCTAATACATTAAATACTATATTTTCAAATGATTTTTTATTTTAATTGTTTTATTAAATAAAATTTTGTATAACTTTTAATATTTATAATCAAATAGTTTACTATGACTTTTAACTTAAAAAGAAATTATGCTTAAAAAAATATATTTCTATAATTTAATTTGCATTTAAGCATATAACAGGTAATCGAAACCGAAAATACGGTTCACATGTTAACTACTAACCGAACCGTGCACACCCCTGTAAAAAGGTACTAAGCCAGAAATTTTTCTTCCCAAACGTGGCTAAACGTGAATTAAATAATAACAAAAACTTCAAAAAGATAATGATATAGATATATTCTTCGTAATTGTAGCATAGTCATAGTGGACTTAAAGACATGAAGTCCTACACATGTCCTTTGACAATTTTCTCTTAAAATGACTAAAATTTTGAATAAAAACTAGTTACTAACAAAAACTTCAAAAAAGATATTACTTTTTGTTGCAGTGCGACAACTTTTAAAGCCGACTCTTATAAAAATATAAAAAACACATCCCTGTATATTTTATTTAAGGATCCGTCACTGTATGTAATGTTGTAATAGAGTTGTTTATCTAGAAACGTTAAAAACACTATTTTTTCTAGCATCAATAAAATCATTGAAAAATAAATTTTATCCTAATGCATATCTAATTAATTGAAGGAAGAAAGCATTTCTTCATTTTTTTTTAAATTTTCTCTACTACGTCTACTTGTGTTAGTTATTTCTTCATTTTTTATTTTCTATCAGATGGATATTAAGAATTGTTTTTTAATTAAAGGTGTATAACAATATAAAACCAAAACGAATAGTACTATATCAATACTTGTAATGGACAATGTGAAGATCATACCAATCAAACAAGACACAAAAAAAATACACGTGAAGATCCTTGTCGATACACAAAGTTTAATGGACAATGAAGATATAGACTTTAAGGTCTCATTCACAAGATGAAATTTGAAGGAATTACACTTAAATTACAATTTTCTTAAAATTTATTTCATGAGTCAAATGTGACATGTTTCGTGTAAGTGTTAGAGGCGTCTTTCTGGACATGAAACATTTTGTTAGGGTATGATTAAGATGTTAATTTAAAAAATTAATAAAACTGAACTCTTAACTGAAAAATGACTACTATCTAAACTTCTAACGAATGAATATATAGATTAATACATCTCCTTTAACTATGTTGCAAGTTATCTATTACTTCTACCTACACGTGTTTTTTTTTTTTTTTTTTATAAAAATAGTTTTCACTTTCAGTCCAAATTTAATTAATATCTCAATATTCTTATTATCTTTTAGATATTAATTTGACCATCGTATTCAACCCATCAAAGTGTATGAGAGCTTCAACCTACATGTGTAGTCTTTTTATACTTTTAGTATTAATTCTTAAAAGTCTTAAAAAAATAAATAGATATTATGTTTGTTGGGTTTATAACATACCTTGCAAAATAATTTTGCGCAATTAAAACCTACATATAGGGGAGGGGAAGGATCATTAGTGTTAGTTTATCATATCACTTGGCTCATTGATCTTTCCCTTTTAGCATTTATCCATTTAATTATAACTATCCATTAAATGTATGTATCTTTTATTTTATTTTTTTCCTAATAAAAATAATACAATAAGTAGTTTATTAATTATTATCATTTAATAATTAATAAAACACTTTAATTATCACTGCTTGACAAATTAACCGCTTGCAATATCAATATTGCAATGCAATCGCTATTAACTTCGATTGGTTTAATTAATCGTCTAATGATTTAACTAAACATTGATAATAATATCTTATATTTTATATTCTTGTTTGATATGCATACTTGTTCGTTGAAGCTAATCGGTGGTACCTTCCGATAACTTATGACGTCAGCTACTATGTTTGGTGATTTCATTTTGGTATACAATAACTAGCAAACTCTCATTTGTGCAAGATGACATTATCTTACATAGTATACCTGAAAGAGGCCCCTAGCCAGACATTTAGGCAATTGTTGTCATAAGTTCTCTTACTCTCATTTAGACATTTATGATTAAACATAATTCATAAGAAAACAAATAAGTTCGCGAACGATTATCCCTTCCAACATGATATTTTAATATGATTACTAGACATGAATAAAATTAACCGATACAAATCATGATTATGTTTATCGACTATGATGAGCTCATACTGAACCTGTGACCGATAATATAGAAAACATCAGTCATGTCTAACGTGACCAAACATTTCTTTCAGCATTAATCGTTGAGAGGTACAAAATTACATCTTATTAAAAAAATACAATATACAACATTGTTAAAAAAATGCTTCATTAACATGTTTATTTAGTATAATAAAATGATAATATTATTGTAGTATTCTTTTTTATAAGTAATATTTCTATGATTTAATTTGAATTTATATAATATTATGTAAAACATTATTGATTGAAAAAATTCACGTGAAACTAGCAAAAAATTAGGTTCGCGCAATTTCAAAGTTAGCTCGCTGTAGAAATTCTAAAGCCCAAAAAAAGGACGATCAAATGTCCAATGACTAGGCCCAGGCTCACAATTGCTGGCATAAAAGGCCTTGTGCTCCACCATCAAACCCTAGTAGCGTCAATCTGAAAAAAATCCCAGCACGCCGGCAGCCGTTGCACCCTCCCTCTCGACGTCGGAAAAATGGGTCGCGTTCGTACCAAAACCGTCAAAAAATCATCTCGCCAAGTAATCGAGCGTTACTACTCAAAAATGACGCTCGATTTTCACACCAACAAGAAAATCCTAGAAGAAGTTGCCATCATTCCATCAAAGCGACTCCGCAACAAGATCGCCGGATTCTCAACTCACCTGATGAAGCGTATCCAGAAGGGGCCGGTCAGAGGCATCTCGCTCAAGCTACAAGAGGAAGAGAGAGAACGCCGCATGGACTTTGTCCCCGATGAATCCGCCATTAAAACAGATCGGATCGAGGTTGACAAGGAGACTATTGATTTGCTTGCGTCTCTCGGTATGAGCGAGCTTCCTGGAATTGTGCTCAAGGAGGATACTCCGAATATTTCCACATCAATTCCAGGAGCATTCGGTGGAGGTCGTGGTGGTTATGGTGGTGGAGCCGGGAGAAGGTACTGAGTTTGGAATATGTAGTTTAATTTCGACTACTTTATATGAATTACAGTTTAGCATGACGACATTATGAACTATGTTTTTTTTATGAATTGCCTGCTGATGCTTTTGATAATTCAAATTTTGTCTTAATTTCGAATTGTGTTATTCATTATGAAGGTTTTGCTTATATTTTGGGTTTGTGTAATCTGGTTTTTGTTTGGTCCGTTGAGACGGTGGGTTTTGCTTTTTAATGTACATGAGAAGGAAGCGAGACTTGTTTGTTTTTAGGTTTGGACTTTGCTTCTGGATTACATTGAGATCAAACATGTCTCTATGACTGAAAATCCTGAACCAAACGGCGAGTATTTTGTGCTTATACAGTGTTCAATTCGGAATGGCATTCAATGGGATTTGCATTTAGATACCTGAGTTTGGTTCAGATTTCAGTAAGGATTAAAAATCCAGGATTTCATAAATTTCCTTCTTTGTAATTTAAAAACACAGCCTCCATCGGATTTTTAAATCCGAGTTACCTTGCATTCTTCATATTAAATTTTTTTTCTATAAGATAATGCAGATTTTTTGACAAAATCCTAACAAATGCAAATGCTTCAAAATGCAAATCCTTTAAAAAAATGCAAATCACAAAGGAAAAAATCTGTGAACCAAACGCCCCTACTCATGGATTGGAACCACTTAAGATAATAAGTTATTTTAATGGTTTAACTGAAGATGGATAAACATGATTAAAGATTCAATGCTTGAATACAAATTAAGCTTATACTAAAATCAATTCTTTCGTTGCCTTCCAATGGAGATTCTTAATCCTTGTCGCATGATTAAAATTTTTTTTGGTAAACTTAAACGAATTTATTCATTACAATTCCATCGAATCTAGGATTTTGAAGGCTGATTGATGGTGTAATTTGATATTAGGCTTATAAACAGATGAGCCTTGAATCAGATGTTGGATTGGGATAGGTAGGTTGCATCATGTTATCTTGGCATCCAATGTCATTGGTAAGGACATTAGATGATTCTGAGCTGTACTGAACCACTTTCTTATGACAATCCTTGTCTGGATACACACACACCCTATTCTATTCTATTTTCTGTTATTTAGATGAAAACCAGGTTTCTAGTCTGGATGGTGAATATGGATCATCATCTGGGCGATGTTTGGTTCTGTCAAAGGAATGACATTCTTGATTGAAAGAATTTTGTCTGAATCCTAAATTCTGTTTGGTTGGCAAGAATGTAATGGAATTCAAATTCAATTCATTTGTTGTTTTCAGTTTGGTTTTGGTTTATATATCTGTAAGTTTGGTTTATATATATGTCAAAAGAATTGAAGTATGATTATGATAAATGACCAAAATATATTATTAATAATTTTATAAATTTTTTTAACGATGAACGTATTTTAAAAGTATAGATTTTTTTAATTTATTCTTCATAAATAAATTTTTTTTTTCGTAAAATTTTTTTTCTTCATATATTCATAGAACAAATATATATCAAAATGATAACATTAAATATTAATGTTTACGACTATAACAAAATAGTATCCGATGTGGTGAGATTAGGGTGTACCAAGTGTTGTGTAAGGGTGGTATGGACTGGGTAGGGTTAGGTATGGTGGGTTAAAGACAGGGTTGGGCATGATATGATAGAATGATATTAAGTAGGGTGAGTGGTATAATGTATGGGTAAGAAGAGATGTGATATGTTTGTCTGTTTAGAGGGTGTTAGATTTTGCGTTATGAACAAGATTATTAGTTTATTGCGTTACAATAACGCAAATAATTGGTTTAAAGTGTTTGGATTGCATACGTTAATAAGTGATTATTTGCGCTTAAAGTTAATCTTACCATGTTTTTTCATAAGTTAGAAAATGTAGCTTATTTGCTTAATAAGTGATTATTTGGTCATTTTACAAGTTAAAACGCAAATTCAAACACTTTAAAAACTGATTATTTGATAATTATGATAGGAAACAGCAGAAGCTAAATCAAACATTATTATTTGCAACACTTTTTGTTACGACTATCATTTGATTATTAGTTTTCAAAATGCATAGTATTTTTTTAAACGTAAGACCAAACACCCTCTTAGTAGGTGAGTAGATCGGTGGTAGGGTAAGGGGTTGGGGTATGATATGGGATGGTGGGTATATAAGAATGAGAAGGGATGTGATAAGTTCGATAGGTGAGTTGATTTGTGGTAAGATAATGTGGATGTGATAAAATAGGGTAAGAGGGTGTAATATAAGAGTAGAAAAATGTGACAAGTTTAATGGGTGAATAAATTGGTGGTAGGGTAAGATGTGTGGGGTATGGATGGGTGGGTGAGGTGGATGGGGTAGGGTATATGTAATATAAATTTAGAAAGAGATGTGGTAAATTTGGTGGGGTGAATAAATTGGTGGTAGGGTAGGGTGGGTGTATGGGTAGGATGGGTAGGTAGATAGGGTTGGGTTGATATGGTTTGGGGAATAGAGAAGACATGACATCGGTTGTTTGTTTCTTGACAACTCTCAATGGAAAATATATTCCTCTAGTGGAATGATTGTTTTGTTTGACAAAAAATTGTCATTCCATGGAATTTGATAGTCAAATATGACATGGTAGTAGAATCTTCATTCTTTTTCCATCAGAATAATTCTGAATCTGTTTTCTTTAATATTTCAATCGATGTGGCCTTTCCCTTTTGCATTGGGAGCTTGCTTGTGAGTCGTAGCCTGTGACAGCAATGATGCTCGAGTCTGTCATGAGTGAAGATACCACTATGGAAGCACTGGGAATTAGGGATGGCAGAAACAAAAAACCGAACCTGATGGGAAAAACTAAAAATTGATAAAATGAGGTAGGTTTTTTCAGAATCTGATTATTTTAAAGTGTATGAGATTTATGATATTCGCCCCAATAACCTGATTAATCACCCAACTAAAACACCGTTCAAATACTGTTTACTTTTTACGTAATAACAAGTATTTTATTATCTTTTTAGTATATTTATATCATATAATAATGATTACTTTTATTTGTTTGTATACATATGTATAATTGTTAGTCAAATTTTTAATTGTTTTGTTTATTATTTTATTCATTTTTGTACCCGTTTATGAATTAAATCGGTATAAATTTTACTCATTTTAATTTAAGAATGATCTTGAAATAAAATTTCACCATTTAATTAAATGTTTGTTATAAATGAGCTCCTCGAATCCACGTTTACCCGATGTGGATTCCTGTTAAGGCCCTGCGGGTTCTTTAAACGGGGATGATGATCAATCCCCGCTCCGTTGTCATTATACACAAGAAACATAGATTAACTCAAGCACCAGTTAATTAAAGTTCAAGCCTTTAGCTAAAAATAAATTCAAATGTCGACTAACCCTTTTTATGAAGTTTGGTGTGCGGTTCTAAAAAGTTACATTTTTGTGGTCCTGTTCCAGCCTTGTCTCATCTGCTACCCCATGATGTTAAAACTCACACAACATCAACGTTTGGCTACACAAGAAACAGCATTTGGTATGGCTGACAATAAAAGATATTGAAATAATTTCTTTTATTGTTTTGGTTTGTAAATCTGTAGATTGGAAATGTAAACAATGAGACCAACAAACATCTATCAACTTTAAAAACCATAATTTCTACTACATAATAAATTAGTAAATTATAGACCATCATCAATTTAATGGAACCCAGATTGAAGAAGCGACAAAAACAATGAAGAGCCTCTTGAGATTAGTGTTTTCATAAATTGTTTAGAAACCCATGGAGTAGATCAATAGATGAAGAAGAGATATTTAGGCGGCTTCATTGTTATGAACAAGGATAGATTTGTTAACCACCGTACTATTAGTTTAAAAGAAGTGAAACGATTTCTATAATCCCATGACTAAAAGAAGGGACTTTATAGGAAATTCCATGTCGAATTGATTTCAATTCCAATCAAATTCCAATGTTGGTAATCCTGTGATCAAACACAACTCAAGTGTTCATACCAACATTCATACAATCTCATCATATATATATATATTCATATAATAAACCTTATTTCACAAAACACACACACTCTAATAAACGACACCATATGTTTTCACACCATTAGTTGCTTAAATCACGTGATACATGCACTCTGAAAAGGTTTCCACTCATCCTTGACAAACATATTACCAGCCATGAAGTCTGTTATGCCTCTGCTGAAAATCACCAAAAAGCACAATTTATACCCTATATACATGTGTATACACACAAACATTGCATATGACAGGAATGGTGTTACCTCTGAGCAATCAAATCATTCACTTGAATTTGCTAGCCCCACCAGATTAAGCATATTGCGGTCTTCTTTGAATCTTTCTAGCACAGTACCTTTCACTCCCTCTTGCTTTTCTTGTTGAGCTCCCTTTGATGTGACTCCCCAGCATTCTATCACTTCTGGGTATATACGGTTGCTTTTTGACAGGCAAGGATTATTGAAGGTGGCACCAGTGAATGTGTGACCATTATCAAAGCTGGATGAAATAAATAGGTTGAAGTGGCTTACACGCCCCCCAAAACCAATTCCATTCGGGATGCTATCAGAGCTGAAGTTTGTTGCACACTGCAGATATCAACACACATCAAATAGGAAAATTATTTAATTTGGCAAATGGAGCAATCACTTCAGAACTTAACGACTAAAGAACCACTTGTAATAACATCTCTCTTCCGTCTCTTGTAATGAGTAGCCCAT
>JAANYP010007700.1:0-45354 GCA_020465985.1 Centrapalus pauciflorus | reverse complement strand
GCATACATCAGAAGCGATGTGAAGAGTAAGTGAAGTTGGGCCTGATTCCAAAGAAGTAAAAAAGGGTGTATCTGTGACATACCCCAAAATAAAGCCAAGACAGGGACAAAAGGATACAGAGATGGAGCCTAACTGCACTACTTCCACAACTGATTTGAACAGGGTGGACTATGCCCCTTGAAATAAAAGGATGTGATCATAGTTCTGCCTAAAGGAATAATGGTTTGAGGATAGGCACGATTATAGAAGAACCTGAGCTGGGGGGCATTTTTTTGTAGGATCCCCTAACTCGAAAAGGCTCCCAAAGGGCCTCATGAACTATACAAAGTTGATCTGATACACTGACTTTGCCCGCCTTCAGACTTGCAGTTTTCTTTCAGGCAAGACTCCTAAATGGAGAGCCGCATCGTGGGAATCACTCAGAGCTTCTATGGAAAGAGGAGAACTCAATGATCCCAAGTTCGATGATCATCCGAAGTGAAGTTGTGAGGACCTTGAGATACAAGGGAAGAATGAAAGGATGGTTAAGGATCCCTCCATTCAGTGATATGAAGTCCATCTCCGTCTGGGAGGTGACAGACTGGGAGATGTCCACCAGTTGACAGAGGCTTACCGTTTCGGCACCCAGCTAATCAAACGTGCGCAAACCATCTTGTACATAAGTTGGTACATCCTGTAACATTGATTTGTACATTATTACATGAGTTGTAATTTTTTTTTTACATTAGTTGTAAAAACATTAGTACATTAGTTGTACTCTTGTAAGAACATGTTTGTTTAGATAGTCAAGAATCAGTGTATATAATAAATGATCTTTTACTTTACTATATGTTTAATTTATTTCAGCAAATGTACTGTCAAAAATATATAGTGATTTTTGACAAAGACCCAGCTTGAACTGGTTTTGCAAATAGGGGGAGATGTTTGGCCACAAAAGGCCTCAGTCACACTGTTCTACATCTGAGGGGGAGATTTTTATAATCAAACCTATTGATGGCCTTTGCACGGTTTGAATTTAAGGCCTGTTAGTAGCCTTCTGAAACCTGAAATGATTTGCATATCAGTCTAAAGCTGTTCTATATGTTGCATGTGTTGCAACTAGACAGTTGTCCAAGCTGCTCTGTCTGCTGAACAGGCTGGACATAAACTGTCTACGCTGCTGCTTTCACGTTGAGAAGCTTGGGCATTTTTAAAGTGTTCTGTTCTTTGTGAACAGAACCTGTTCTTGTGAACAGGCTAAACACATTTATGGAATTTGTTTCCAAGTCATCATGTATTTGTTTTTGACTACAAGATCACGTTTACAAGTCGAGACAAAGTGTAAAACAGAACTGCTCAGCCTGCCCACAGTCTGTTCTGAACATGAAGACAAAGGATATTTGAAAAAGGGTGACAGACCTTTTCTTATATCAAAATAGGCCTTTACAGGGAGAAAGACGCAAAGTTGACATTCCTAAATTAGTTAAAGGCAATTGCAACGATAGACAAACGTAAAAAAACGCCAAGTTTCTTCCATTGCACATGAACCAAGTCTGCTTTTCAGAAAATGCAGAAAAGGTTTGTTTGTCTTTCAACAAGACTTTTCCTTTTCATTCTGTCCAATGAAGATGTTTCTCTGAGATCCTCTAAGTGAGTATAAAAGGAAGGCTTCTAAGGTCAGAAAGAAGAGTGAAGAAAGCTAAGTGCTTAAACACAAGAGTGAACGTGCAAGTGTGATCTTCATGCATGCAAGTCTTCTGTAAACCAGCTTCGGTGTGTCTAAGCTGTTTTACCTAAGGCTGTTCCTTAAGTCTTGTAAACACAGTGAGTGCTTCTTAGTGAGTGTATTCATTGTTACTAGTTCGAGTCTGTCTTAGACTAGTAAGCATACTGTGTGTATCTGTCATCGTAGCTTGAACAATTCCGCATTCAAGCTTGTTTGTAATTAACAAATTGTTGATAATACATACAAACATTGAGAAAAGAGTGTGTAGTTTTTAAAGTGCTGTATTCACCCCCCCCCCCCCCCTCTACAGCTTATAACTATATACTTTGGGAACCTCTCGGGACCTACAGATTTATCTGAAAATACTACTCATTTTCAAAAGCCATATTTACCAAATTCAATTCTTGAGAAGATAAACTCTGATCTTGAATTGAAAATCAAAACTTTTGAGACAGAAAATCAAAATCTTAAGGCTAAAATTAAATCTTTGGAATTAAAGCTACAAAATCAACCTGAAAACAAATCATAATCAGATCAAAAACCTTCAATTCAACTTGATTCAATTAATTCTGAACAAGATTTTGATCGATCTGTATATGAACTCGGACTTTAACTCATTAGAAGAAATGTTTGTCAAAATAGATGAATTTGTTAAACTATTACATGACAAACAAATTGACAAACCTAAAGAATCTGTTAGTATTCTGAAAAGAATATCTACAGACTCTAAGGATACATCAGAAAATTCACCAATTTTACAACTGAAAAAGGAGAAAACAAAAGTTCATTTCATGACTCCTACATATGAAAAAGGTGAATCATCTTCCTCAAAGGACTCTATTGCACAGAAGGTCCATACCTCCAAAGGTAAGAGAATTTTCCAAAATAAACATATTTCTAAAACGACTAATTCTCGTGTTTCTATTGTGTCAGATAATATTGTGAAAAGTTCTCGGAAGAAAGAATGGCGCAAGAAGCAGCGAGAAATGAAATTCAAGAGTTTAAGACAAGAGTGGAGAGTCAAAGAAAGTACTGTTACAGATAGGATTAGTAAATTTGAAAAATCTGTCTGTAATAATTTTACTGATAAACGTTGTAATAAATACTCTCGAACTGACTTACTTGCTTTAAATTCTGCTTATTGTTATTCAATGCATGCTAAATCTGATAAGTTTGGTTACCAAAGAAAAAGGTTCCTTCTATTAAACAGGAAAAGGTTCCAAAGCAACAAATTTCAAAATCAGTTCCACACGGAACTGTACAAAAATGGATACTGAAACGTACTGTTAAATAGTGGGTTCCTAATTTAAAAGAATTATCTGACGAAAGATGAATATCAATCCACATGATTTACCGAAATCAAAAGTACCCAACTATAAGTGGGTACGTCACGTTTTGTTTCGTCTTATGGGTAAATCATGTGTGGTACCTTGACTCCGGCTGCTCAAAGCATATGACCGGACAGAGAGAAACACTCAGAAACTTTGTTGAAAAGTTATGTGGGACGGTTCGTTTCGGAAATGATCAATTATGTCCGATCAAAGGATATGGGAGTCTTGAGTACGACAAGATCACGATACAGAAAGTCTTCTACGTTGACAGTCTCGGTCACAATCTGTTCAGCATTGGACAGCTATGCGACAAAGGATTAGAGGTCAATTTTAAAGCAAATCGGTGCAACATTAGATCTGGAGAAGGGAAGGAGATAGTTGCTGGAAATAGAAAAACAAATCTGTACTCGATAGACCTAGCCTCAATAAATCTGAAGAAAGATGTTTGCCTATTATCCAAAGCAACATCTAAAGTTTCTTGGCTATGGCATCTCCGTCTTTCTCACTTGAATTTCAAAGAGTTAACCAACCTTGCAAAAGGTGGGTTAGTCAAAGGGCTTCCAACTCTCAGATTTCAAAAAGAGCAGTTGTGTGCAGCTTGTGAAAAAGGAAAGATGGTTAGAGCATCTCACAAGTCAAAAGCTGAACACTCTTCAACGAGAGCATTTGAATTACTTCATATGGACTTGTGTGGACCAATGCGAGTACAGAGCATAAACAAAAAGAAATATGTGTTCGTAATAGTTGATGACTACTCTAGATACACATGGGTATTCATCTTGCGATCCAAATCTGATGCTACCGAAATCATAATCAACTTCATTCGCAGAATTCAAGTCAAGTTGCAACTTTCAGTTCAAACCATTAGATCAGATAATGGGACAGAATTCAAGAACAAATCTCTCGAGACGTTTCTAAATTCTGTGGGAATAACTCATCAACTCTCAGTAGCTCGAACTCCACAGCAAAACGGTGTCGTAGAACGAAGAAATCGCACCCTAGTGGAACCTGTAAGAACTATGCTGGCATATTCAAACCTTCCGTTATTCCTTTGGGCTGAAGCTGTAGCAACGACTTGTTTTACGCAGAAAGATCAATAATCAACAAGAGATTCGGAAAGACTCCGTTATGAATTAATAAATAAAGGAGTACCTAATGTCAAATTTTTTCATGTCTTTGGATGTAGGTGTTTCATATTAAATGAAAAAGACAATCTGGGAAAGTTTAGTCAGAAAGCTGATGAAGGCATCTTCATTGGTTATTCGAAGGAGTGTGTAGACTTCTGAGTCTACAATAAGAGGACAAAGACAGTTAATGAAAGCGTCAATATTAAATTCAATGAACGCAATGTAATGGCTTCTGAACATACCAGTTCATGACCCAATCTTAACCAGCCGACTTCGATAAAGTCATCTGAACAGAGTGCAGAAAATAACGATTTAAATAAACTGTTCGAGAATTTTTATGAAGACTACTTTGAACAGACCAAACCTAATGTTTAAAAGTTGGTGCCTGACAGGATTACTGAAGATCCAGTCGTAGTCTCAGATTATTTTCACCAACCTATTTCGGAAGAAACTGGAGAGGTTTCAACGACAGACGTACACTTACCTGTTGACAGTGTACAACCCATCCAACCTCCAGTATCTTTTGAAACCCCATTGCCTTCTAAAAATTCAGAAACCCCGATCTCAGTTGATATACCATCAACCTCAGAAGCTAATCCCTGAATTCCCTATCTAGATTTAAACCCCAATCAAGACCAACTTCAACCTTACCCACATACCTTTAAATGGAAAAGGAATCACCCAACTGAAAACGTCGTAGGTGATCCTTCAGCTTCAGTTAAAACCAGAAAAGCAACTATGAACGAGTGCTTATTTTCAAATTTTCTAAGTAAAATTGAGCCAAAGAATGTAAACGAATATCTCCTGGATGCTGAATGGATCGTGGCTATGCAAGAAGAGCTAAACCAATTTGAAAGGTTGAAGGTCTGGAGATTGGTGGAGCGAACGAAAGACAAATTCATCATCGGCACGAAGTGGATATTCAAGAATAAGAAGGATGAACACGGTGTCATCATTCGAAACAAGGCTCGCCTCGTCGCCAAAGGATATAGTCAACAAGAAGGGATTGATTACGATGAAACATTCGCTCCAGTTGCCAGGATAGAAGCTATTAGGATGTTTTTGGTTTTTGCGGCTCATAAAAACTTTACTGTTTATCAAATGGATGTAAAAAATTGTGTTTTTAAATGGGGAACTGACAGAAGAAGTATATACATATTAGCCCGAAGGGTTTACTAATCCTTCGAAGCCAGACCATATATATATTTTGGATAAATCCCTGTATGGCCTTAAATAAGCACCTCGTGCTTGGTATAATGCACTCTCAAACTATCTGTTGAAATGTGGATTTAACAAAGGTGCAGTGGATACAACTCTGTTTATAAAACGTCAGGGTCCAGATATTATAGTTATTCAAATATATGTAGATGATATAATATTTGAGTTTACAAATCCAGAATTTTGCAAGAAATTTGCTTTCTTGATGTCTCAAAAATTTGAAATGAGCATGATGGGAGAAATCAATTTTTTCTTAGGTTTACAAGTGAAACAACTGACTGATGGTATTTTCATCAATCAATCCAAATATATTCAGGGCATGTTAAAGAAATTTAACATAGTAAATAGTACTCCTATGAAAACTCCCATGGCTCCGTATTCCAAATCAAAACTCGATGAGGACATTTCAGGGAAACCTGTAGATGTAACTCATTATCGATGTATTATTGGGTCATTAATGTATTTAACTGCAAGTAGACGTGATATTATGTTTGCTACATGTGTTTGTGCTAGATATTAGGCACATTCGAAAGAATCACATTTGGCTCCTGCCAAAAGAATTTTAAGATATCTAAAGGGAACACCAAACTTAGGTTTGTGGTATCCCCGGGAATCATCATTTACATTAACTGCGTTCTCTGATGCTGATCACGCAGGTGACAAAATGGATAGAAAAAGCACATCAGGAGCAGTTCAATTTCCAGGTGACAAACCCGTCTGCTGGTCATCCAAGAAACAACATTGTGTTTCACTGTCTACAGCCGAAGCTGAATACGTTGCAGTATCGTCGTGCTGTTCCCAAGTGTTGTGGATGAAGAGCCAACTCAGAGACTACGGGTTTACACCACAAAAGATTCCAATTTATTGTTATTCTCAAAGTGCAATAGCCATAGCTTCCAATCTAGTGCAACATTCTAAAACCAAACACATCAACATCCGAGGGAGCTGTCATTTAAGAAGATATATACATCTGAGGGGGAGCTTAACTGCAAATATCAAGGGGAGCAATTTCTATGTTTGTTAATTTTTTTTTTTTTTTTGTAGTTCTTAAATTTTTTGTTATTAAATTTTTTTTTTGATTTGGTTTATTTTTTTTAAGAACAAATTTTTGTGTGTTATTTGTTATTTTTTTTAGTTGTGTCCAATTTTAATTTTTTTTTTAGTTCATTGAATTTTATTTTTTTTTTCGTTGTTAAATTTTTAGTGCAATTAATTTATTTTTCTTATGTGTGTAATTTTTTTAATAAATGGACTTAACATGAAAAAGAGAAATGGGCTTTAAATTTTAAAAGTAGGTCGGTTCATTAAATTTCAAATTTCAAAATTTGCCTATAAATTTGAAATTTGAATTTCAAATAGACTTTCCAAACACCCTCTACTGTTCATCACCCTTACCTACTCACTCCTTTCAGTTTGCTTAATCATGAAAAAAAATATTCAAAATCAGATTTTCAAAATTTCTAATTATCATTGTAAGTTTATTTCATGTTTTCCATTTCATTTGATTTGTTTCAGTTTTAATATTTCAGTTTTATTCATATAGAATATCGTGTTTGTGTGTTCGTATATGTTCTGTATGTGTTAATGGGTTTTAGTGTGTTGTTGCTTACAATCTGAAATTAATTGTGTGTTTATATGCGGATTACTTTTATGAACTTGAATATCAAATTTCAAGACTCAGTTTCAAACACACAAACATTAATCTGAATTTTTCAGTAATAAAACGTTTTAGAAATATTGTTTCTGAAAATTGAATTTTTTGGTCCAATTTGGTTGTTTCTGGACAATGTTCAGTACACAAATGTTGTTTAAAATCAATTTTCGAGTAGGAATAAACTTTTGGTTAGGCAAAATAGTCTATGGATTGAAAATTATAAAACTATAAGTGTTTCTGGACTTAGAAATTTTTTAAGCATTTTTCTCGATTAAAACGACTCGAGAAAGTTTGAAGCTTTAATTGAGTTGACAGATGGTTCAATTGAGAATATTTTAGTGTAATCCGAGTTGAAAGCTTCTTGAATCGAGAAAAAGTTTAGTGTTATTCGAGTTGGTAAATTTTCAGGACTTAAAAAATTTTTTAAATAACCCTCGATAACAAGTGTAATTCGAGTCTTAACAAGTGTTATTCGAGTTGGACTTATAGTTAGTTCGAGGAACTATTATTGTTGATCGAGTTGAGCAATGTATAGGACTTAGAAAGTTTTTCACCAAGTCTCGATAATCAGCTTCATTCGAGAAATCAACAAGTCCATTCGAGTTAACTTGTATGTCCTTTGTGAAAACATCAACTTTAATCGAGTTGGCTCATAAGTTCATTCGAGAAATTCTTTCTTTATTCGAGTTCCATACATATGCAATTCGAGTTGGTTCATGCATTATTCGAGAAACATTCTGTTTCACCCGAGTTTCATACTCATTTTTTTCAAAATTTTTCTAAGTGTTGGAGAATTTAATTTTTTTAAAGAAAAATTTCACATTTTTCGAGAAATTTTTAAAATCTGTGTTTTTCTAACATTGGACTCTTAATGATTGACTTTGGAATCCAAACAATAATAATTTAATATTATTGTCTGATATCCCGATGCTTTAAACAGAGAAACACATATTTTTTTCAATTTCTAGCAAAATGTTTTATTTTTCTATGTGCAGGATTTCATTTGATTATCTACTGATTCTAACATGTTTATTATTTCTCACACGTTTCAAATGGCATCCCCAGCTCAATCCCAACCCTCAAACTCATCTGATTCCCATTCATCTTCAAATCATACATTAGTTTCCAAACCAGTAAAATCCGCCTCTGTCACCCGACCTTCACCTTTCACTCTTATCTCAGACAATCAGCTAGTTAAACCTCGTTATTGCTTACCATTTATTGATAACAATCATCGTCTTGATCCCAAGGTCATAAAAGTCAGCCACCCGATCATAGTAGACATTCTTAAAGGCCATCCTTTAGGTTATCTACTTCAATACAAACCTTCGATTCCCCAAGTCTATCTGCAGCAATTTTGGCACATCGTCAAGTTTGTCCTAGCTGATGGTAACCATCACTTTAAGGTTACCATCGATCAATTTAAGACGAAGATTCCATTAGCCAGACTGAGACACAATCTCTTCCTACCACGTCGCATAGATACCGTGAACTTCCCAGAGCTAGCAGACTTCGAGGATTTTGTATCCGATGACAAATTGGTGCATGATTTGATTTGCCTGGGTTACTCAAAACCACTACCAAAAAGCTCTAAGTTCCACAGAAATGGACTTAATGGAGAATGATACACGCTATTTGGGATTATCAACCGATGTATGACATCCAAGCACACTGCATAGATAGGTGCAGCATTCACTGTCTCAGAATTTTCCAAGGGATTGCGTTTAATAAACATTATGATTACACCCAATGCATCTGGGAGGATCTAAAGGAGATGGTTTTAGCAAAGACGACAAATAGAACACGAAAGTTTGTCCCACTTCAACGTTTTATTCAAATACTGATAAGGGGAATATTAAGGGGCAATGAACAGATTCCGAAACGCTCAAATGCTCGTAGGTGTCCTGATTATGTAATGATGAGCTTGCATGGAGTACAAGATTCACCACTCGCGAATATAATGCCAATACCTGAAGCTTTATTAAAGTATGATGATCCGGAAAGTGAGCATGTGAAGTTGTATCGAATAGATCATGCTCCTGTAGAAACCCAAGAACCGGGTTTTCTTAACCAGGGGGCTGCAGGTGAGCAGGAACTTCAGCTTGGGGCTGAAGTTCAGGGAAGCCAATCTGTGAGTGAGGGAGTAGAAGTGCAAGAAAGGGGTGGTGAGGTAGTAGAGAGCAGCTCAGATTCTGAACGTACGCTATCAAATATTGCTGAGGGAGCTGCGGAAGGGGATGATGATGATGATAATGAGAGTGGTCTGCAGGATTGATAGATATCTCAATGGCACAAAGTCTTCCCGAGATAGATATTGTTGAGATAGCAAGACAGAGTGTGAGGGGGATACCTAGCTAAAACAGCTGAAATCAAACCACATCTGCTGTTAGCTCCCAACTGGGAGTTAGCATTGAATTAGTCAGCATCCCACTGACATCTGCACCCCCCCACTAGCCACTCAGTCTCCTGAGGAGACTGTTTCATTTTCTCACCGGGATGAAACACATATTCTATCCAAAAATCCTTTGGATTTTATGGATATTGAACAAAGTACACACCTGCCCGGGTGTACGGCTTCATTTGTTGCACAGAGTCTAGAACCCATACACGATAAGACACTCGAGTCCGCTTCATCTGTTGAAGTTAGTGCAGCTGAACTTCATGTTACTGTCGGAACAACCTTAGTCACGGAAGCATTTTTTGCTCCGTCACTTGAAGATGATGGAAGTCCAGTCGGAGCTACTACATTGCCATCTCTACGTATTGGCCACACAGACGTTCTTTTCACAAGTTCGACTGTTGTGACAACTGGAAGTCTTCGTGACCCAGTAGTTAGTCTTTCCCCGTTTATTATGGAAACGAAGTTAGATGCAGCATTAAATGCGACAGTTGCAGGAGTTACTTCTCATATGACAAGCCAATTAGCAGAAGTGATGAATCAGATGACCAACATTCATAAGCTGCTCAAAGGCAAGAATGTCGCTGAAGAAGCAATGAAGCAAAAAGATCCACATCAAGCTATTGCAGAGCTCAGAGACTTTGTATATGATCAATTTTATGAAATGCGTGAACGAATGACGGGTTTGGAGAGCACGGTTATCACAGCCTTAGGCAACTTATCTGAAAGAGGTTCTGCCGTTGAACAAACCTTTAAGGCTCAAGCTTCTGCTTCGAAGCGTAAGCATGATGAGCACGATGACGACTCCGATGATGCTCCTCGTGAGGGGGAGAAGAGGAGGAAGCTTGATGAGCCAGGCACTGGACTATTAATGATAACATATCCTGAGAAAGAAACAGAAACTCAAAAGAAGGGCGAAGCTGGAAGTTCCAAGGATAAACCTGTTGATACTCAAAGCGGACAGGAATTGATTCTTTATGAAGATGTTCCAGTTCCTTTAAGTATTCAATAAGAGTTCTACAATTTTGATGAATATGATGATTCGGACGATGAAGTTCAAGAACAGATCCCAATGATTGAGGAAGTAGAGAAAGAGGTAGAGATTGAGGAGTCTGAAGATGATGATGTAATTGAGTTAACAGATGTTATTGTGAGAACAAAAAGAATTGAAGAAGAAGAGGTGTTGGTTCAAGAGATTTTAAAAGTTGATATACCTATACCGACGGTTGAAAAGCCTGAGGTTAAGGTAAATGTTAAAGAAGAAGTAATTGAACCATTTCATGTGGAGAGTGTTATACCGCAAGTTGTTACTGAGCTGAACGCAGTGGAGATAATGTACTGGTTCTACAATGAATATGTCTTAGCTGATGAATCTCAAAGACAACATCAGTTGAGATTTGAAGCTCAGAAGATTGTCCAAAGAGAGATCAATGATATTTTGATTATACTTAATGAAGAAGAGATTAGCAAAAAGAAGAAAAAGGGGTTGGAGCTTTCATATAAGAAATCTGCAGAATATACAAGAACGAGGGATAAGTTGCCGCATCTTGAAGATTATTTGGAAAAGAAAATATTCTGCAAGAGAAGCATCGTGTACATTCTTGAAGCTTCTTAGAGTTTTGGAGCCTAACAGACCAAACATGGCAAATTATGCAAGTTTCTTACAAAACAAAGCTCAACCTGTGGATAAAACTAGAAGTGAATTTAGGATAGTTGATCTGGTCAAAATAGAAAAAGATCGTTTTGTGAGGATTTGCTATCCTACTTTTACTATCACAAGATCTGATGGAAACACTTACACATTTATTGAAGCTGATATGTTCTGGATGCATCTCGTTGATATTGAAGATTTTTTCGATGAACTGTGTCTGAATAAGAGTAATGAACATTATACATTTGCACTGAAGACACTCTTTCACTTCATGCACATTAAACTGGTGCTTATGTCGGTGCAAGACTTACAGATCGGCGTTAAAAGGGGATTGAGGAGGATTAATGTTACTCCGCCGAATAGAGTTATCAAGTTTGCTGGTGAGTTGAAAGAATTTCAAGTGATTATGGTAAAGCGTCCTGCAGTTATGTATAAAGATAAAGATCGAAAGCTGAGGGCTATGCGAAGCATCGAACTGAACAAATTTTGTGATGGAACGCTTCATAAAGTAATGAGTGGTCTGAAAGGAAAGTTAGCGGCTGATCAGAAGAGAAAGACAAAGAAAGGAGCTTTGAGTGCCTATGATAAAAAGCTCATGGTTGAGTTTATATCGAAGATCAAATGGAGGCTGTCGAACAGAAAGAGTGTCAGGAGATTTGAAATGAAGTTGGGGCTATCAAAGTAAAGACTGAGTTTATTTCATCAAAGGGGGAGAATGTGAGATCCATTTTGTAATTGATGAAATAAATAACTCCAGGGTTGCTTTTGTAAATATAGTATATTTGTAATTTCGTATAAATAGAATTTTGTCTTTTGAAAATGTTAACTCTGACATTCTGTATTTTGGAATTACACGAAAAGATAGAGAAGAACTTTTAGGGCTACAGTGTACTTTCAAAAATTCTATTCTCTGTAAATCATTTTGGATATAATCAATCATTCGGTTAGTGGTTTATTATTGTTCTTAGTTGTTTCTTTATGATTGTTGATTGAATATACTGGAATTACAATTTCCATTTTAGGCGGGTTCCGACCCGCTAACCCGAACCCGATATCAAATTTTCCCAATTAATATCCACTCAACCCATTTAATTCCGCGAACTCATAAATATAGTTAATCCACTAATATGACAACTCGGTGACATGTAATTCGCAATCCCGACACGTATTGATCCGCTAATCGGGAAATAATTGGGCCAACACAATATTATTAAAATAATAATCCACTCAAATAAATCCACGTATTAACTCAGAAAACGGGGCGTTACAAATATTGAATTGTACATTTGAATAATAAAGTCTTTTTCATTCATTAAACATAACATAATAGTTTTAAAAGATAACTTCAAACATACGTATAATTAAAATCATAATTATAAGCAAGTAAGAAAATATTGTAATAATAAATGTTGAAAGACGACTAAACAAAAATTTAGTAAAATAAGGGGATTACATAAAAGATAACACTAAAATAAGAGTATGTTGTGAAAATTTTAAAAATAAAGAATAATAAAAGAAATTAAATAATAATAAAAAGAAAAACCAATCAATGTGTGCCATGTGGCACTTTTAGATTGGTGGAGGAGATATGAAAATTGTATGTATAAAACATAACATAATAATTTCAAAAGATAACTTCAAACATACGTATAATTAAAATCATAATTTTAAGCGGGTAAAAGAATATTGTAATAATAAATGTTATAAGACGACTAAACAAAAATTTATTAAAATAAAGGGGTTAAATAAAAGATAACATTAAGATAAGGGTATGTTGTGAAAATTTTAAATTAAATAATAAAAAAAGAAAGTAAATAATAATAATAAAAACCCATCAATGTGTGTCATGTGGCAATTATAGATTGGTGTAGGACATATGAAAATTGTATGTATATATAATGGTAGGAAATAAAAAAATAAAAAAAACATAAAAAACCGAACCGAAAAGAATCAAACCAAACAAATTAACACATGTTTGGTTTTTGGTTAGAAAAACCAAAATATTCATTCGATTTGGTTTTACCGATTAAACTAAAATTACACTCTATATATATATATATATATATATATATATATATATATATATATATATATATATATATATATATATATATATATATATATATATATATATATATGTTCAAAAGAGTCCATTTAAGAATCCATTGTATCGAAGGTACCCTTTTACAAATGTTGATTTAATTGATCAAGGGGTTAGATTGATAATGACATTTTTGAAATTAAACTGAAAAAAAGGAACGTGGGACATTTTTATTTAAAACTGTAGGGGTATTATCGGTATTATAAGTTGTTGGCGCAGTTTCTTTTTTTACGTGATGATCATCCCTCATACAACCCGATTCCTGATATTTCTCAAATAAATTGATTCTCTGATCTCTCTCTCTCTCTCTCTCTCTCTCTCTTTGGCGATTTCTGAAGCTTTAACCATTCAACATCGAAGAAACTGTATATTTGCGAAGAATGTCTACTTCTAAGAAGAAAACCAAGTCCGACCAAGGTATGTTTGCCTGATTTCATCCCATTTAACAATGAGTATCTCGTTGTTTAGGGTTTTTGTTTTATTATTTAGGGTTTTACGGTTTAGGGTTTTTGTAGATTTTTATTTTGAGGGTTTTGTTATATTGATGTTACTTTGTTTTTTGATTGCATTCCAGTTTTTACTCCAACAAGAAGGTCGATGAGGTTATCTGGTCGACCTCATAATACTTGTAAATTAGCTCCTGTTAATATGGATTTAGTTGATGAAGATGATAGTGGTCATCATTCAGAAGGTAATTTATTTTAATGTGTTTAAGCTTTATGTGAATTATGAAATTTTATATTGTGAATAGCCATTCAACTTATGTGAATGGTGAATGGTGTGTTAGGTACTTGACCATTCACATGATATGTATGTTCATGTTATGTTTTATGAGTGATAAATTTTCGTTTGTAAATGTGAACTAGGTTATATGTTATATTGTGAATCTTGTGTATTCACATAAGTTATGTGAATGATATATTTGCATTTGTGAGTTGTCAAATAATGTATGTGAATGATCATTCAACTAATGTGAATGGTCAAATAATGTATGTGACCATTCACATTAGTTGAATGACCATTCACAATGTGATATTTCAGTAATAACATGTTTTATAACTGCTTACACGATTTATATGAATTTAAATGTATCATGTGAATGGTCAAATAGTGTATTGTGAATGCTCATTCTGTGAAAAATAGTTTCTACCAATTCAATCAAACAATATACTAATAATAAGAACAATGAAATTAATCAACACTAACCAAATGATTCGATTGATGAACTTGCTGATTCCAAAAATGATTGTCAGAATATGTGTATACAGTGCTGCTTGAATGCGTACAAAAAAGATTCTCTGACAGATCTCTCTATTTTAGAAAGTCAAAAAGGCTATTTATACCTATTTACAAACTATTAAGAAAATACATAAACAGTCCCTAGACTTTGATTTTCATCAATTAAAACATATTCTAACAATCTCCCCCTTTGATGAAAATAGCAAAGTCTTCAAATCGATAAGCCCAACTTCTGTTCAAACCTTCTGATACTTTTCCGATCCGAAAGCCTCCATTCAATTTTAGAAATAAACTCAACCATGAGTCTTCGGTCGTTAACAGATAAGGCTCCTTTCTTTGTCTTCCTTTTCTGATCAGCAGCAAGCTTACCTTTCAAACCATTCAAAACTTTAATCAACGTACCATCAGAAAACTTATTTAGCTCCACACTCCTCATTGCTCTCAACTTTTTATTCCTATCCTTATACATGACTGCTCGATGCTTCACCATTATTACTTGAAACTCTTTCAGCTCACCAGCAAATTTAATATCTCTGTGAGGTGCAGTCATATTTATCTTCCTCATGCCTCTTTCAACCCCAATCTGTAGATCTTGCACTGACATTAATACCAGTTTGGTATGCATAAAGTGAAACAATGTCTTTAGCGCAAATCTACAATGTTCATTCCTTTTATTTCTGCACAGTTCGTCAAAAAGATCTTCAATATCGACCAAGTGCATGTTGAACATATCAGCTTCCGTGAATACATACGTATTTCCATCAGACCTAGTGACAGTAAACTTCAGATAGAAAACCTTAACAAATCTTTCTTTTTCAATCTGCACCAGATCCACTATTCTGAATTCGCTCTTAACCTTCTCAACCTCCTGTGTTTTATTTCTCATGAAACTGGCATAGTTGACCAGATTAGGCATATTTGGCTCTAGAACTCGGAATAACTTGTGAAATGAGCATGGAGCTTGCTTTTTGCAGAAGATCCGTTTTTCCAGAATATCTTCAATATACGGCATCTTATTTCTTTTTCTGATAAATTCTGCAGATCTGTTCTCTGGCAGTTCAAGCTTTTTCACCTTTTTCTTTCTTATTTCATCCTTATTCAATAGAGTTAACATATCTTGAATCTCCCTCTGTACCACTTGTTGAGCTTGAAATCTTAGTCTGTGTTGTTTCTTTGATTCATCAGCAAGTACAAACTCATTGAAAAATCTATCCATCACCTCTCCTTCATTCAAAACTACTGTTTCTTGAGCCATACTGCTCTCAACAGGAAACTCTTCAAATTCTTCTTTAATCTGTACAACCACCTCAGGCTTTTCAACCGTTGGTGTTGATTCAACATCTTTCATTATTTCTTCAACTAACACTTCCTCCTCCTCTATTCTTTCAGCTCTAAAGTCTACATCTGTCAAAGCAATTATGTCATCATCTTCAGATAGTTCAATGTACTCCTCTCTTTCTTCTCCTGTCTCTTGAATACTTAGCTCTTTATCATTCTCTTGTACGTCTTCCTCTGAATCAATATACTCAATAAACTGATAAATATCGGGCTGAGTGTTCAAAGGAACTGGAACATCTTCATAAAGAATCAATCCCAATTCTCTCTGTTCACCAGCTGATTGTTTAGAACCCCCGGCTTCTCTCTCCTGAGCTTCCGGCTCCTTCTCTGGATACGTTATCATTAAAACTCCAGGTGTCGGTTCATCAAGCTTTCTCCTCTTCTCCCCCTCATGAGGAGCATCATCGGAGTCTTCGTCATGCTCATCATGTTTCCTCTTTGATGAGGAAGCTTGAGCCTTGCAGGTATCTTCCACTGCAGCTACTCTTTCCGAAAGATTTCCCAACGCCGTTACCACTGTGTTTTCTAGACTGATCATACGCTCTCGCATTTCATCAAACTGCTCAAAAACAAAATCTTTCAATTCTTCCTTTTTCTGGGCCTCTGTTAGGTTTGTGACCTCAACAGTCCTCGGTGGTATTGGGGGATTGCCAGTTGGTACTCCTGGGATCGTTTCCATAAAAATTGCTGGTCCTTCATTTAATGATTTCAGCATTTCTTCAGACAAGTCATGGAAACTGATAAATTCAAGAAACCGCTCCCGCCATTGGACATACTCTCCCCTGTATAAGATTGGGGGTTTGGTTTCTGATCCCATAGCAAGTGCATCTTTAGACATGTTGATTGATCTTTGGGAAACTTGACCAAGATCTGATGAACTCCGAATGAGATTGAAAAGTTTGATCACACCTTGAAACACAGATTAGTACTGAAATCAAATGATTTGTTAGTAGCAATAAGCAGTTTAACTCAGACAGTGAATTGTGTTTGGATTAATGTGTGTGTCAAACTTGAATGATTCTTGTGTTATGATTGAGTTTATGGTAAAACGCGATTGAGCCTTTTACCAAACTCGATTGACTCTTTTAGTGAAACTCGATTGGGTCTTTGATCAAACTCGAATGAGTGTTTGATCAAACTCGAATTTGTTTTTGATCAAACTCGAAGTGTATGACAAAACTCGAGTGATTATATGACAAAACTCGAGTGTGTATATGACAAAACTCGATTGAGTATATGACAAAACTTGAATGTCTTATACAAAACTCGAATGAGTCTTATATAAAACTCGAATCAGTCTTATACAAAACTCGAATGAGTCTTATATAAAACTCGAATCAGTCGTATACAAAACTCGAATGAGTCTTATATAAAACTCGAATCTGTCTTATACAAAACTCGAATGATGTTGTTCTGAAATTCGATTTTGTTAACAAACTGTTGTCAACTCGAATATCACAAGTTGTCAACTCTAATGATAAGTTTGTCAACTCGAGTATTAGTTATACACAACTCGAATAACTAAGGTAACGAACTCGATTAACTAAGGTACCCAACTCGATTAACTAAGATACTCAACTCGATTAACTAAGATACTCAACTCGAATTACACACGGGATGTGTATATTTCGAGTTTCTTAGTATTTTCAGCTTTCTCGAGTCTGAAATTCAGATTAAATCCAAATTTTACCCAATTTCACTCAAAATGTAATCGAAGGTAAGGTTTTTGAATACAAACACTTTGTGTAAAGCACTTTTATGCAAAAATGGATCTAAGTCTGACTTTTTCAATGAAACAGTAACCGTTTTTGAACTTTTTTTTTAAAATTTCAGAAAATTGCTTAGATCTTTTTCTGTGTTTTGAAAATCGAATCAAGTTTATATTCAATTGTTTCGTCTTTGAATCCTTAACCTTCGATTCAATTATCACTGACAATGATCAACAAAATCAAAACCCCTAGTGATTTTAGGGTTTTTTCGAAAAAATACTCAAGAACACGTAAAAAATTTCAATCTCAATCAGAATGATTCATCCCTAAGTCTCTGATACCAATTGTGAAAAATAGTTTCTACCAATTCAATCAAACAATATACTAATAATAAGAACAATGAAATTAATCAACACTAACCAAATGATTCGATTGATGAACTTGCAGATTCCAAAAATGATTGTCAGAATATGCGTATACAGTGCTGCTTGAATGCGTACAAAAAAGATTCTCTGACAGATCTCTCTATTTTAGAAAGTCAAAAAGGCTATTTATACCTATTTACAAACTATTAAGAAAATACATAAACAGTCCCTAGACTTTGATTTTCATCAATTAAAACATATTCTAACACATTCACATTTGTTGAATGACCATTCACATTAGTTGAATGACCATTCACATTAGTTGAATGACCATTCACAATGTGATATTTCATTATTTACATGTTTTGTAACTGTTTACACGACTTATATGAAGTTGATATTTGTTACAGGGCATTCAGGTTTGATGAAAGATGAGTATGGATCGTTAGAGTTTGTGAATGATCCTATTGTTGAAGCAAACGATGACGTTTCGGATGAATCTAAAAGTAAAAAACACATTAGTTGAATGACCAGATTTATCATTCACATTTGTTGTAATTTTTTATTCATTTTGAATTGTATGAATTGTTTCAGGGCATTCAGATTTGATGAAAGATGATTTTTGATTGTCAGAGTTTGTGAAAGGTGCTGTTGTGGAGGCAAATGATGATGTCTTGGATGAATCTGAAACTTCTAGGATGAGTGATTGTAGTTTCTCTAAAGAGCTGGTTCATAAGAAAAGGAGGAGGACTGGTACTGAGATTAAACCTCCATCTATATGTACAAGGACATCTGCTAAACCATTGTACTTGGCAATCAAATCACTTATGGATGTGCAAAAAGATGCCATTAAGGAAATGAGATTCAGAAGTTTACTGTAGCTGAACATTAATGAGATACCTTTGGGGGTTGGATATTGGGTTGTTAATAGTCTTGATACGGATGCTTTATGTATTTGTACGTCGAATGGGGAAATCCCAATATCTCGTCAGGTTGTGCATGATATTCTAGGCTTTCCATTTGGTTTTATCCCACTAGTTAACAAGAAAAAGAGGGTTTACAATGATAGTGTATCGAAACGTTAGAAGAAGCACATGATTCTCCCTGGTGGCAATATCAGACCTAGTAGTGTGTTAGATAAGATACAAGAGCTTACAAAGGATAGTTTGATGTTTAGGCTTGATTTTCTCGTGTTGGTTGTGTCTACACTGGTAGGGGGAAGAAGTATGGTACTGTGAACCAGAGGTTTTGCCGTCTATTACAAATGATTGTGTAATCAAACATTTTGATTGGTGTGGTTTTGTTGTCGAGGCTGTTAGGAACTGTAAGAACGACTGCGATCCTCTTAATAAAAACTCATTTTTTTATAGGTCCTTTGACTTTTTTAGTGGTATGTGATAATTCTTAATATTTTATTAGTATATTTTACGAATCATTTATAGATTGTTTAATATGATTTTCATTTTATTTTATTTTATGTAGTTATTGTATGTTGATGCTGTTGCATGTGATATTCCAATCATGATTCGTACACAACCTGTCATAACTGCGTGGAGTTCTGATGAGTTACGTCAAAGGGAGATTTTTGAATTAAATATTGGTGGTTTTGGGATTCTGGACATGCAAGAGCCTTCGTTGTCAACCCAAGATGCTGATAGAATTGTGATGGAAAAACTTAATCTCGAGCTGACAAAAAACCGTCACTCGCAAGGCTGTTGTAGCCAGTTCGATCAGCTTATTCACGGGGACGATGGTGACATTTATTCAGAAACAAGTGATGATAAAAAAAAATTTGAGGTACAACTCTCATACAACATTAACATAACATCAAAAACCAAAATGTATCATGTGAATGGTCAAAATATTGTATGTGAATGGTCATTCACTTTACACACCTTTTACCATTCACATTATTTATATCACCATTCACATTACTTGTATGACTATTCACCTAACTATAATAAAGTAGCACGTGACATGTATCCTGTGAATGGTCAAGTATTTTTGGTGAATGGTGAAATGGCTGATGTGAATGATCATTCACGTTAGTTGAATGACCATTCACATTAGTTGAATGAGAATTTGTAATGTGAGATTTCATCATTCACATGTTATAGAAATTTTACTATTCTTATTTTATCACTGAAATGTTTTATTAGTTTTTCATATAATAATTCTTATATTTACTATGTAAATAAACATAGATGTGAATAATGATGTTATAGGCGGAAGTGGAAAACATTTCAAGGTATCTTGACAAGGGTGAAGATATGATGCAACGCTTTTCGACTATATAATTGCGTCACTTTTACCCCTAGTTTTTCCGGTTTTTATCTAAAACACATTTATATCGCATCCATTTACGCTATATTCATGTTTTTAGGTCACTTGAAGCCCTTAAACCCAATTCGAAAAAGTTTACCCTTCTCCAGATAACAAGAAAGGAAAGAGCTAAACTGTTAATCCAGTTCCTGAGCATAAGCATAGTCGCAGCGCGACCTTTACCCATTTCGCGTCGTGACATTTTTTGTGGCATTTCTCATGATCAGAGCAGAAACATCTTCGCGGCGCGACCCCTAACCCTTCGCGGCGCTACCATCAGAAACAGGCTCTGACCAAATCATACAAAACCCAGTAGCGGCGCGACCAGATACCCCATCGCGACGCGACCCCCCTTCAGATCTGATGCTATTTAAGCATCTTTTCTCTGAAATTGAAGGGTCATCTCATTACCAAGGGTTTGGGTTTGGAGGCTACGAACTTTTCTCTGCAAATATCACATGGAGGGCTAAGAGTTGGAGCAAGTAAAGCTAGTTTGACAATCATTGGGGGAGTCTTCTTTGTAACCATCGTTTATTTAGATGAACTTCTCTTTTATTTGTGTTTTTAGTTCATTCTTCACGACTAGTGAGTAGTTGTTTATGTAATCATTCGGGTTTTCAACCCCCAAACATTAGATGCACATTTGTTAGCAAGGGTTTTAGTTGTTTATCATTTCGATTTCTTGTTTGACTTATCTCTTAACAGTTTGAAATACATGTTTTATTTGGTGATTAGTGAGTTGTTTAAAAGCGAAAGCTTAAATTAATTTATTAATCATTCTTTACAAATTGGTTTGTGGGTTTTTTGGCCTTGAGCTAGAAATAGTGAAAGGAATTTAGTTCAAATGAGAATATTTTGTTCGGATGAAAATCTAGCATTATATGTGTGTTTGCGAAAGTGGATTCACCTTTCAAAAATCGATTTGTATGGATATTATCTTTGTGAAATTAATCAGTTAGTTTATTAGGAGAATTCTGAGTATCTAACCTTTTAATGTAAAAGCAAGTAAGTCGAAAGAGGAACTTGTAGAACTTGATTATATTCTCTTAACCTTTAACCTATGTAGTGCTTATTTACATGTCATCTAATGTGCCGGCGCGGCGGGGGGGGGGGGGGTGGGGGTAAACTTGAATGATTACCGTTTATTTTCTGATTTAAATATTCGTGACCGTTTAATGTTAGTGCGCTTTTTATATTCGAGCAGCATTTAGTTAATAGTTCTTAATTGATTTGATTTTTAAGAAAATGTGATTTGAATCAAATTTAGAGACTATTAATCAATTGAATGAAATGTGATTTGATTTTTAAGAAAACAAAATACCAAATTTAGAGACTATTAATCAATTAAAAACTATTTACTAAATGCTACTCGAATATAAAAAGTGCACTAAGATTAAACGGTCATGAAGATTTAAATCAGAAAATAAACGGTAATCATTCAAGTTTACTCCCCCCGCACATTAAATGACTTGTAAATAAGCACAGTTAAAGGTTAAGAGAATATAATCAAGTGTTACAAGTTCCTCTTTCGACTTACTTGCTTTTACATTAAAAGGTTAGATTCTCAGAATTCTCCTAATAAACTAACCGATTAATTTCACAAAGACAATATCCACACAAATCAATTTCTTGAAAGGTGAATCCACTTTCGCAAACACACATATAATGCTAGATTTTCATACGAACAAAATATTCTCGTTGATAGAATCTAAAATACATGAACTAAATTCCTTTCACATTTTAGCTCAAGGACAAACAAACCCATAGACAAATTCGTAAAAAATGATTAATAAATTAATTTGAGCTCTCGTTTTTGAACAACTCACTAATCACCAAATAAAACATGTATTTCAAATATCCATCAAGAGATAAGTCAAACAAGAAACCGAAATGATAAACAACTAAAGACCTTGCTAACAAATGTGCATCTAATGTTTGGGGGTTGAAAAACCCGAATGATTACATAAACAACTACTCACTAGTTATGAAGAATGAACTAAAAACATTAATAAAAGAGAAGATAAACAATGGTTACAAAGAAGACTCCCCCAATGATTATCAAACTAACTCCACTTGCTCCAACTCTTAGCTCTCCATGTGATATTTGTAGAGAAAAGTTTGTAGCCTCCAAACCCAAACCCTTGGTAATGAGATGTCCCTTCAATTTCAGAGAAAAGATGCTTAAATAGCATCAGATCTGAAGGGGGGTCGCGTCGCGATGGGGTATCTGGTCGCGCCGCTACTGGGTTTTGTACGATCTGGTCAGAGCCTGTTTCTGATGGTGGCGCCGCAAAGATGTTCCTGCTCTGATCATGAGAAATGCCACAAAAAATGTCACGACACGAAATGTGTAAAGGTCGTGCCACAACTATGCTTCTGCTCAGATACTGGATTAACAGTTTAGCTCTTTCCTTTCTTATTATCTGGAGAAGGGAAAACTTTTTCGAATTGGGTTCAATGGCTTCAAGTGATCTAAAAACATGAATTCAGCATAAATGGATGCGGTATAAATGTGTTTTAGATTAAAACTAGAAAAACTATGGGTAAATGGATGCGATATAAATGCTCTTTCCTCAAGCAAACTGCATTATTAAAAATTAAAACGGCCTTTTCGTCAAACCCTCTCTACAAACATACAAGAAAGACTCCTAAACAATAAAGATCTGAAATAAATACAATTGAAGCCAAACGAGAAAACATGCGATCATTCAAAGCAAGAGATGCAAAAACTAGAGTATAGGCAACATAAAAAATTCCATTATCTAGCCAACACGAACTAGCACCTCACCATGGATTTCACTCAACACTCAAGTGTGTATCGATTTAAGTGTGTATAAATTCACAATTCACTCAACGCCATTCATGTTGATCAATAAAGGCATAAGCTTGACAAAAAATCACATCTCAATCGCTCAATAATCCAAAATTGGCATAGAAAAAGGCTACGGGGTTGGACTTTGGCTAGGCTTGGCAGAAAAGAAAAGGGAAGACAGTGAAAAAAAAAAAAGAGAAGAAGACAAGAGCAAGGACAAGAGACAAGACGGGGCACAACTTCTCCTAGAAATCAGGAGTTATTTCCACAATCTGAGGAATGACAGCAACCACGCGTTATTACTACCTAACAACAAGAAATATAAATTGAAAGATACATATTTGGACTTGGAAGGGAGACATTCAATCTCGTCGAGCCTTCGATTAATAGGCTCGACAACGGAGATCTTGGACTGATTTGGGGAAATTTGGACTTGGAAGGGGGACATTCAATCTCGTCGAGCCTTCGATTAATAGGCTTGACACCGGAGATCTCACACTGAATACGGGAATTTAGAACTTTGTCTCTTCTTTCTTTTTTTTATCACCAAATAACTGATTTTCGCAAAAGATGCACCCGTCTAGACCAAAGAAATAGAAGACAAGGGCTTAGAAAAGGGGAAAGGGGGGTTTCTGAAACGAAAGAGA
Source organism: Centrapalus pauciflorus (assembly GCA_020465985.1). Taxonomy (NCBI): domain Eukaryota; kingdom Viridiplantae; phylum Streptophyta; class Magnoliopsida; order Asterales; family Asteraceae; genus Centrapalus; species Centrapalus pauciflorus. Next base: position 21,737 of record JAANYP010007700.1, on the reverse strand, counting down.
TAAAGTAAGCCTCAACGGGTTTACTAAGGGAAGGATAAGTGGGAAAAAAAATTAAAGAAACAAAAATTCAGTTTTCCTACAAACAGCCTTTAAGTATGCCAAAATTTTCAAAAATTGCGATTTTTGACATGTATTGAAAATCAAGTTCTACTTCTATTAAACAACATTGGAAAAACACACAGAAACGAAAGTGAGCATAGAAAATGTATGTGATTAGGCTCAAGTCTCACGAATTGAATATTGAGGGTCATATTGCTAATCGCATAGTTTTGATCCAAGAATCCTAATATTGCACTCCATAAAACATCTCTAACATTTAAACAATCACAAGAAACTCATCTAGCTTCGCATGCATTTAAATCAGAACAATATTATCTAAGAGTCTAACTCGCAAAAATAGAGAAAAAATTTTGACAAAAAGGCCTAATTCCAATTAGCAGCTTAGGATAAACAAAGAACATAACCCAATTCAGATAATGTATCCCCACCCCACACTTGAACATGACATCGTCCCCAATGTCAAGTAATATCACATAAAACACGAGGAAAGGGAACAGAAATACTCCCCTATTGTGGCTTCCGAGATGGCATAAACTGGCACGGGGAAAGACGAAGACCTGAATCAACCAAACGGAGCAAGCACCTACATCAAGAACTAAAACGTAAGATAGACTAAAATATGCAGAAATGTAAAATGAAATTAAACTAAAATGCAGAAAATAAAGAAAAAGATAGGGATTTTTACAAATAGCCCCTCAAAGGGCCCCTGGCAGTGGATCCTGATTGAAATGTTGGTCGTGGAATTGGAATTGCTCGTCAGATGATTGGCTCAAAGTAAAATCTGGCGGCGCCTGGAAGTGATCCTAGTTGTACTGGTGGGGTTGGAATGGTTGCGGCTGGTAGTGCGGTGGAGGCGGAAGTTCGTAACATTGACCTTGAAGATATGCCAAAAAATGATCGTAATGTCTTTGGAAAGACATTGCGAAGTGGTCATAGTTTGTCCGGAGACCGCGCATGTCGACCCCGGAAGCGTCAAACCGCGCATCGTGTGCCGCCAAACGAGCGTCTGTCTGATCAAACCTTGCGGTTTGATTAGAAAATCCCGTGCTCATCGCCATAAACCCATCCCTGATAGTTACCCCCAAAGTGGCCATCTGATTTTCTAACCCTGAAATACGTGGCCCCCAACCGGCTGACCTCCGGCGGGCTGGCTGTGGTTTCTCCATCTCAACCTCCTCGTCTTCTTACTCTTCCTCCTCTACCTCTACCCGTCCCCCTCGTGGTCTGGAACAGCCACTACGAATAATTACCCTCTACGCTGGGTAATCCCGTGGACTATCTTTGTTTGTGTTAGATAATGTTCGTCTGTCGTCTTCATTGGGGCGCAGGCTCTCATGGAGTTGAGAGTAGTCGGGGTCAATAAGTTGTATGATCGGGCTAGTCGGGTAATGTAATAGCCCGCGGTTATTGCGCTCTTCTCCTTCTTTTCTGATTCGGTCTTTAAGAAGGCCGCTAGATGGTATGGAACGCAACAATGATATTCGGGCGAGAGGACGTAGAAAAGGAGCTCCAAATCGTGCAAGGAAACTTTTTCTTGACTTTGTTTCCTTCCGGCGATGGTGAAGGTTAAGAATCGATGAACAAGCCGATCGATTATGTCGTACAGTTGATATTCTTTCGCCTTCTTGGGGTCAAACATTCTAGTAGCAATCTGCCCCCAAAAACCTTGCATGTTGAAGTCATCCGACCGATCTATGAATCCCGTGGCAATATAATCGGCAAAGTCCGGATGGTTCACGTCTTGACGGGAGTACACCCCCATCCGGACTACAAGATCTATGACTGAAAGAGATCTCTCGACTCCACCAAGACGAAAGGTTATCTCGTCATCATCATTAATATTGGAAGTTCCCAGGAGGAAGCTATAGGTGGCCATGAACTCGCGGGTGAGTTCCACGTATGAGATCTTGTCAAGGGTTATGAGATTTAACCACGCGTTTGTAGTGAAGTTTCTGAACTTCACATTGAATTTCTCCTGTAATTGCGTGGCTAAATCCACATGACCAGCTCTCTCGACCGCTCTCAAAAAGTCTCAGTCGACCAATGTCCCCGGAAAAATCTCTCTTTTTGAATCATCTTCATCGCCTTTTTGTTAGATTCCCTTCGCCTTGCCGAAGCCACATTATCAAAATTTTAGAACGCGTGGACATAACCCACGGCTACCTGCACGTTCTCATCATGGGCCCCTGAACGGGAACCTGAACCTCTTAGCCGCTTTCCAAGACCCGACATATTTCTACAAAACACAAATGAATCGAATCACCAAGACGTACAAGTACCGAAATTAAGAACAAGATTCATTTTAAATACCCACACAACCCACATTACACTCTCCTGAAGAGAAAGCACTCAACAACACCATTAAAGTGCAAAAATTAATATAAGAGTGCAATTTCACTAAATAAACAACATTTTTCTTCCCAAACAAATAAAGAACCTAGGCAAGGAACTCTATAAAAAACAAATTTGAATCTCCATCTTAAAAATAAAAAAAGAAAGAAAGACCATCAATACTCCTTAATCATCTAAAGCATATGCAAAATCAATAATCTAGGAAAATCAACTTGAGAAGAGCATAAGAATGCAACCATACTTCTAAACAAGCAAAAAGAGTAACCACAAAGAAACATTGTATTCATTAGAGAACAAGATTTCATGAAGATAACCCACCATAGATGAAGGAGAGAAGCAATGTAAGAGAAACATACCTTGGATTAAGGAGAAATAAGAGAAAGATGAAGCCTTAGTTGGGAGAGAATGCTGTTTTGGGGACAAAAATTGCAGAGGAGAGCAGTTTGTGAGTAGGGGTTGTGTTTTGCAAATGTCTTATGCGGCTAGGGTTTTAAAACGACAAGACATGGTCGCGCCGCAAAGAGTCTGTATGTCGCGTCGCGAATGACTATATGAGAACGAAGGGGGAATAAGGTGTATTTAGTCACGTCGCTAAGGGAGAGGGAGTCGCGCCGCTACCAACAATCTGAGAAACTCACAAATTGTTTGCAAGAATTTTTATTATTATTAACTACTTAAATATTTAAACAAAAGAAACCTTAACTTAAAAATTAAAAAGAAAAACTTCATTTGTAACAATTAAACTAAGAGAAAATAAAATTATGACAATCAAAAGAAAATGGATAAAATATGGGATAGATGCTTGTTTATTAATGAGTCCCAAGCTCGACTCACTCTCGTTATTCAACTTTGGTTAGAGATCAAATTAATGATCTCTCCACCTTCCTCCCGAGATCGATCCGGAAAATAATGTTTCAATCGGTGTCCGTTCACTTTAAAATTCTCGCCCTCGGTTTGTGAAAGTTCCATGGTTCCGTATGGGAACACTTGGGCTATTATGAACGGGCCGGACCATCGGGAGAAGTTTCCGGGAAACAATTTCAATCTTGAATTGAACTACAAAACCTTGTCTCCCACTTTGAATTGCTTGTTGTGAATGCGTTTGTCGTGCAATCTTTTGGTTTTTCTTTGTAAATACGAGCACTCTCGTACGCTTCCTCACGTAATTCATCCAACTCATTCATTTGGAGTTTCCTTTTCTCACCGGCCTCAATTAAATCTAAATTACACACTTTTAAAGCCCAGAAAGCTTTGTGCTCAAGCTCAACAGGTAGATGGCAAGCTTTACCATACACCAAATGATAGGGAGTTGTGCCAATCGGAGATTTGTAAGCAGTTCGAAAGGCCCAAAGGGCGTCATCAAGCTTATCCGCCCACTCTTTTCGATTTTGTCCAACCGTTCGTTCCAAAATTCTTTTCAACGCTCGGTTTGTAACTTCAACTTGCCCACTCATTGTGGGTGATATGTCGTTGCAAATCTACGAGTTACCCCATAGCGTTGCAATGCCTTGTCAAGTTGGGAGTTTGAAAAATCAGTGCCCCTATCGCTTATCAAATCTTTAGGTGCACCAAAGCGTGAAAACAACCTTTTTAAATTTTTGAGAACAACTCTAGAATCGTTTGTTGGTAAGGCTTGTGCTTCGACCCATTTCGAAACATAATCTACCGCTACAAGGATATATTTATTGCCATGTGATGAGGGAAAAGGTCCCATGAAATCGATGCCCCAAATGTCGAATAATTCGCACACTTGGATGGAGTTTTGGGGCATCTCATTCCAGGATGAGATATTACATGCTCGTTGACATGAGTCACATGTCCTTACCCACTCATTTGCATCCTTGAAATTTGTTGGCCAATAAAATCCAGCATCAAAGACTTTCTTTGCGGTGGTGTTCACTCCGTGATGGCCGCCGGTTGCTCCTTGGTGGCAATGATGTAGGATATTTTTAGCTTCCTTTCCATGCACGCATCTTCGGATGATTTGATCTTTCACAAACACGAAAGGATCATCCCAAAAATAAAATTTAAATCCTTGAAAAACTTTTTCTTTTATTGGTATGTCATTCCATTCAACAACACACCACCGACTAAATAGTTTGCATAGTCGGCAAACCATGGGATCTCCTCACTCATTACCACCATGAGTGCATCGTCCGGGAATTGATCATTAATCTCATGCTCGTCTAGATTCTCTAGAGAAGGGTTCTTTAGCCGGGAAAGATCATCCGCCGCCACGTTCTCGGCTCCTATCTTGTCTACTATCACGATATCAAACTATTGAAGGAGTAGGATCCATCTTAACAATCTCGGCTTTGCATCTTAATTGTTGAATAAATACTTTAGCGCCGCGTGATCTGTGAATACCACCGTCTTGGATAAGATTAAATAAGACCGGAACTTGTCAAAAGAGAATATCATCGCTAGTAGTTCCTTTTCGGTGGTGGTGTAGTTCTCTTGGGCATCGTTCAAGGTTTTGCTCGCATAGTATATGGGCTGAAATCGGTTTCCTCTCAGTTGTCCTAAGACCGCACCCACTGCAAAATCACTAGCATCCCACATTAGTTCTAAAGGAAGGCTCCAATACGGAGCCACCATAATAGGAGCTGTGATTAATTTTTCTTTTAAAGAGTTAAAAGCTTCTAAACACTCTTTAGAAAAAACAAATAGGGCATCTTTTTCCAAAAGTTGAGTCATTGGCCTTGAAATTTTTGAAAATTCCTTTATAAAACGTTGGTAAAAACCGGCGTGGCCCAAGAAACTCCTAATGGATTTGACCGAAGTGGGTGGAGGAAGTTTTGAAATCATTTTAATTTTTGCTTTGTCAACCTCCATTCCAACACTTGAAATTTTATGACCCAACACTATGCCCTCTTTTACCATAAAATGGCATTTCTCCCAATTTAGAACAAGATTCGACTCAACGCAACGAGAAAGCATGGTATTTAAATTAGAAAGGCAAGAGTCAAAAGAACTACCGAACACCGAGAAGTCGTTCATAAATACCTCCATACAATTCTCAATCATGTCGTGAAAGATGGCAACCATGCACCTTTGAAATGTTGCGGGTGCATTGCAAAGCCCAAAGGGCATTCTCCGGTATGCGAATGTGTCATATGGACATTTGAAGGTCGTCTTCTCTTGATCTGCCGGCGCTATCGGTATTTGGAAATACCGGGAAAAACCATCCAAGAAGCAATAAAACTCATTTCCCGCTAACCTCTCAAGCATTTGATCGATGAAAGGTAGTGGGTAGTGGTCTTTCCTAGTGGTGTCATTCAACTTTCGGTAGTCAATACAAACCCTCCATACGGTCACCATTCTTGTCGGGATTAATTCGTTATTGTCATTCGTGACAACCGTCATACCACCCTTCTTTGGGACAACTTGCACGGGGCTAACCAATGGACTATCCGAAATCGGGTATATCATTCCCACATCCAAAAGCTTAATAACCTCCTTCTTTACGACCTTTTGCATCTTTGGATTAAGTCTTCTTTGATGTTGAACCACCGGCTTATAGTCATCCTCCATGAGGATCTTGTGAGTACAATAAGAGGGGTTCAAACCTTTGATATCCGTGATTCTCCAAGTGATGGCCCGTTTGTGTAATTTCAACATCTCCACCAAACTAAGCTTCTCATCATTGGTTAAGTCTTTCGCAATTATAACCGGAAGCTTATCTTCACCCTCAAGAAAGGCATACTCAAGGTGTGGTGGAAGGTCTTTCAATTCTAGAGTGGGTGGATCCTCAATTGATGATTTTAGCCTTTGATTTATCTAATTCTTTACCTCAGTAAACCCTTCGTTTACCGGTGTTGGCTCATCCTTAATCATTTCTATCACTTCATGCAAATCTTGATTGGGGTCAAAATCCACATCCCCCAAACTTGCATGGGATCCATTCGTGTCCGAATCATAAGTTTGTTCATCCAACATTTCCTGCACACAATCCTTCTCAAAAGACAAGTGTAAAGTATCAACGAAATAACAAGAATCATCATTAGTGGACGAGTGACGCATAGATTTGTCGAGGTCAAATGTGACCTCCTCATCACCAACTTTCAGAGTTAGTTTCTTGTTAAAAACATCAATAACGGCTCTTGAGGTTGCCAAAAATGGACGGCCCAAAATGAGAGGAACTTGACTATCCTCGGCCATGTCCATTACCACAAAATCGACAGGATATATGAATTTGTCAACACGTACCAACAAGTTTTCAACAATACCCTTTGGATACTTTACCGATCTATCCGCTAGTTGGATGCTCATTCCCGTTGGTTTTAATTCGTCTAATCCCAAGTTTTTTAAATAACGAGAATGACATCAAATTGATGCTAGTGCCTAAATCGGCAACTGCATTATGAATCAAAGAATCTCCAATTAAACAAGATAAAGTGAAACTACCCGGATCACTCATCTTCTCGGGAATTTTGTTTTGGAGAATGACCGAACATTCCTCATTCATTGTGACGCTAGAAAGATCCTCAAGTTTCTTTTAGTTGGTGAGAAGATCCTTGAGGAACTTAGCATACTTCAGCATCTCACGAAGAGCTTCAACAAATGGTAAATTAATATGCAATTGCTTGAAAAGATCAAGAAATTTACCATATAGCTCTTCCATCTTATCTTTACTCAAACGTTGAGGATATGGAATCGGTGGCTTGTACAGTGTCACCGGTGCTTTGGATTGACTTTGAACAGGAGGTGGGACTTGCACGGTACTTTCTTGGCTTTGATCTTGTGCTTTTTCCGTCACGATCTCCTCTTCAATCTGTCCATCATCGGAAACAACATTGTTAGAAACAAAAGTGTTAGAGTTTTGAGTTGCTTTACCGCTTCTTGACGTGATGGCGTTGACATGACCCCGGTTGTCATCGGTTGAAGATGGTAACTTCTTTTTCTCTCTTTCCGAAATCATTTGGGTTTTTCAACCCCCAAACATTAGATGCACATTTGTTAGCAAGGTTTTTAGTTGTTTATCATTTCGGTTTCTCGTTTGACTTATCTCTTGATGGATATTTGAAATACATGTTTTATTTGGTGATTAGTGAGTTGTTTAAAAGCGAAAGGTCAAATTAATTTATTAATCATTCTTTTCAAATTTGTATATGGGTTTGTTTGGCCTTGAGCTAGAAATAGTGAAAGGAATTTTGTTCATGTATTTTAGATTCTATCAATGAGAATATTTTGTTCGGATGAAAAGCTAGCATTATATGTGTGTTTGCGAAAGTGGATTCACCTTTCAAGAAATCGATTTGTATGGATATTGTCTTTGTGAAATTAATCGGTTAGTTTATTAGGAGAATTCCGAGTATCTAACCTTTTAATGTAAAAGCAAGTAAGTCGAAAGAGGAACTTGTAACACTTGATTATATTCTCTTAACCTTTAACCTATGTTGTGCTTATTTACAAGTCATCTAATGTGCGGGGGGAGTAAACTTGAATGAATACCGTTTATTTTCTGATTTAAATCTTCGTGACCGTTTAATCTTAGTGCGCTTTTTATATTTGAGTGGCATTTATATAATAGTTTTTAATTGATTAATAGTCCTTAAATTTGGTATATTGTTTTCTTAAAAATCAAATCACATTTTCATTTAGACTAATTATTGACAACGAGTTTATTATCATCATTCTTACATTGTGTCCTCGAGATCGATAACTTGGTTCTTGCCATTGATATACTAGTAAATGATAGGTACACTTTCCTAATTGTCTATTAGTTCTTATTTTTGGTATATAACCTTTAAGACATCAAGATACCAAGTCGATGTTGGATTGAGGGATTATGAGCATGTTATGTGACTACCCTTGTGATGAGAGGGTATTAAATATCAAGAAACGTTGGGATGATTTCTTTTATCCTAAGGAAGATTTTATTGGTACACATTTAATGTTTTATAACATTATTTAATATGATACCACATTAATTTTGTTTTCTATATCCTTACATTTTATTTTTTTAATTTTATATAGATCAAGAAAACGATTTGCAAAGTGAAGATGCTGTCATGCGTGTGGTTTCTGATTTGAAAGATGTTATCGGTACATAGTCAATGTTTTATAAAATTATTGAACTTGATTCATGTTTTTAATGTTAAATTATCAAGCTGTATTTGTTTTAAAAATAAGGTGATGATGATGTGAATAATGACAAGTTAATGGAGAATTCGCCAGTTAATGAAGTTATTTTGTTGAATACTTATGTTATGGTTATATATTCATTTTTTGTTATAGCATTTGACTAATATTTATATTTGAAATTTAATGTATTGGTAGGTGAAACAACTGCTGGTGTTTGTGATACTCAGAATAATGAGGATGAATCTGTTCCAGAAACACTCGTTGAGATGATTAGGGTATGTGAATGGTCATATGATTATAAATTATGGCAGTCAGTTAGACTTGTGAATGATGATTAAAGTTTGTAAAACTTTATAAACTTCTTGTCAATGATGAATTGACAAATGTTATAATCAGAAAACATTTTTTGACTAATGTGAATGGTCATTCATCTAGTGTGGATGATCATCAACTATTGTGAACAATGATTTGTCTCATTGTGAATGAACATTTAATAAAACATGTAAATGATGAAATGTGTCATTGTGAATGGTCATTTAACCAATGTGAATGATCATTCACATACACCATTTGACCATTCACATGATACATGTAAATTCATAGTGGTGAATTATTGGTTGTGAATGATCATACACTGGGTTTTTAGGTGACTTGCAGAAGTTAAATAAAACATTCAATTTCTGATAATGTGCATACAATGCTGATGTGTTTTTCAACATTTAGACAACTGAATCAGATTGTGATAAATTTGTGAATGTCAAGGCACAAGCATGTGCTTTAGAAGATGTGAACGTTATGGGAACAAATCTGGTTGTTGAAAATATTGAGGTACAACCGGCTGACTTGGATGTGAAGGGGAAAGGTTTGGCCGTTGAATCGAATGTAACCACCGTGGAGCCGACTATTCATGTCGACATGGTTAAAAGGATGAAGAAGGCTTCAGATGCGTTGAAGTCTCCCATTATGAATCGTGTTGTCGAGATTGATAAGAAATTGACCTCCTTAGAAGAAGCTCTTTTAGAAAACATATTTTCTTTTACTAGAGATCTAAAGTGAGTTCCTTTAGTTTTTATTTTTGTTTTATTTATTTTTATTAATTTAGCAATTTTCAGTTTTTATTATTTATCATTTCAGATTTTATATGTTTATATTCATCCGTCACAACTTATCCATCATCATTCATAAGTGTTTTTTTTATTTGCAGTGATGTTATTTGGAACAACAACTCATTGTTTGGCATTCGAAGTGTTTTTGAAACGATGATTCCCGGAGAATATGCATCAATTCATGTGTTGGATTGTTGGATATCCATATTAAATTATCAAGAAAAATATAAGAATTCATCGTCTCAAAGACGTTTTTTGTGCATGATGGATCTTTGGTTAGTTAAATATTACAATTATGAATTGATTATGTTTTGATATTTTACAATTTGTATTAGTTTTATTACATGTCCGTGTTAAATTTATATTCATTTTTATTGTGGTGTTTTAGGCTTATTCTTATGATCTTTCTTTGATACCTGACCGAGCGGCTCGATACGTACACTTTCGTAGCTATTTGATGCAGTCTTTTATTAATCAGCCACATGTGATGGATTTAAAAAATGTTGATCTTGTAAGCCGATTATATAATCTTTCACTACATTTGTGTTGTCACACTTTAATGAATAATTGGCAGTCACTATTGAAATAATTCATGATTCTCTAATTTGTGCATTTGTAGGTTTTTTTTCTCGATCAACATACACTCATACATGTGGTGTATTTGTTTTGATTTGAAGAATCCATCCATTGAAGTTATTGACAATCAATCAACGGAGGTTCCTTTTGAAAATAAGTATGGTTTTGTTCCTTCTGAAACTGTAAGTATCATCATTAACATAATATATTCAAATGTTTTGTGACATACTGATGTATCTTGTGAATGATCATTTTATAATTAAATTTACTGTTTTCATCATTCAACTAATGTGAATGGTCATTCAACTAATGTGAATGACCATTCACATACACTATTTGACCATTCACATGAGTCATTTCAGAAATAATATCATTATATATTTAAGATTATTGCAGACATGCTGATATTATTGTATAATATGCTAATACTATACAACTAATGTGAATGGTATGATATCATTATACATTTAAGATTATTGTAGACATATGTTGATATTATTGTAGACATGTGTTGATATTATACAACTAATGTGAATGGTCATTCAACCAACATTAGTCATTTCGCCATTCACATGAGTCATTTCAGAAATAATATCATTATACATGTAAGATTATTGTAGACATATGCTGATATTATTGCATAATATGTTGATTGTATAGGAACTACATAATCAGAACTTACATAATATATTATTTTAATTGTATTTTAACTATTTGATTTTATCAATAATTTGTTTTTGCAGCAAGCAATGTTTGTTCAATATTTGCGTGAGGTTGTTCATCCTAAGGCTGATAGGATTGAAATGATTAAGCCTTTTAGGCTAGAAATGGTTTGGAGGTCGTCATTGAATGTTATGGATTGTGGCATATTCACAATGCGGCATCTCGAAACGTATTTGGGAGACCCTACGTGGCTTTGTGGCTTCAAATGCCAAATGAAGTTACAGAAGCCACAGTTAGACCATCTCCATCGTCTGTATCTTGCAAAGATTTTGCTTCATGATATCAATATGCATGCTGAGGAGATGCATAATGAAGCCATTGAATGGCAAAAGAGACCAAAGACTGAGAGGATGATGTTGCTTAAGTCAGCTGACAAGAACAAGGTTGAACGTACGAATAAATGATTTGATGAATGCTTTTGTTGATAAGATAATTGATGCTTGCTGCAAAATTTATTGTTTCAGGTCTTGAACATGTACAAATGGGTTAACTGACACACGGTTTTTATTATCATGTTAGCTATTTTTAAATACAATATATAACTGCAACTGTTGTGAACAATTTGATTAACCATAGTTATTTGTATGGTTTATAGTTATTGATATGGTTTATAGTTGGATGACCATTCACATTAGTTGAATGACAATTTTCATAAATTCAATGTCTATTTACAATGTAATACTTGATCATTGACATCCATTATTATCTGACCACTTAGAGTACAGTAACAGTTACTGAAATGTATGTGAATGGTCAGTTAATTATGATGTGAATGGTCAAATAATATATGTGAATGATCATTCACATTAGTTAAATAACCATTCTAAATGAGACATTTCATCATTCACATGTATTATTAACTGTTTATTCACAGACCATTTACCATTCACACTAGTTATATCCATTTACATAAGTTGAATGACTATTCACATAAGTATAATCTTAAATGTGACATTTGAATGGTCAAATATGTAACATAAATTATTTTATAATGTAAAACCCTTGAATTTTATACTTGAGCATTGACCATTCACATTAGTTGGATGACCATTCACATAGTATATTTTGACCATTCACATGAGCAGATCTTAACATTCACATTGAATATGTTTGTTTATATTTTTCTTACATATACATTGTGAAATCATGAATATAGGTACGTGTTCATATATTGTAAAATAACTATGTAAAAGAATAACAACTCATTAATCATTATTCATGAACTGTATCGTACTATTCACAATCTATATATTTACTATTTTCTTTCACTGTGCATCTTTCTTTGGACAATTCCTTGAATCATGGTTTGATAGCTCATTACATATCTTGCATTTTCGTGGAGCTCTTGCATTTTGTTATTGCCTTCTCTCGATCGCTTGTCAGCCTTTTTGAGGTTCCACATCCTTTGTTTCTTAATCCTTGCGGTGGAAGTATTGTAATCTCATTTGGTTGAGGGACACCCAACGATTTCTCTACGGCATCTTTCTTTTTGCATACCCGTTTATCACGACCCGTAGTTAATTCCATTATCAACTCGTGATGTCTCTTTTTTGCATTATCAATAGCTGCATCATCACCTAGTAACACTTGTATACAAAACGCAAGATCCCTACACATATCACGAACGTCTGCCTCAAAGTTTGTTGACTTTTTTTTATGCTTGTTGTATGTTGTAAATTTGCAAGGCTAATGGTGAATATATTCTTCGTCCACCGTAGTGGTATGTACTTTTCAGCTATGTCATCCACATCATAAATCCTAAACACATAAAATACTAGTTTATTAGCCCGTGTATTATACGGATAACTTTAATAAATTTGTTTTCTAAGAATTATAAAACTTAAAATTAAAATTTAACATTCCAACTTTTAATAATAATGATATTAAATATATCTTTATATAATAAATCATTTAAATAAAAATACTATTTTTTAAGTTTATTATTATATTTCTTTTTATTATTAATCAAAAAATATTTTAAATATTGTTTGTTGTGATTTTATGAGATTTAAGTAATTAATCATAATTTTATCTTAAAAGTAATTTGATTTAACATTTTTTATTTAATCTTGAAATAGTAATTAACATTTGTCATTAGTATAGGATGCCACTTGGCATCATGTGATGATGACAAATGGCAAGTTAGTTACTCTTGTAATAGTATGTATAGATATGACGACATAGGATGCCGAACCGTTCGAAACACATGCAGCTACAAGTTATATTTACATATTTCTCATCGAAAACTACCTGTACATGATTAATATCGTTTCTAACATCAGTATACAATGAGAATCATTAATATTTTTATCATTCAACTAATGTGAATGATCATTCAACTAATGTGAATGATCATTCACATACACGGTTTGACCATTCACATGAATCATTTCTGAAATAATATCATTATTCTCATAAAAAATAATATATATATATATATATATATATATATATATATATATATATATATATATATATATATATATATATATATATATATATCACGTGAATGGTCAAATACGTAGCACACCATTCACCATCCACATAAGTTGAATGATCATTCACAGTATAAAATTTTATCATTCACAGAAAGCTTAAACACATTAAAATAATTCAGATTACATTATTTGACCATTCACATTTGAATGATTATCTTGTGTGAAAGGTTACAAACACAATCTAAACATGTGAATTGTCAAAAGTTACATTCTAAATGTTCATTAAACTAATGTGAATGGTGATAAAACTAATGTGAAGCTGAATGATCAGTTAATTATTTGACCATTCACATACAGTATTTGAGCATTCACATGATGAGTTTCAGTAATAACATCACTATACAATGAGAATTATTACTAATTTCGTATTAATCTTCGGGTCATGAAGCTTATCTCTACTGCTTTTTTAACTCGTATGTCGCTTCCAACCTCTTTCAATGTATACGTCTTACTATCTTCATCGTTGGCACATGTAATTGACAGCACACCAAATGAACTTTTTATGATTTCTTCTTGTACTATACCAAAGATCTTGATGCCTTTTTTTTCCATGTTCAACCCTGTATTCGAATCTAACCTTTTTGTTCTCGATTCGTAACCCAATGTCCTTTGCATATTTCTTTGGGAGTCCAATGCGCTATCAAACGACTAAAAAAGTCAACCAAATTGGAGGTGCTTTTCAAGTAATGGTTGAAGAAGTTGTTTTCTCTCTCCGATAAAGACGTCGTTCTCATTAATCTCGACCTTGGAATGTCTCGAAAAAACGCAGGTATCCACTCTTCTCTAATGTCATAAAGATCATTGAACCATTTATGATTCTCAAGTTCAAATTCGATCATTATCTTATTCCATTCAACCTCGAATTCATCTACATCAATATTTTGGTCCAGACAATGTCCATCAATCGCTTTGAGAAAGGTGAATCTTTCGTGCATAACGTTGGTACATTTTTTTAGCATCGTATTAAGTGAATGATCAAGCAGCAAATATGTGAATGTTAATTTTTCTATAAATACCTTAATTGCAAGCTTATCCATTATATGCCACAAGCAATAACGGTGGACAACCTTGTTCAAAACTAATTTCTGGTAGAATTTTGGAGAATTGAAGAACGAGAGTGTCTAGAATTGGAGAATGATAGGTTGCGTTTAGTTAACGAAAACTAGTCATTTTTCACTTTCAGTTTTCTAGTTATAATTTTTAGTAAAAAACAAGGGTTTCTATGAAAAGTGAAAACTTGTTTAGATGATGAATTTTTGTTTTAAGAAAAATAAGATGAGTGATTATAAAAGAAAAAAAAATAGGATAGGTGATGGAAAAGTAAGAGAGAGAAAGAGAGTATAATAAAGAAATAGGGTAGGTAGTAGAAAAAAGTAAGAGAGAGAATATGAAAAGTGGTATTTTAAAAAGTGAAATGAAAATTTATGAAATTGTTGTTAAGTAAACAAGTTTTCATTTTTGTTGAAAAGTGAGATGGAAAATTTAAAAATTTTCGGTAACTAAACGCACCCATAGTGTTTTAGATTTGGTATGTAAAATTTGTTGGTGAAAGTATGTATGTATAGAGGAGGATAAAAAGTACATACATGCATACGTATGTATATAGAATCAGGTTCATCAGCGTACCCATGAAATTCCTGCGTACCCTATTATGAATGATCATTCACATATATTTGTTTTGCATGGATATGTGTAAGACAACATTATAAAACTTTTTATTAAAATGAGCAACATCATAAATCTTTTGAATGATAAAAAAGATCATGTGGATGGTGTGAATGATCATTCACTTGATTTCAAGAGGTACTTTTTTGAATCTCTCTCTCTCTCTCTCTCTCTCTCTCTCTCTCTCTCTCTCTCTATATATATATATATATATATATATATATATATATATATATATATATATATATATATATATATATATATATATATATATATATATATATATATATATATATATATATATATATATGGGTTCAAGTGATTACCATTAGTTTTACCGGAGGTATCTCGCTTAAAACCATTTTTTGAATTTTTTTTTCATAAGCATGTTTAAATTAATAATAGAACACTACTTATAAAAATCACAGATAAACACACAATAGAATTATGTGAAACATGCATGTTCACATAAACTGCACAGTTGTGAATATATATTCACGCTAAGCATGTTCACATAATTTTTTCACCTTCACATTACTTTTAAGATGCTAGAAAAAATGTAAATGTATGTAATTTTTTTACAAATAGCATTATATTATTTGTATCTAAATGAATATTAAAAAAAATTAAAAAGAAGTTTTTTTGGTGCATTTTCGTATCCGAAACTCGTGTGTACACAAGTACGCACAATACTCTGTATTTTTTAAATACTCAGACGAACCATATTACATTATATTATATATACACATATATATGTATATAAACAGTAATATTATCATTTAATAAAAAAATATCATTACCCAAATCAGGGTGCTCAGACTGAGGAGGGGTCGATTTTAGCAGGGCCAAGAAGGCCGAGATGATGTTCTTGGCAGGGTCATCCCACCTGGTAAGGCCGAACATCCTTCAAGGAGAGTATATCGTTCTCACTAGTGGGTTATACGAAATAATATATTAAAAGAATTAAAGTTGTTTGTACGTGTGTAAAAAAGTCGAGTTTCAAAATTGCTTTTATAAGTTTTAAACCTCGAATTTAATTAAAACAAGGGTGCGTTTAGTTAACGAAAACTGGTAATTTTTCATGTTCAGTTTTCATATTGTAATTTTCAAAAAAAAAAAAAAAAACAAGAGTTTCTATAAAAAGTGAAGAGAAAATGACATCAAATAGCTCTGAACTTTCGACTTTGTACACATTTATGTAGTGAACTTTTTTTGTGTACATTTGGTAGTCAAAGTTTCAAAATTGTTCCAATTTGGTAGTTGGCGTACCTGTTAACTGTTGTTTCCGGTTTCGATGCCTACGTGGACAATTTTTTTAATGACGTGGCTACCTGTTTTTTATTATACCTCGTTTTATCTACGTGGCAACCCGTTTTTTAAAATCACCCGGTTATAAACCCGGTTCATTTTTCATACAATCGATCCAATTTACGTTTATAATCGGGTAATAAAACCGGGTGATTTTAAAAAACGGGTTGCCACGTAGATAAAACCGTGTATAATATAAAAACGGGTAGTCACGTCATTAAAAAATTGTCCACGTATGCATCGAAATCGGAAGCAACCGGTTAACAGGTACGCCAACTACCAAATTGGAACAATTTTGAAACTTTGACTACCAAATGTGCACAAAAAAAAGTTCACTACATAAATGTGTACAAAGTCGAAAGTTCAGAACTATTTGATGTCATTTTCCCAAAAGTGAATTTTTTTAGATGATAAAGTTTTAATTTTAAGAAAAATAAGATGAGTGATTATAAAATAAGAAAAATAGGTAAGCGATAGAAAAGTAAGAGAGAGAAATAGAGTATTATAAAGAAATATAGGGTAGGTAATAGAAAAGTAGGAGAGAAAATATGAAAAGTGATATTTTAAAAATTAAAATGAAAATTTTAAAAATTATTGTCAAGTAAACAAGCTTTCTTTAAATAAACAAGTTTTTGTATATCTCGATATGACAATGTAATGTATGAAAGTAATTATAATATCTTAATAATAATTGAAATTAAACTCTAATAGCATATATAAAAAAACAATTCAACAGTAATAATAATTAAATAATTAAAATAAAAATACGTTTTCTTATTTACTAAATAAATAACTACTTACAAAGTTTAAGGACAAAAAATGTATATTTGAAAACGACATAAATGTCATTTCATTTTTTTCATGTCTGGGTCGTTAAAGTTAACGGAATAAGGATGAAATGTGTAAAACTTTTAAATATAAGGATGATTTTTGTACTTATTAAAAAATGAAAGACAAAACCTGTAAACTAGACCTAACTACATGAACAAATGTTGTAATTTACTCTAAAAATATTTTAAAATCATATTTTTTCGGATGGTAACAAATTCTATATCAGAATATAGAATGCAATCATAAAGATACATTTGAACATAAAATAAAATAAAATATAAGTCAAGTTATAACAAAAAAAAAAAAAATACAATTTTATATTATACAAATTGTTGTCAATAAGCATGTTGCATGCCTAGTTGTTTCAATGTTGCATGAACAGGGGAACACACGTTAGTTAGTAAATGTCATAATGCCAGTCGTTGAAGACCCGCACGTTGCAGCGGAATCTAAAATATTAATTACAAAAATAAATATAAAAATAGATGAATAAATATTTTTCAAACAATTCAAATAACGAAACCTAACTAAATCAAGATCGAATAGTGAACTTGGAAACCTGATATAGTGATACACACACACAAGAAGCACAGGGCCGGTCCTATCATTTTTTAGGCCTAAGGCATATACTTAAAAAGGGGTCCGCTATATATATATATATAAGCAATATTCGTATAAAAAAATTACAATTAAGAGGGTGTTTGGATTTGTGTTTGAAAAAGTGCTGTAGCGTTTTGAAAACTAATAATCAGATAAATGCTGTAACAAAAAGTGCTGCAGGAAATGTAGTGTTTGGTTTAACTTCTGCTGTTTGATATCATAATTATCAAATAATCAGTTTTTAAAGTGTTTGGATTTGCGTTTTTACTTGTAAAATGACCAAATAATCACTTATTAAGCAAATAAGCTACAATTTTTAACTTATGAAAAAGTGTGGTAGGACAAACGCTAAACGCAAATAATCACTTATTAACGTATGCAATCCAAACACTTTAAATCAATTATTTGCGTTATTGTAACGTGATAAGCTAATAATCATGTTTATAACGCAAAACCAAACACCCTCATAAATGTTATATGTATTCATACGAGCTTTTATATATATATATATATATATATATATATATATATATATATATATATATATATATATATATATATATATATATATATATATATATATATATATAGGGAGTGGATCAAATGAGGACCGTGCTTAAAATAAAGCCGGTAAGAACCAATGAAAAATCGCCACATAAGCAATACTCATCTCTCTCCTTAAATGGCATTATGGACATTTACTTGATTATTATATATGGTAACATGATTAATTGTTATTTTAAAAAAGGAAAATGAATTATTTTCAAATTTCTTCAAAATCACGGTCAACATATTGTGTTCAAAATTCCTCAAATCTCCAAGATTGATTTTGGTCAACATAATATCATTATCAATTTCAAAAATTCAAAAATTGAATATATCACTTTCTTATTATATTGCAATATTTTTAGCACAATCTCAATAAAAAAAGTACCGCCGTGAATCACCCCATGAATGCTTCACAATTTTTCTTGTCGTTACCCATGAACGATTCACTATTTTTCTAAAAAAAAGTACCGCCGTGAACCACCAGTGTAACACCCCAATAATTAAAAGGGTAATTAACTCTGTATAACAATTATGATTGTGAACTTAAGTGCAGTATTATGAGTTAATTACCAAATATTAGTGATGACTGCAATTATTGGGACTTGAACAATTAAAGAAAAATAAAATATTGGGTTGTTCGAAATTGATAAAAATAGGTAATGTACTTTGACAACTAAATAATGATTAGTTTTGACATAAGAATGGTTTAATATGGTGTTTGAATACATTTAGTATAACTATGTTAAATTCATTTATTTGGATATTGAATTATTAAATAAATGCAAATAGTAGCATTATGGTTTGTATTTTTAGAAAATGAAAGATGGTGAACAAGGTGGAGGGACTTGTGTGTATTTAGATGAAAGTTAGAGGGTTGGGATGGCCAAAGGCCAAATCCCTTCCCCCTTTCTCTTGTAAACGTTCACCATCACACACATAAACATTCCTCTTTCATTTTTCTTTGGAGAGAAGAAGAGAGAAAAAGAAGAGAAAGTTAGGGTTTTCCAAGATTCATGATCAAAAGATTGAAAGATTGAAGATTTATCTTTGATATTTGAAACATTATTGAAGGTATAAACATCTCCTACACTCTTCTCTTCCATTTCTTCTTCATTTCACCATATTTGGAGAATGGAACCCTAGATGGGTTTTGTTGGGTTGAGTTAGTATATGACTCAAAAATCATGTATATGTTAATGTTTATGGTTTATAGTCATATTTGAGTCATAAGTTCGTGAATTAGTAGGTTGGATTGGTGATTTGAGTAAAAACCCAAGTTGGAGCTCCAATGGTGGATGAGATGGGTTTATAGTGTTTTTGCATAATTCATATGATATATTATGGTCCAATCATGTTATTTATAGCAATGGAAGTAAATAGAAGCTAGTAGGAACTCAATTGGAGTTTTAGAAACTTAGTTCGGGTTTTGGTCGTTTGGAACCCGTTTGGAGTTCGTATGAACTCCATGAAGCAATAAAATGCTATGTTATGGTATAGTGTATTTGGAAAGTGTTCAATTATGTTATTAAAGTGTTTACATGAGTTGGGAAACACAAAATATGTGCAAGAACTCAAAATGATGTTTTTAGGCTAAACCGCACGCCAAGTGTTCGGTGAAATGCCTCAATGAGTTCCAAAACATTTTGGGATTGGGTTTTTATGCTTAGATGTAATTTGAATGTCTAAACATGGCCCAAATATGTTTGATATGGTTATGGGATTGGTTGGAATTGAATCCAATCTCAATTGGAGCTCGGTGTCGTCGGTTGGAGTTTTCGGTCGTTTTCGGACTTGTTCGGAGTCCGTATGAGCTCCATGGAATCATGAAATGTTATGAAATCATTCTAATATGTTTAGAGGTGTCTAAGTGACCTTAATATGATATTAATATTGTTGGTAAAGTCCCTCCAAAGTTACGAAAACGCTTATGGAAGTTTTGGGGACTTTGAGTGCATTTGTGTCAAAAAAAATGAACTGGGAGCTGTCCAGGAGGGGGGTAGCAGCGCGACTAACCTCATGGTCGCGCCATGACCATGTTTCTGGTCCAAAAATTGATTTTGCATGGTTGGGGGTCGATGCTCGGGTCTTATACGTTCATTACACCTCTAAATTAAGTGTTTAAAGGGTTTGAGGGCCTTTGATCCATTCCGAAACTTGTAGGGCCTCATTTGGACTTAGTACTTTCAGTTTGATGTCCCAATACTCTTATTCCACTCTTAGGGGCTTATATTGTGTTCGGGGGCTTACGGGTGCGCGTTATGAATGCTTTTAGGTGAATCGAGTCGAAAGGAGCTTGATTGCAAGCTTTAGCCATTCTTGGGGCTAATGTGACTTCGTTGGAAGGCTTGGGAATCCTATAAACCGATCACTGTGAGTTCTAGCATTAGTTTTACATAATGTACATGTATATTGTTGTTTTGCCTCATTGAACATGTTGTTGAGCTAATTGTTGATACATTGATAATGGTAGTCTATTTGCTCTCATTTCTTACATGTTGATTCATTGGACACATGTGAGACACCTTGGACCTCACCACACTTGATATGCTTTCATTTGATATCACCTGGAGTTGATTTAATTGTTGATATTGTGATAGAAGATGCATATGTACCCTCAATTCTCACTTGTATGATTATTTGGGCATATGTGAGGCACATTGGACCTCACCATGCTTGATATGCTTTGTAGAACTATACCTCACTGGACACTCTGTGGAGCTATTTGTAAATGCATTGATAGTGTTGCGTAATTGCCTTCATTTCTTTTATGAATGCTTTATTTGGGCATACGTGAGGCACCTTGAACCTCACCATACTCGATATGCTTTGAAGAGATATACCTCGTGGAATACTTTGTGGACCATTTGTTGACATATTGATAGTTGTGTATATTTGCTTTCATTACTTCTATGAATGATTTATCTGGGGATTATGTGAGGCACGTTGGACGTCACTATACCTGATACACTTTGTGAAGCTATACCTCGTTGAATACATGGTAGAGTTATTTGTTGACATATTAATATTTGTTGCATACTTAATTTCATTTCTTCTACGAATGATTTATTTGGGCTTATGTGAGGCACGTTGGACGTCACTATACCTGATACACTTTGTGAGGATATACCTCGTTGAATACCCGGTCGAGCTATTTGTTGACATGTTGATAGTTGTTGCATACTTGCTTTCATTCCTTCTACAAATGATTTATTTGGGCTTCTGTGAGGCACGTTGGACCTAATCATACTTGGTATGCTTTCAATTGACCTCACTTGGATATCCATGGAATATGTTGGGCTAGCTCAATTGAGCAATATGTTGGGCTAGCTCTAAGTCTCAATTGAGCAATATGTTGGGCTAGCTCTAAGCCTAAATTGAGCAA
>JAANYP010007699.1:0-352500 GCA_020465985.1 Centrapalus pauciflorus | reverse complement strand
TTCATTATAAATATAATATCTTACAAATAATTTTAATTATAAAATATGGAAAATGAATCTGTCCAATGTACGTAGATTGTACATAGAATATGTTCGTCGATACTCTACATAGAATGTCACGCAATCTACGTAGAATGACATTCAATCTACGTAGAATGACATACAATCTACGTAGAATGGCATGCAATCTACGTAGAATGACATGCAATCTACGTAGAATGGCATGCAATCTACGTAGAATGGCATGCAATCTACGTAGAATGGCATTCAATCTACGTAGAATGGCATTCAATCTACGTAGAATGACATTCAATCTACGTAGAATGGCATTCAATCTACGTAGAATGGCATTCAATCTACGTAGAATGTCATGTAGAATGTCAAGTATCATATATTCTACATAGATTACATGATAAAATATACCAAAAACACATTGAATGTTAATGTACATTTACATAAAAAGATATAGAAATGTATAAGAAACAAAAAAATATATGAAATATATAAGAAACATAACATTCTACATAGATTATGTGTGATTTTTTACAAGTAGTCTTGTATCATATATTCTATGTAGATTATCATGTAATCTACGTAGATTATCATGTAAAACATCTAATAACTATTACATTCATATATATCTAATATTTTACAAATAATCTTCATTATAAAACATTGAAAATGAATCTGTCATATTCTATATAGAGTATCGACGAACATATTTTATGTACAATATACATAGAATGTCATGCAATCTAGGTAGAATGGCATGCAATCTACGTAGAATGGCATGCAATCTGCGTAGAATGTCATGCACTCTATGTAAATGTCGTGTAAAATATCAAATATCATATATTTTACATAGATTACATGATAAAATATATCAAAAACACATTGAAACAAAAAAAAAAGAAGATTTCATTTAGACATTTTATCAAACACTTGGTATGCAACTGATATAAAATATACCAAAAAATACATAGAATAAAACTGTTAATCTACGTAGAATAACATGCAATCTACGTAGAATGACATGCAATCTACGTAGAATGACATGCAATCTACGTAGAGTATCGACGAACATATTCTATGTACAATCTACGTAGAATGTCATGCAATCTACGTAGAATGACATTCAATATACGTAGAATGACATTTAATCTACGTAGAATGATATGCAATCTACGTAGAATGTCATGCAATCTATATAGAATGTCGTGTAGAATGTCAAGTATCATATATTCTACGTAGATTAAATGATAAAATATACCAAAAACACATTGAAACAAAAAAAAAGATTTCATTTAGACATTTTATCGAACACTTGGTATGCAACTGATATAAAATATACCAAAAACACAATGAATAGTAATAGTAATCTACAAAAAAGATATAGATTTGTATAATAAACATAAAAATATATGAAATATATAAGAAACATAACATTATACATAGATTATGAATAGTAATGTTAATCTACATAAAAAGATATAGAATTATATAACATTCTATATAGACATATAATATTTCTATATAGAATACATTAATTTTTTAGCAATTAAATAATTTTTTATATAGAAAAAAATTTATTTTTTTATAAAAAACGTTTTTTTAATATTAAAATCAATTCTAATGAAAGAAAGAGAAAATGAAAATGAAAAAAAAAGTAAGAGAGAGAGAGAAAGTGAAAAAGAGATGCATATAATAAAAAAGGTGGAGAGAGAAAGATAATATTTTTTATTTCAAAAATACCCTTTTGATCCAAGGGCTCTAAAAGGTTTCTAGGTTCTCACCATCTTTAAGATTCTTAAAAGAACCTCTCCCTATATATATATATATATATATATATATATATATATATATATATATATATATATATATATATATATATATATATATATATATCAGTGTGTGTGTATAGTAGTTGTGACAGAAACATTAAAACATATATGTATGTATGAATGTTGTGATGTATGTGTGTTCACCTTGATATAATAAAATAATAATAGTAATAATAATAATGATAATAATAATAATAATAAAACAAACAGAATTATGTAAATTGAGTTGTAAAAGACATTTAAATGCATGATGATCATCATATTGCATAATGTATAAAGTCATGATCATGAATACATGTTTAAGTGAAAGTATAAAAGAATAAGGACATGACATGACTTATATGCAATCATATAGGCATATACAAATAGATAGAAAATTTGTAGAATTCATGCTAGAAGTTTTATGGATTTTGCAACGTTTTGCAATCTCTAAAAATGCTAAAATTTAAGCTAATAACAACACAATTGATGCATAGATATGTGATCATTTAAAGACAATCAAGATTTATGGAAACTTATAGATACAAGGCTCAAATTGCATAAACATTTGGCCTTAGACTAGAACGTATAAAATGTATAGAATTGCATCAATTAAAGTGAAGAAACAAATGAGTGTGATCATTTATGTAATTTGACATAAGCATATGAAAATTGGATTATAAAAGCCAAATTGAAAGCATATTATGTTCTTATTTTATGAAGTATAGAACCATGATCAAGCATACATATTTAAGTCAAAATACATACAAATATGGGTTCAATATGCAAACGAAAGCCAAGAAAAGACTAATAAATATCAGAAATGATATGATTAGCAGATTGAGCAATGCAAGAAAGCTAAAAGATATATTAAAGAGCATCAGTGAGGCCTGTAGCAAAGTGGCAAGCTGTCTGTAAGGCTGATATAAGTCAGATAGTGGTTCTAACCCACTACAGATTGTGAGCAACAGAGCCAGAAAGTACAATTAACCATTAACTGTGAGTTGTAGATTTTACTTTAACTGCAAATTATGTGAATTGAGGCTTTTGTTGCTTTAGTATGATTTTATTGACATTCTGATCCTGAGCATATAGATATATTATCATAGTATGTTTACTATGATTTGTTGAGCTGAACATTTCTTCTTCTAGCTTCTATTCATTGACGAGTCATTTGATTGTTAAGCTTAACACCAACACTATTGCTCGGTGTTGGGTTAATGTTAGGCTTATGATGTGCTGATTTACATGATGAAAGCACAGAGGGTAGCTAGAGATGAGCATTCTGATGATACCCATACAACAATTACTGGTAGCTAGCCCAGTACGTGACTGATCCCCACTAATGATGCGTGTGTATGGTGTTATCATTTTCCGAGCATTCCTTATGAAATTGTCTAAAAGTCTCAAGAGCAACAACAGTTTTATAACTGGGAGCTGAGCAAAGACACGCATCAAAGAGCATTTAATTGGCCAATGTCCCTTCGAGATTTGAGCTGTGCATGAGCAATAGAGCTGAGCTGTGCATGAGCCGAGTGCAGTGCATGAGCTTTCCGCGTTCATAATTGCATGTTTAATGTGAAATTCTACATTCTCACTAAGCAAATAAGCTTACCCCGTTGTGGCATTATTTTTCAGGTAAAGGCAAAGGATTGGCTGGACCTAGTTCATAGGTCAGGACTCTGAAAGAGCTTGAAGTGCTTTAGAACCTGTTTCAACACCTTGGTACTTGGCTGATGATAGAGCTTTGGGGTTCGGGGCTAGTTTATATTTGTGCTTTGATGTAATAGTCTAGAAGTCTGTACCCTAATACTTAAAATTGTCTCTGATTGTAATTAACTTTAATTCCGCACTGTTACTTATTATCTTAGTTTCCTGATTGATATTGCATTGATACTGGGGCCTAGACTTAAGACCTTTGAGAAATCTTGGGTCTTACGTGTGTGTGTGTGTGTGTATATATATATATATATATATAATTTTTTATTGTTTTTAAATCTATAAATGATGCGCGTGAATTTACGGTGATGACACGTAAATCCACAAGAATAAAATGAGTATAGTTCTATTTTATTATTATTTAGGGTTAATATTGAAAAACCCCATAAACTTTTTTCATTTTCGCGATTAAATCACTGAACTCTTTTCTTATTGTTTAAGTCCCTAAACTATTTTTGTCTTATTCGAAAGTATATATTGACTTGTTTGACCGGTTACCAAACAAGTTATATTAGTTTTTTCACTTGATTAATTTTGTAAAAAACTCATCATCTTTCCATATTTTAGAGATTAAGTCCCTGAACATTTCATTTTACCGGCTATCCGGTAGCCGGTAAAAAATGTATACTTTTGAATAAGACAAACATAATTTAGGGACTTAAACAATTGAAAAAAGTGTTTAGAGACTTAATTAAAAAATTTAGAAAAGTTGATTGGATTTATTCAATATTTATTTACGTAGATTTGTATTTATCCAAATATGATTGATATAAAGTTTTTCGTTCTTCTCTTTCGCTTTGCGCGCTCTCTCCCCGATCCCAAACCCAAACCTAGCCAACAACATATTTTCTCATCTTTGCGACCGGCGACCGGCTTCCACCGGTGTCCACTCCGCCGGCGACCATCAGCAACGACGAGCGGCGCCCTTTCACCTCCGGTGCCCCTTTCGTCTTCATCTCGGACACCTGCACATCCAACGCCCCTTTCATCTCATTTGCACATCACACAAAAACCCTAGTTCGGTTTTCTTCTCTGGCGGCCCCCTTCACCTTCGTTCTCCACCTTCGGCTCTCTACCTCCGGTGACCTTCTTCTCCTCCACTCTCGGATTGATTGAAGGTCTCTCACTCAGATTTGTTGTTCAAACATAAAAATATCAAAGGAATGTCTCAGATTGTTGTATATTTTAGGTTAAGAAATCTCACATTGCTGTATTTTAGGTTATGAAATCTCAATTTTGTTATGAAATCTCAGATCTTGTTATGTGGTGAATTTTGTTATGTGATGAAATTTGTAATCTTAGATTGTACGCTTTCTTCCCTTGTGATTTGCAGTAGGCAGAGGGTGTCAAAAACCGCAGAAAATCACACTCGGATTTGAATTTCACCAAGGTTGGTTTTTTTTTTTTTCATTCGTTGTAGATCTAAATTACGGTTATTTTGGAGTATTGAGTTTAGTCTCTGACCCCTTTTAGGGTTTTTCTTTCACAGGTTTTTCTCGAGGATAATCAAAGATGCAATTAACTCTTGAATTCGGGTAATTTTAATTCCATAATCATCTGTGTATATGTGTGTGAAATTACAATATCATAAAATTTCTGTTGTTATTGTGTAATGATATTATGTTTGAGTAACCTGGCTATTTAGATGTGATGCTTGGAATGGCTTTGGTCATAGTTGTTAACTCGTAACATGACTCGTGACTCGAAATCCTAAATTTTTAGCCGGTGACTTGATTTGTAAGAGGCACGATACATATACATATACATATAGATTCATCATTATAATTGTTATTAACTAACTGATAGTAAAGTTTTAAACGAAGCATCTGATGAGAGGATCACAGCCATATGAAGAATTCTAGAAAGACAGGAATGAAGAATAAGTAAGTGAAGAGGGTCAACAACTATCGTGATAGATGATGGTCTTTCCGACTTTAATATCTTTTTCTTAAAATATTGAAGAGAGTCACAACTATTACCCATTGAAAACTAATCATAGAATGACTCGACTCCAGTGAATGACTCGTGACTTATGGACTTATGGTCCAAGTCAGAGTAGTGAGTCGAATCGATTTGGGTATCAATTGACTTGACTCGAACGACTCGACTCGTGACTCGTACAAGTTTAACAACTATGGCTTTGGTACATGATTCTTTGACACACTTGAAATCATTTGTTTGCATCAATGAGTTTGCACAAACCAATATACTATATATTCTTCATCGATAAACCGCGATTCACTCAACCTTAGTTACAGATCACACTTGTGACACGTCTATGGCCTTGTGAACAACTCTGTTCTCTCTTGTCATTAGATCTTATACTTCTGTTATTTGTTGATTTAATCTATTGAGGGACCATCAGAAAGACTTCTATCATTTAATTGCAGGAAAAGGCTTTGTTTCCATATTTCCAACCCTTTTGATGCTAGTTTATAGGATTTTATGTCTAATTGGTATGCCAGACTAGAGACTTGTACAATTATACAAACTATCATGCTATTTGATGATGAGCCTCTTCTTTGTAGCATGATTTGTATTATTTTTTTGTTCTTGATTGTAATTGTAGTGGAGGACTAGAACTTCTTTGTGACTCGGTGAAGATCCATAGTGTGAATGTTGACTTGCCGGCTGAAGAAAAGAAGGTGCAAATCCTTTATGTATCATGACACTTGAATTCTAGTTTGCCTAATGTATCTTTACATTTATGATACAATTAGGTTTTATTGTTTACTCTCTTGTATTAGTTAACCATGAAGCACTTGCTTGATTGGGTTGGGTCGAATTTAATCAAGGAGAGACCGGAAATGTTTATAAAAGGAGACAGTGTGTAAGTTCCTACACATTTCTTGATTTCTTTTTGTCGTCCACATTTCTGATTGTTTTTCTTAGGATGAAACTGGAAGCTCTCGATGGGAATTGATTCTGGTATCGTGTGCAGGCGACCTGGGGTTCTTGTTCTTGTGAACGACTGCGACTGGGAATTGAGCGGACAGCTTGATACTACGTTAGAAGACAAGGATGTTGTCGTTTTCATTTCTACTTTGCATGGGGGATAGTCGCTGCTCGCCAATTTACTTATATGTTCTGAACAAATTTGCGCTATAAATTACTCGTCAATGAGCTAATGAAGCACATCCTGCAATACAGTAGTAAGATATAAACCGAGTGGTTTTATTGATGCAAAATACATCATGTTTTATAATGTATTAAAAATCGAATCGCTTCTGAATAACCATGTGAGTACATGTGGGAGAAGAACTCATAAATATCAGAGGAGTAAATGTGTGGTTATACAAAATTCATCTCCCAGCATGATACAATGTTCGGATCGAATCTCCTTTTGCTTTCAATTTTGGTCCCTCATATCACACATCAACATTTTTTTATAAAACTATTCTCTTCAGATTTATTTATAATATGCGTTAATATCATTTTCTAGTTTATCTTATTTAGCTAGTTGTTTTTTGACACAAAAGTATTTAAATAATGATCTAATAATTTTCTTTTAATTTCTTATCAAACATACTACCTTCAAGGTTGTAGAAGTCGCTAGGCGGTAGTCGGCCGGCCAGCAAGGGACTAGCGATTGATCGGCTAGGCGGGGATTAATCGGGGAGTAGTCAGATTGGAGTTTTTAGTGTGTAAATTTCGAAAGTATATACCTAACATGTTAAAAATACTAAGATATTAATATAGATTAGAATCATTTAAATATTTTAAGATAACAACCTAAATTTAATTCATTTAGATTATATATATATATATATATATATATATATATATATATATATATATATATATATATATATATATGTGTGTGTGTGTGTGTGTGTGTGTAATATCATATACTATATAATATATACTATATACTATATATATATATATATGTGTGGGTGTGGTGTTGTGTATATATATAATATATTTATATATATATATATATATAATATGGTGTGTGTGTGTGTGTGTATATTATGTGTATATATATATATATATATATACTATATATATATATATATATATATATATAATATATATATATATATTAATGTGTGTGTGTTGTGGTGTGTGGTGTGTGTGGTGTGTGTGGTGTGATATATATATAATATATATAGATCTATAATAATATATATATATATATATATATATATATATATGGATAAGATTCATTGTGATCAAGTTATTGTTGTGAACGTTGTGAACAAATAAAAAAAATACATATAATCATACATATATATATCAACAAGTGTTTGTATATATATATATATATATATATATATATATATATATATATATATATATATATATATATATATATGGATAAGATTCATTGTGATGAAGTTATTGTTGTGAACGTTGTGAACAAATAGAAAAATACATATAATCATTCATATATATATCAACAAGTGTTTGTAACATGATTCAAAAGGTTCGTAAAAGTGTCTACAACAAGATTCATAACATTCAAAAGGTTCATAGTAGTTTTTATAACAAGATGCACAGGATTCAACAAGATTCATAAGACTCGACAAACTCATAGGATTCTATAAAATCCATAGAATCCAATAAGATTAATAGGTTATCAGAAAAGTTCGGTAGTATTTTTAACAAGATTCATAAGATTCAAAGCTATTTTATGGTTGATCACAATGTTCACAACGAATAACTCACCCGAACCGAATCTTAAACGGGTTATTTGGGTCGAGTTATTCGGTTTTCGGTTTTGTTAATCGGGTTAAATGGTACCCGAATAATATATTCGGTTCGGGGATCGGGTAGAGTTCAAGTTTATTCGGATACCCAAATAACCCGTTCAATTTTTAAATTTCTAATTTTAATTAGAATTAGAATTGTTCATATATAAAATTGTAAAGATTTAAATACCCAATTTTAATAGTCAAACCATTTAACCTGTGTACCCAAATTATCCAACCCATTTAGCACGTTTAAACTAATTTGTAAAGCAATTATTTTTTATATCAAACCCGAATAACCCGTTTAACCCAAACTGATTAACCCGATACTCATTTAACCCGAAACCGATTAACCCGTTTTCTTATTTGGTTCGGGTTCGGCCAAAGAACCCACACTCTCAAACCCGATTAACCCGAGATCCATTTAACCCGCCCGAATAACACCCCTAGAATAAAGTGTTCACAAAAGATCTTTATATATATATATATATATATATATATATATATATATATATATATATATATATATATATATATATATATATATATATATATATATATATATATATATATATATATATATATATATATATAGAATATGGTTCGAGAGAGTACCACACATTATGCAGCGCACCAGAAGGTACCACCTTTAAAAAAACTTTTTTTAAATAATCTTTTCATAAACATGTTTTAATTAACATTATGAAGATCATATGTAAATTTCACATACATACACATCTCCTAGCTCCTAAAAAATGATGTGAACACACTTACATAATATAGAAGACATGTGAACGTGCATATATGTGATGTGTGTTTTCATGCACTTAAAGTGTTCGGATTTGCGCGAAATTTACATATGATCTGTGTAATGTTAATTAAACATGTTTATGAAAAAAAAAATTTCAAAAAACTTACTTTTAAGGGTGGTATCTTCTGGTGCGCTGCATAATGAGTGGTACTCACTTGAACCTATATATATATATATATATATATATATATATATATATATATATATATAAAATTGAATATTCAAGGATTTTTTATTAATTAATTTAATATAATAAAGTAAATGATTATTAAAAAGTTTTGACAGCTTCTGGCCTTCTGCTTTCCAAGTCGACCGCTCCTTTCTTTGTTAAATACTTGAATAAAGAATTTTTTAGGGTTTTTTAAAATGACCATCAACCCTTTCCTTCCTTCTCCTCCGCCGCTCTCCGTTTTCCTACCTTCCCCGCCACTGCTCTCTCTCCGGCCGTCCGCCGCTGCTGCTTCCTTGGTCTCCCTCTCGATAGCGTAAGGTTATATATCTCTCTCATGCGTCTTCTTAATCACCGTATCTATATTCAAGGCCGAATTTGACGTCGATTTCGACCGGCTGGATCCGCCTAGCGCTGCCTAGGACAGTCTTTGACTGCCTTTGACTGCCACCGCCTAATTAGTCCGTTCTAGTCCAAGTCGTAGCGGTGGCATCCCGATTCCCGCCTAGTCGCCGGTTAATCGGTCGACTAGGTCCATTTTTGCAACCTTGACTACCTTTTATGTTTTCTTCCCCCTGTGATTTGCAGTAGGCAAAGGTATACAAAAACATAAAAATCACTTGGACTTGAATTTCATCAAGGGATTGGTTGCTTCTTATTCATTGTGATTTTCTGGCATGTAGATCTAAATTAGGGTTTATATAGGAGTATTGACTTTAGTCTCCAACCTCTTCTAGGGTTTTTTTCATAGGTTTTTCTCCAAGATTACGAAGATGCTATTAATTATTGAATTCGGGTAATTTCATATTCATAACAGTATCATTAAGTTTTTACGAGACTTGTACTGTAATGATATTGTTAGGAATTCAGAAACAAATTACAAACAGAAACCAAGAACTCACAAAATCAAGAACCCACAAATGTGAATCAATAAAATACAAAATCAGATTCACTATCAAAATTCGGTTACATGACTACAACTTGAGTTGTTGTCCTCATTAACCCATAGGAACTACTTATACTAAAAAACTTCAAGACTAACTCTAATCTAACTATCAGGAAATTACAGTAAACCCCCTAAACTATAACAACTAATTCAAGTCACTAACCTAACAAATCTCCACATTGACTTGAATTTCAAAAACAAAACAAATCCCAAACACAAATTTGTGTTTCTCAAACCAAATATCAATGTGATAAACTCCACCTATTTGGAAACACGCTATCAAATTCAAATACAAATCCAACAATCCGAAAGCAACGAATATCAAATATCATCTATGCGACCCAAAACACCAATGTGCACCAAAACCAACAAACTGGAGAACAAAAAACCATATCTAAAATCAACCGGTTACCAAATGTCGCAACGAAACGATAGCCCATAACAAAATATCCAAACGGCCCGAAACAACGCAAAAGCGACAACCCAAAAACAATGTCGGAACCTACCAATAGATCAACAAAATCCGGACCCAAAATACAACGATCATCACAACTAAATACTAATGTGTAATTTCTCCCAAATACCCCAAAAACTAACTGGTAACAAAAACGAATGAGAAATTCCACCCAAATGATGATACGGACCAATCAAAATTCAAACTCCAAAGCCGAGAACAATACTCCAAATCGGCAAACAAACGATCGACAACCAAAACCGAAATCATGGTTTGAACAAACCGGAACGCCATAACCCAAACGTCGATCACTAAACTAATTGGTACAATTCCCCGACATGACGAAACAATCTGAAAACAAACCGTCACAAAAAACAAATCAAAATTCAAACGGAACTAGTATCGCCATCTAAATGCCTTCAAAATCGAACAACTCGAAGTTCGATCAACACCGAACGAAAATCAAAACCAACTTCTTGAATCAACGCGGATCCCACAAAACGCAGCTCCAATTCCAATAGTAATCCGAACAAACTCAATAAGTCGACACCTAAATTCTTGAATCGTCATTCAAGAAACCCAAAACGACCATTTCGTCTTCAAAACGAATCAAGAAAAGAAAAAACCCAAGACAAATACAAATCACCGAATTTCAAACTTGATTCAAGACTAAACCCAAACATCCAAATCAAATTCTTACGACTTGCGAATTCACATTTCAAAACAGTAGCAACGTTCAAGAATTCGTTTTCTTGAACCAAAATAGTAACAACGTTCAAGAATTCGTTTTCTTGAAACCTAAAACTCAAAAGAACCAAGAAAAACAAAACAACGAGACCAAGACGAATGACCCAAATCTGAACTTGATTTCTTTCAAAGAAATTCAAATACAGCACCACCCAATTGCAAAATCGATTGCCGAGATGACCTCCAAAGTCAAAATCAAATTTCAATTGCGACTCCACCTTAAACTGAAATCCAACAAAATCAATCGCTAAAATCAAATTGGCCAAGAACAATTGATTTCTTTGAGATCGATTTCAAAGTGAGAACCCCATCGCTAACACCTATTGCCAAGAACGACACATCCAATTTCTTCAAAATTGATGTGCAATTTCAACTCACGTCAAAAATCCAGAAGCATACGATCATCAATTAAACAGTGCAGTAATCAATTATCAAAATCGATTGTAAAATTCAGTCTAGCCAGAGCAAGTTCTGACTACAATCGCTAATTTCCCTGGCCGACTTCTTCAATTGAACACTAAAATTGATCACTCAAACTCCAATTGGCCAGAATCGGCAGACTCAAAAACTGCACCACGATGATCGCTAATTCCAATTGCGATATCAATTGAGAATCACGATCACCATCCCAGAATTAAAAAAGATCAAGAACACAATGCAGATTAATCCAGAGACGTCTACTTCCAAACCAGGAAAAAAAACGAACGTGAAGACGACCAAATCAGAAGTGATGATCACGACCTGGCTCTAATACCACTTGTTAGGAATTCAAAAACAAATTACAAATAGAAACTGTAACATCTGTCTTTTGGACCTGGTACGTGTAATTATTTTTGTGGATAATTACTCTAATTATATCTGGTTGGTCCAATTATATCTCGTTTCGTGGATTGATATGTGTTGGGATTGGGCTTGCGTGTCATCGGGTTATAATTTTTAGCGGATGGATTATATTTTTGGGATCACGGGATTAAATGGGTTAAAAGGGTATAAATATTGAAAAAGTGATATCGGGTTCGGGTTAATGGGTTCGGGACCGACCGAAATAGAAAAATATACGTACTTATCCTCTTCTCTTTTCCTTCATTTGAAAGGAAACCTAAAAAGTGTATGTGTGTGTGTTGTGTGAGCTCCAGCACGGAAGAGCCATATCCAAGCTCCAAATTTGCTTGTGAAGCCTGAGATTTAGCTTCACCATCTTCATCTTCTTGTATTCTTGAGGTGTTCAAGGTAAGAAGCTTTGAATTAAAGGGTTAATTCATGATTGTATGCTATGGAATTGTAAGGAATGGTTATGGGGTTCATAAGGGGTTGGTTTATACTACTTATATGTGTTTGATTGTGCTGGGATTCGGTTTATATGGGAGTTTTAAATCCTGGACAGAGCTGAAATCGCAGAGCAGGGATGGAGATTTTCGCGGTGTCGTGGCGCGACCACCAGGGGCGTAGCGACGCAAGCCACAGCCTGCTGGGGAATTCCGGTTTGAGTCTTATGAAAGGGTTTTGGGCCGAGTTCGTGTCGGGTTCCTTCGGGATTGTGCGGGCCGGGTTTTGTTTGAGTTTGGGGTCTCGTTGGGATGACTTTGAGTCGGGTTTTGTTTGGGTTTCGAGTATTGGTTGGGTTTCGGGTTTCGTGGGGTTGTCGGGTCCGAGTCGGTTTCGGATTATTGTGATATTGTTATATGTGTCGGTTGGGATTGTGATTAACCGGTTAGACTCCGTGTGTTACAGGGACGAGCGGACAGCGAGTCGGGTTTGATCAGGGAGGCTAGAGTTCGGGAACTCAGTCAGGTGAGTACTCGAGTTCTTTTCTAAATGCGCGCTTCTTTTGGGATTTTAGCTGTGTTGCTATTATATATGCGTGTTATATATATGAGACAGGGACGTGAACCTCATGTATATTTCTATCCTCTTATGTGCTATGTATGAGTTATGAGATCTACTCCAGGGGTCCGTGATGAGTTACATACGGACGGTAAGTCGCGAAAGGGATCGCGCGGGTTGACTGTCCCTAACAGTCATTGGGGCGTATATATATGGTAGGCCTGTAGCCGGGTCGCACCTGTGCTACAAGGTTATTGCTACTCACTGCTGTGTGCGGTGTGTCGGCCGGGGAGGGGTCCCCATAGGGCTCGTGTTACCGTGCAGATCTCATACTTGTGCCTTTATACCTGAGATGTGTGTTGGGCAATAGGGACAGGGACACGGACTATGTGTGCTACGTGCTATGTGTTTATGTGCAGTGTCTAACCCTCGCGTGCTCACGGGCTTTACAGCTCACGTATTCGAGTCTAACATGCTCAGGGAATCAGAAGGGATCTCAGCAGCCGCCGAGATAGATTCGAGATTGACTTGAAGATCTGTAATAGTTATGTGTTTTGTTTAGAACTGTTTGTGATAGTTGTTTTGGGATATATGTTAACTTAATCGGGATTTGCGAATGTACTGGATTGTAATCATATGTTGTTAACCGTTGCGTTTAAAGTTTTTAATTATCCATAATCTGCATTATCCTATGACATGTGTGTTATAGATTCTGTGCGTTATTGCCACTTATGATATTGGGTTGACGTGACATTTCTGGGATCGGGAGGGGTGTTACAGAAACCAAGAACTCACAAAATCAAGAACTCACAAATGCGAATCAAGAAAGAACAAAATCAGACTCACTATCAAAATTGGGTTACATGTCTACAACTTGAGTTATTGTCCTCGTTAACCCATAGGACCTATTTATACTAAAAAAAACTTCAAGACTAACTCTAATCTAACTATCAGAAAATTACACCAAACTCCCTGAACTATTACACCTAATTCAAGTCACTAACCTGACAAATATTATGTTTGAGATGTAACCTAGCTATTTAGACATGATTCTTGAAGTCGCTTTAGGACATGATTCTTTGACACACTTGAAATCATTTGTTTGTGTCGATAAATTTGCACAAACCAAAATATTGTATTTTTATCGGTAAATCGTGACGCGTTCAACTTTAGTAACGAATCACACTTACAGATCAGAGTGATCGATATATAAAGTTGCTGAACAATGTTGTAATGGGCAAAATGGCAGCCAAATTTCAAAGTGATCTTACAACAAAACTATGAACCTAAAAAACTTAATTTTACTCAGAGAAAAGACATGCTTCTTTCGATTTGATGGATCTATGTAGAACTGGATATTTTTTTTCCTTTTTCTTTTTAATGATGTTGGGCCTTTGCTTTGCAGCATGATTTGTTTTTTATTATTTTTTTATTTTTTATGTTCTTGAATGTAATTGTAGTGGACTATAACTTCTTTGGGTAGAGGGTATGGTTTCCATTCCCAAAATCACTATTTTGGATACTTGAGCGTTACATCATATTTTCTCGCTCCATCATTTTCATTTTCAAACTTTCGAAATACCCACCATTCTCAACTTTCTATCTTTCTTAGGGGTGTCATCGGGACCAAACCCGGACCGAGCCGGACCGAACCCGGTTAGGACCGAACCCGAATTTGGCTAGAATCTAAACCCGAGGATCGGACCATTACTTTACAATCGGTCCTATTCGGGACCGGTACCGGTTCGGTTCGGGTATTTGGTGTATAAAAACTCAAAAACTAACTCCACTTTGAAGGTTAGGGGTGTTATCGGACCGGACCGAACCCGGTTAAAACCGAACCTGAATTTGACTAAAATTTAAACCCGAGGACCGGACCATTACTTTACAATCGGTCCTATTCGGGACCGGTTCCGGTTCGGTTCGGTAACAAAGCATTGAACTTTTTGCATTTTTCGTTCATATCTTTCCATTTTGAGTTGAGTTGATGAACGGTGCAGCGCGTTCTAGGTAATCGACTTCCAAAATTATCCAAAAATCGCGCCCAAAATTCACGCTTTTGAGCATTTCCGATTGTTGGATCCTGGGAAGTATCAATCTATGCTTCAGCCAACGTTTTTTCTTCTAAAGAAGTCCACTTCGTTGGTTTTGCCGACCTCTTATTGGAACCGGTAATGGTGCCGTTTCGTCGTTGTCATCATCAGAATCTTGTTGTGTTTCTGCAATGGCTTTGGAGTCATCGTCAGAATCTTGTTGTGTTTCAGATTGTGGTTCACGGTAAGCACCTAGAAATGGGTCAAAATTGTCGGTTAAAAAGTTCGACAAGAATTATTAGAATAATGGTTGTTGTGGAGATTGTGGTACATATGGATTTTATTGTCCAGATTGGGGTACGTATAAAAATTGTTGTGAAGATTGTGGGTTTTGTGGAATGGATAAAAATAGTTGTTGAAACGAAGGATGAAAATATGGGACGTAATGAATTGTTTGAGAAAATTCGGTTGAATATTTTGTTGAGGTGGACGAAATGGTGAATTCGTTCGAGGATCGGTATTACCGCGTCGATGGCTCGAGGCAGGTTGTTTGCCGGTATTGCAATTCGTTTTTTGTAAATAAAAATGGAATGTGTTTGGTTTTGTGTGAGTTGGAGAGATAGTTTGAAGAGAATTTAGATGAGATGGTTTTGTGTGAAATGGTTGTATTTATAAGGGGTAAAGTCATACAAAGTAACCTACTTTTAAAAATTTATAAATATGGTACGTCTACTTTTTTAAATATTTACATGGTACCTGTACTTCAATTTTTCATACCGATATGACCATATTTGTAATAGACCACTGTTTTTCATACCATTAGAACCCTGTTTCGTATGTAAAAACCGGACTCTATTATTTAGAATGACCATATCGATACAGAAAAATGAAATACACGTACCATATCGACAATTAAAAAGTAGACGTACCATATCGATACCTTTTCAAAACTAGTCGTTTCTCTTCTTCAATCCAAATCCATCATCCACTCTCTTCTCTTCTCTTCGACCAGAGTACCAACCTGCTTCTCTTCTTCCATCGAAAACGAACCAGACCTGCTTCCAATCTTGCTTATTCCCTCTTTTGATACGACCTCGTTTTGTTAATATAAAAATAAACGTAATAACCTGCTTCCTTCAATTGCTCCTCATCTCACTAACATCAATTCATCATGTATCTGTACTAAAGGTAATATTATTTCATTTTCCTTTCTTAACTCACATCTGTTTCATACACATTAGTATCTCAAATTTGTTTGGTTTTTCCGTCAAGAATTTGCTTTAATGCTCGATTCTATAAGAGGTAGTATAAGTTGATTATGTGTGGGCAGCATTTAAGTGTAACTTTTCTTGATAATTATATTGAATAAAAACGCCCATGAGGTGTTCGATGAAATGCCTAAATGAAAACTTAGAATTTCAAATTTATATATACACCATGGGCTAATGTTTGTGCAGAATAAAATGCTCCAAAACCATAATAAACAATGTCAAGAATGAAGCATTGTGTTTTATTTAATAGGAAATTATGAATTCAAGATTAGTTTCAATTTTGCACAAAACCTTATACTCAAAATAAAACTATTATTACATGTTAGAGCCAAATGTTTCCTCTGTTTCTAATTATTAAATTTGTAGTGAATTGCTATTGAAATGCCTATGAACACAACCTTATTTATACATATACATAAGGCTGTTGTTGTTCTTTGACGTCTACACTCACAACTCCCTACTTAATACATATATATATATATATAACATTAAGGGTTATTGCCTTTTGGTTATATTTATGAACAACCTGCACACACACACACACACCACTCCGAGTGCCTCATATATACACATACTTAGTTTGATTTTCTGTTTTGTTGTTGAGGGTTGATGCTATTGTTTATTCTCTGTTTTCCAGCAACAATTAGCACAACTCCAAGAGTTGTATGTCTTGAAGTGTATCGCGATCACACAACACACTAATTACTTAATTTATATTTACTAGTTTATTGTTTCTGCTACTAAGACTCAACTTAAAGCTGAGTCACGGACTCACAAACACACGCACGTTCTGTTTCACAGATTATATTACAGCAATTGAAAGGACTAATGATTTATAGATAGTTATTATTTAGGTGTCCATTTGTTCTCCATTTGATAGATCTATAAGCTCAAGTGGTAAGAGCACCCATTTATGGGAGGACGATGGTTCGATTCCACATGGATCTTTACATGCTTTCAAACAAAGGTTAATGAACAAAGTTATTAACCTGATATAACATGTACTATTTATAATGTAGTGTTTTTGGATGCAACAACATAACACATGATTGTAGTATACTAGTATTTGAGGGGGAAACCATATTGAAGTTGTTGTTGATCATTATCTAGTCATGATTTTCACATGTACCAGCAATACCCATTTTTCTGTCAAAAGGTTTCACATTAACACATAATTTTCATTGCAACAGTCACCATAAACCCCCACTCTTAGCTGTTGTTCACAGATCACAGAACACACACATCACACATGACCTGCTGCTGTTTTTCTCCAATCTGAGATTCACTAACACACACCCAATCTGAGACTTTATAACAAGGCACAATTAAACAGAGTCAACACCACTTTTTAATATATCATCATGACATGGTAAAAACAAAACCAAATATTTGAAATTCTTACACAAACACTTCAAATCCTTACAAACACACAACCATACACAATTCCATAAATACCTACAACACTCACCCCTCTCTTTTTCCTTTTTACTCACTGCAACAATCACCATAAATATCACCTAAAGCATCATTCTTTTTCTTGAAAAGAATCATTGACCTACAAATACAAGTTATTATATTAAACTATGAAACTTATGAAACATTAGAAAGAAATAGAAATGACACTTACCTTCTTTTTTGGACAACCAGTGATAGTCTTTTTATCTCAGAAACCTCAAGTACCAGCAGCATCACAACCCCCACATTTCATGCGTAAGATGGATCACGAATGCTACATCTCATCATTCTGTTTTGGTAAAGAGTCATCCGCCTAATAAAGATTAAAATTAAACATTAAAATAGGGAAAGAAGAAAACATAAAGCCAATATATATACAAGAATTACCTTCTTTTTTGGACACCCAGTAACATAATGGCCTAGTTGCTTACAATAAGAACAAGTTCTCTTTCGTTTTACTTCTAAAGAAGACTTGATTCTCGTTTCACTTTTAGGGCGCCCTTTAGTATTTGTAAAAACAAGAGGATCTCGGATAGACATGTTTACTTGAGATATACCCACATCAGAGTCTTGACATACATTTTCAACCTCTTTTTCGTTTTTCCGAATCATTTGCTCTTCTAAAAACTTTACCAGGAAAGCATTGAGCTTCTTTATCTCCAAATGAGAGTCTTTTGCTTGTTCAATTGCCTTGGTACAATTTTCATGAACACACCATATGGTGAAGTCACTAACTCCACTTTTATTGTTCATGTCTTCAAGTCCAATATTACCGTTGCCTACTTTGTACCTAGCATCTAGTGTCCACCTAGGTAAAATATATTGATCAGGAAGGGTTTCTACATGCTTCTTTTTCATCACATATAAGATATGCTTGTATAATATCCCATGAGTTTCAAACTTAGCACACGAGGATCTCACATCCACCTCATTTAAGTAATAGTCTCCAGTATCTTTTCTCAACATTCTCTTGTCCAACACTATACCTGATTTGTTCAGGACTTTTGCTTAAAGTCTCATGAGTTAAATTGTTGGTGGCTTCTATCCATTCTTTTTTGAAAAGCTCAAAAATCTTTCTAGTATAACATTTACCTACAAATTAAATAATTATATGATTCCGATAACTTGTTATCCCAAAAGTAGATAATGAGGAACATAAAAGACTTAAAACAAAATTACCTGCTTTTGCTTCTATTGGATGAACAGACGAAAGAATTGGCCTGGTGTTCATTGTCTGGAAGTCTTCATTTTCTTCATCAGCCCTTCGAGATTCAACAGCCTTATCATATTGAATTACAAATTCATTCAACATGGTCTTCGAATTAACATATCCATCAAAAAAGAAATGAATACTTTCACTTCTTCCGCTTGTCGTCATTTCGGCAAAAAAAACATCTTTCAAGAAAGCTTTAACCCAATGTCTTCGTTGGTTGTACATCTCTATCATCCACCTACTACTATCAAGCTTATACTTACTACGTAAAACTTCCCATTGGGTTTCGAATTCTTCAACCGTATCACTTTTTACCCATCGTCTATAAGCTTCTTGGAAATCACTATAATGTGATATAAATGGCCGAAGATGTTCTAACTCGTGTTTGTTAATGTGCCATGCACAATAACGATGCCGAGTGTTTGGAAAAACATTTTGAATTGCATTACCCATTGCTTTATCCTGATCAGTTATTATTGCAAATGAGTACTTGTTAAACATGCACTTTAAGAAATGTTCAAATAGCCATTGAAAAGTATCTTCCTTTTCATTCTCAAGCAATGCACCACCAAAAAGTATCGATTGACCATGGTGATTCACCCCAAAAAACGGAGCGAATGACATCTTAAATTTGTTAGTCATATATGTAACATCAAACACAACTACATCTCCAAATTTTACATAAGCATCTCTTGATATCCTATCAGCCCAAAAAATATTTCTAGGAGAACCATCATTAAACAAGTCTATTTCAAAATACTGGTTAACATCTGTTGATGCTTTATCTTGAAAGTGCTTGATAAGCCCATAAAACTCTATACCTTTGTACTGTTTTCGTTGTTCAATCAGAATATCGGCACATTGTTTTGAGGTGACATCAGCTTCATACGGAGATTTCAATGCATTTACAGCTTTTTTATTTGAGATGGTCGTAACCCGGACTCACCAAGTTCCAACATTAATGATTTGCAAGCCATGGAGCGATGAAACTTTCCATGAGACCGGTGTTTCATTACTTTCGTTGGTGTAGTGCTCAAAACATGATTGTGTATATCATTAAATATATCCACAATCCATTTATCATCTTTTTGTTTAGAAATTCGAAGCTTTGCTTCACACCCGGTTCTTAATTCCCTTCGTTGTTTCTTCAAATACCCACAAGAACTATCACCCTTCAATCTTTTGAAACCTTGTTTGTTGCACATATACATTTTTCGATAAACCTCATTTGTTGTCCTGTTTTTGTAATCCCAATGAATGCGTATACCAAATCCATGTACAAAAGCATACTGATGTTGTTGATTTTATACATATTTTTCTTGGCATATCTCCCTCATTTAAGTGTGTTTTGATAGCTAAACTTTCAAATTCGATACTGAAATGAAATAATTTTGTTTCCGAAGGTTTGTAGCAGACATTTGCGAATTAAGGAAAACGAATGATGCAATGTCAAGATTTATTGATAAACTATCAAACTATTGGATACAAAGAAGAACATTCCATGGCCATGGAATTTAGATAGGCCA
The DNA here is from genome assembly GCA_020465985.1 of Centrapalus pauciflorus. Classification (NCBI taxonomy): domain Eukaryota; kingdom Viridiplantae; phylum Streptophyta; class Magnoliopsida; order Asterales; family Asteraceae; genus Centrapalus; species Centrapalus pauciflorus. Next base: position 331,818 of record JAANYP010007699.1, on the reverse strand, counting down.
TGGATTTGAAGAGAGATCGTGTCGCTGATACATGAATGAAAATCCATGGCCATGGATTTGAAGATAAAAGCACCACTGCAAAAAAGAAACATGGCCATGGATTGCCAAGTGGAGCGCCGCACGCAGAAAAGGAAAGAGGAGGAGAATAAAACCCTAGCTTGGAGGAAAAAAACCCTAGCTTGGATAGGAGGAGGCGACGGCTGGGAAGAAAGGAAGGAAGAGAGCAACGCAAAGGGAAGAGGACGATTCCAAGCATCAAGATACGATTTTTGTGAAGAACAATTGAAGAATCTTACGAATCCGACTTCTCCATTCATCATTCTAACATTGGTTTGGTATCTTTCATGGATTCTTTTGTTAGTATTTTGATTGAGATGATGGTAACCCTAACCATGGGGTGATTTTCTTTTGCATTTACTTAGATGATTGAACCCTAGTTTAGATGATAACGTTATTGGATTGAATCATTATTTGATTTCATTGTTTTATTTGGTTACATTTGTTTGGTAAAAACTTGGGATTTCATTAATATTCAATAGATAGTCAATTCAATTTGTGGCGAAAGCCTTTTGTTTTGAATATTTATTTCGACTAATTGTTTTACCAGTTAATCGTTTCTTGAAACCGGAACCGGTAAAAAGAAGTTGTTATGGTTTTTCAAGTTTATGACTTTACAAGTGAAGTTACATTGAGATGAACCATCTTGCGTAACTTGGATTATTCTTAATCAAATAACTTCAATAATCAAAGTGGTTGTGTTTTAATTGCATGTTTTGAGGTGGATATAGTGAAGAACTTCACGTGTCTTTCCAATAATCATAAAGTTAAATAACCTGACCAGGAAGTTTAATTGGCTTAAGAATCACATGAGTAAAATTCAATATCGGGCTTAAATGCTATCATCGAGACTAGGGGGATTGATTCTAAGTGAATGCAATGTTTTGACACTAAATTGTCCACTGCTTTTGTTTGTTCTGCTTCATAGTCTAAGCTAGTTCATTTGTTTCATTATAATAGTTATTTAGAATCAACTACTTATTGTCCATGATTAATTAGTAACCAAAGACTTATTATCATCATTCTACATCGTTTCCCTGAGATCGATACTCGGTTCTTACCTAAACTATTCTACTATACGATAGGTTACACTTGCCTATTGTCTATTAGTTTTACTTTGGATTAGTTCCATTTTTTATTATAAAATATGTGTTTAGTAAAATAGACACCAAGTTTTTGGCGCCGTTGCCGGGGAAACGGTGATTTTGAGAACGGTCTGAAATTGCTAGATTAATTAACTCTCTTTCTTTTGATTTTGTTTTAGGAACATTGCTTTCTAATTTTTAGTTTTTTTATAAATTATTTGGATTTCACTTTTTATCTTATTTTATTTTAGTTAAACAAATTAAGTGTGGGGAATCTTTGCAGTTGCATTGAATCATTACTTCATTTTCTTTTTGGTTTATCATAGTTTATTTTCTCTCTTTTTTTTTTTCCTTCTCTTCTACTTTGTTTGGCTTTTTATCTTTTTGTGCAGAATGTATAATGGTATTAAGATGTATGATGGCTATGAAGCAAGTTATTGTCAAGGGGAGATCAATTATGAAGAACATGGTATGTTGTCGTATGGAGATCCTCATTTTAGCCATTGTTTAGGTTCTTACATGCCTGAGACCTCTCAATCCTCCTATGACGATTGTTGTGATTACTTGCTCAATCTACTCTCTTCCAAAAGCCATCATCAGCTCGAATATCAAACCCCATACCAACCTGACATTCAATATTTCCAGAGTCAAGATATTCAATATTCTTGCCTAACTTCTTCCCAAGATGAACCTGAGATAAGTATGAGCTTCACTGAACTAATGATGAATCATATTGCGAGTCAAGAGGCAAGGCAAAGCCAAATTGATATGTGTCTTTGTGATCAACAATCTACAATGGAGAATCTTGAATGCCAAATGGTACAATTGGTCGAATTAATTGTCGAAGGACCATCAAGAAGTAGTTCAGGTATACGAGAGGAGGAGATACAAGTTGAGGGGAATGCTCACATATATACATACGATGTTAGTGATTCGGACGAAGATGTTGAGTCTGTTTATGATGAAACTTTTCAACTTATACAACCGATCACCAATACATCAGAGATAACAACTGGCCAAGTACATTCCTCAATCTCACAAGATACCTCACAAGTCTCTTATTTAAAGATCAACGATATGATGGAAGACGAGTTCAATCCCGAAAAGGATTTAGAAGAGCTTGCAAGACTTTTGGGAGTCAACGAGTCTACCCTTGTTGATGATGAGGGAGTTGATTTTAATTTATTTGATGGAAACTCATATGCTATTGTTAATACTATGAAATCCTCATCTGATTCTGAATGTACTAATCGTTTGGTGGATGTTATGGATATGCAGGTAGAGAGTGTTGCAATAATTTGTTCGAATCAACAGAGTGAGGAGGATAACTCGAAGCCACCCATGAAAGGAAAACAATTTAGGCGTACTCGAAAGCGAAGGAAAAGACCAAAAGGTCGTGATGTCATTAAAGATGGTAAACGTAATTCAACAAGATTAAAACATGAACATACACACATTAATGGATGCAAGAAGGGTAAGGAGTGCAAACTTAATTCGTCAAAGTCCATTTTTCGTACTTTATCCAAAGGTAAGCCTTACATCATTTTCATTCCTTTGAAAATAAAAATGAGTGGAATAAGGTCAAGCTAGAGACCTTATAAACAAGCGCTTTCGGGAGGCAACCCGTAGATTGAATAGTTATCAATTTTTTATTTGTTTTGTTTGGTTTATTAATTAGGATTTTGTAGTTAATTTTGTCTTATTTTCTGTCAATCTCTTGGAGAATGAGAAAGTTGTAAATCCATGGTCATGTTTATTTAGAATCCATGGCCAACTATTAGAAGGATTTATAACAGTGAGTTTTATGGCCATGGATTTCTAAATCCACGGTCTCATCATATATCGTAAAATTCCAGTAAGTTCCACGGCCATGTTTTCTAAAAAATACATTGTCCCTTTTCGGAAGCGTCCTAGGGTTAAATACATGGCCATGGATTCCAAAATCCATGGCTTGTCACGGAAGCGGCGATTTAAAAAAAAAAACATGACCATGGATTTGTTTTTCTAAGAGGCCCATGGCTTATTGTTACGGAAGCGAGAAAACGAAATACATGGCCATGGATTTCTGAAATACATGGCCATGGATTTCTGAAATATATGGCCATGGATTTCTTGTTTCTAAGCGGCGACTCTTAGCCCTTCTTCCCTCTTCTCATATCTCACTCTCCACTTGATTTTCACCATTGTTTTCTCTCAATCAGGTGCTAGTGGACATACGAGAGGCTTATTGTGCATACTTCTTGGTGCTCATGTCGGTCCACGTTCCATACTTCAAGGGAGTCATTCTGTTCATCTCTTTTGCTTACACTTCCACCACTGCACCTTACTATCTTTTGAACATTGAGGACAATGTCCAATTCTAAGTGTGGGGAAGGGGTATGACCATTTAAGCATGTTTTGTTTAAGGGTGACATTTTTCTAAATGTGATGTAACTATTCTCAATTTGGCCTAAAAGTCCTATTTTTGTGGCATTCTCTTTACACTTTCGAGAACATTGGTGTTATTGCTTGCCTAAGTACTTCATGAGAATGTAAACTTAATTGAGTAGATTTGCATGATTTAGGCGAGATACTTTACTTCATGGATTTGGTTCTTGGATATGTTTGCATGACCCTTGCACATTTTAGCCTATATCATTCGTGAGGATTTGAGCCAAGAATAGCATTCATTTTTAATGCTTGTGTTTTCTTTTGTTGAGTGTGCCGGTGGTACTTGTTTACTTCAGAACTTGCTTATGTAATGCATTTCGAGACCACATTACTGAGAATGTTGCATTTATAATGAAGGCAAATTAGGATTGAGTCATTTAGTTACCGTTTCATTTTTCCCACCTTCTAAGCATGCAAAATGATGTGTGTTTTTACCTTAGTTACCCCTTTTGAGCTTAAACCTTTTCATTTCAGTTATAACCCATGTTGTTAACCTTTTCAATCCGTTTGGCTCTCGTCACCTTTAGTCTTGATCCGATCTAAATTCCAGCTGTTTAGTTAAAATTTTATTTTCTTTTAGTTTTTGAGTTTTATGTAATTATGTTTAGTATTTAGATTCTCAAGTTCATAGTCAAAAGAAAAAAAAAGCAAAAAAACAAAAAAGTGAAAAAAAGAAAAAAGAAAAAAGAAAACAAAAAAAAAAGAAAAAAAAAAGAAAAAAAAAAGGGGTATAGTTTTATCTTTGTTTCTCCTTTGTATTTATTCCTTTTCTAGAGTTCTTTCTATTGTAATTGGTCAAGTTGTGATTAAGTTTTTCTTTAGCTAACAGCTCGTGCTTTAAAGTGTCGGATTTAGGACTATTTCACACAGTTTATCCTTTGTATCCTACCTTTTACCCATAGCCCCGTTACAACCCTGTGAAAGACCTTCATTTTGCCTCATTCTCATGTTTAGTGGTGGAGATTTGATTCTCAATCAAGCTTATGATAGTAGCATGTTCCACGACATGGCTTGAGTGAATTTGTCTTGAAAAGAAACCCTGATACACATTCGAGTGTTTGAGAGAATCCTATTGTGAGGTGCTTTGGTTATGTAGACTAATTCAAAAGCGACTTTCATGAATGCTAAATATCTATGATCTAGCATCATGTGAATTTCTTGTTTGGTTTGCATTCGATAGTTTTACTTACAAAAGTATTAATATCATTCGTTCAAGATAATGTCCCAGAGAACTATTGTTTTGTAAAGCAAGGCCAATTGAGGTAATTACTTTTAGAGAGATTTTGCTTGAGGACAAGCAAAACTTAAGTGTGGGGATATTTGATGTTGTTGATTTTATACATATTTTTCTTGGCATATCTCCCTCATTTAAGTGTGTTTTGATAGCTAAACTTTCAAATTCGATACTGAAATGAAATAATTTTGTTTCCGAAGGTTTGTAGCAGACATTTGCGAATTAAGGAAAACGAATGATGCAATGTCAAGATTTATTGATAAACTATCAAACTATTGGATACAAAGAAGAACATTCCATGGCCATGGAATTTAGATAGGCCATGGATTTGAAGAGAGATCGTGCCGCTGATACATGAATGAAAATCCATGGCCATGGATTTGAAGATAAAAGCACCACTGCAAAAAAGAAAACATGGCCATGGATTGCCAAGTGGAGCGCCGCACGCAGAAAAGGAAAGAGGAGGAGAATAAAACCCTAGCTTGGAGGAAAAAAAACCCTAGCTTGGATAGGAGGAGGCGACGGCTGGGAAGAAAGGAAGGAAGAGAGCAACGCAAAGGGAAGAGGACGATTCCAAGCATCAAGATACGATTTTTGTGAAGAACAATTGAAGAATCTTACGAATCCGACTTCTCCATTCATCATTCTAACATTGGTTTGGTATCTTTCATGGATTCTTTTGTTAGTATTTTGATTGAGATGATGGTAACCCTAACCATGGGGTGATTTTCTTTTGCATTTACTTAGATGATTGAACCCTAGTTTAGATGATAACGTTATTGGATTGAATCATTATTTTGATTTCATTGTTTTATTTGGTTACATTTGTTTGGTAAAAACTTGGGATTTCATTAATATTCAATAGATAGTCAATTCAATTTGTGGCGAAAGCCTTTTGTTTTGAATATTTATTTCGACTAATTGTTTTACCAGTTAATCGTTTCTTGAAACCGGAACCGGTAAAAAGAAGTTGTTATGGTTTTTCAAGTTTATGACTTTACAAGTGAAGTTACATTGAGATGAACCATCTTGCGTAACTTTGATTATTCTTAATCAAATAACTTCAATAATCAAAGTGGTTGTGTTTTAATTGCATGTTTTGAGGTGGATATAGTGAAGAACTTCACGTGTCTTTCCAATAATCATAAAGTTAAATAACCTGACTAGGAAGTTTAATTGGCTTAAGAATCACATGAGTAAAATTCAATATCGGGCTTAAATGCTATCATCGAGACTAGGGGGATTGATTCTAAGTGAATGCAATGTTTTGACACTAAATTGTCCACTGCTTTTGTTTGTTCTGCTTCATAGTCTAAGCTAGTTCATTTGTTTCATTATAATAGTTATTTAGAATCAACTACTTATTGTCCATGATTAATTAGTAACCAAAGACTTATTATCATCATTCTACATCGTTTCCCTGAGATCGATACTCGGTTCTTACCTAAACTATTCTACTATACGATAGGTTACACTTGCCTATTGTCTATTAGTTTTAGTTTAGATTAGTTCCATTTTTTATTATAAAATATGTGTTTAGTAAAATAGACACCACATACTGATTATAAAACGTATATGCATCGCTAGGTGTATTAAAGACTCTTCCCAAAAAAATATCAATGTTATGTTCATCTTCATCACATCCAAGATTCAAAGACTCTACATTGGTTTCTTTATCAGATTCGTATTCCAAGTCCTCATTATTGACGAAATAACCATTTGCATCAATATCTTCAATTAAATTAGTTTCGAAGGACTCATTTGATGATCAAGTATTTAAATTCATTACGTTCTGTACAAGAGAAAGAATACTTGATAAATATTTTGGATGAATACATGATAAAGCAATGATATAAAGTTCAATGTTACATCAGCAATTATACCAAATAAAAAGCATAAATCCAGAAGTGAACTTTAAATCCAGAGTGATTATCTAGCAGTGGCTGCAACAAAATAAAAGCCACAACAAATATCATGGTGATTATCTAGCAATGGCAGCAGCAAAATAAAAGCCAAAAACAAATATCATGGTGATTATCTAGCAGTGGCAGCAGCAAAATAAATCCAACAGTGAACTTTAAACCCATTAGTGGCAGCATCAAAATAAAGTAACTTAGGAGTGTTTGATGCTTTTAAAATTCATGACCAAACATACATAACACTGCACGCACATATACTCAGCTCATGTTTCTTATTACAAAAGCAAGTGTCTTGCCATTCATGTTTCAACTTAATCATGAAAAAGACATTTTATGAAGAAATGAATTAGAGAAATGACCTGATGTTCCAATTCGATCATGAATAGAAGAAATCGTCTGCTACTTCAACTTGATTATAATGAAACAGGTCTGGTTCGATTTCTTAATGAGCAGGGAGCCGAAAAACGTCTGGTTCGATCGAAACAGGTCTGCTTCCGCTTTGAGGAGAAACCAAATTGCAGAGATGAATCAATTCGATCAGGAATAAGCAATTTTCGAAGCAAGTCTAGTACTCTGGTTCGATTTGGATTGAAGAAGAAAATAAGAGAGTAGAGTGGAAGATGGATGGTCGAACAGAAGAGAAGCAGACAACGCTTTTTTTTAATGACCAAAACGACGTCGTTTTGGAGGTTCTATACCCAAGCTTGGGTACATGACAGCCACACACCCACTTTTCCCATATATATATATATATATATATAGAGAGAGAGAGAGTTGGATTCCGGTAAGAACCCTCGTTTTCACGTGACAAGCCGGGGAGTGACCCGATAAAGATCCATGGCGTGAATGTTGACTTGTCGGCTGAAGAAAAGAATGTGCAAATCCGATCCTTTATATCATGACACAAATTCTTGTTTTCCATTTGGGTCTTTAGTTCTTTACATTTATACCATGACTACGTTGATTTAATCTTTTTTTCAGAATAAATATTATTTGTATCTTTTAATTTTAAATTTATATATATTTTATGTAGACGTTATTTATTAAAAAAATGCTCACATAATATATGGATTATAAATTAGTATGAAATAAACACATACATAAACCAAATAACTTAAATCAATAAAAAAAACTACCATAACGAACTAATTTGTTGAAATATTGTTAGGGTGATGGGAGTGGAAGTCTTTCCCACTTCTCACCTTTTTGTACACATCAGCGTTACGTCAGATTTTCTCTCTCCATCTTTGTTCATCCTTCTAAGTTGGAAATACTCAATTTTCTAACATTTCCATATTTCTTAATTTTTTTTATTAAAAGAATTCATTTTAGTTAATAAACCAATTAAAACTAAAATATTTAATTTTATAAATATTTAAAACTATTACATAATTAAAATCTAAATATTACCTAATTAAAATAAACAAAAATGCATAAGAAAAAATAAAAACTAAAATTACAAACACTAGATGAACATAAATAAAACACAAACTAGTCGTCTAAATTTGCTATTGTGTGTTTCTCCATTACGGATCCATCACAATAAAAATAAAATGAATGTAAAATGGAGTAAAATATAAAAGAGGAGTATAGATAGAAATGTGTGGGAGTGAAATATATGCAAATAGTGTTTTTATAAAGTGAAAAATTAAAAAAATAAAAATAAGCCGTGAAAAGATGGGTAAGCCGAGAAGAGGTGTAATGAAGCCGGGGCTGTGGGAAGGGGGTGGTGTAACATGTTCGGTGTGATGAGGTGTGGACTGTGGAGGGCCTCCCCGCCCAACGAGGAGGGCTCCCTTCTCTCTTATGTCATTTACCACGTAAGCAATAACTTGTCATAAAATAAGAGGTTTAGGTTACCAATTAACAAATTACAAAATTAATCCATCCATAAAGTTATTTAGTAAAATACAAATTACAAAATTAATCCATCCATAAAGTTTATTTAGTAAAATAAAATATTACCAAACTAGTTTGCCAAACGTTGCAATTTTGACAGGTACCCTCATTTTACAAACTAATAATTAGTAGACAATTTTATAAAAAATCAATTTCAAAAACTCTTTAAATTTAAAAAAATCTAAAAAGTCCGACGACCCCTGACCATGGGTCTTTTAGACCCTCGCCGCTCTTGGACCTTGTGCAAGTAATATGTTCAGTTTACAAACAGTCCGATAAAAGAGATATAAACCAGAAAGATAGAGCTTATAATAGCTGAAGTTTTTTAGAGCTAAAGCTTTTTAAAAGAGCTGAAACTTTTAATTTTATAAATGTGTTTGATAAAATTAGTTGTAGCTGTAATTTTTAGTATTAGATTACGTAAAGGACATTAATATTAATTAAATGTGGCAGTTTATGATTAATAAGAGAGTAAAGATATAAATATGTTTGTTTGACTATAAGCTCCAGAACTTTTCAAACGCTACTTCTACTAGCGTTTTATAAAAGAACTTATTTTTAAGAAAATGAAAGCTCTATGTTTCCTTCCAAACAAAACTTTATTTTTTAGTAGAGCTTATTAAAAACAAAAGCTATCTACCAGACATATCCTAAACTTGAATCCTTTCGCATATCTTCCACTCCAAAACCTACACGATTACAAGCAGAAAATGCTAAGGCGAATGCATTTCGCCTTGTAGCCAAACCCCTTATTTTAGGATCAAATTTGGGTATCAATAAAACCAAATATTTATAGAAGATTATAACTTCACTTCTAAATTTATAAGCATTAATCTATAGTCGAACATTATCGCTCTCGCAGAGCAATGCCTGGTATAGTATATGGCTCAAAACAGGCAATCGAAAGATGGTCAGATGTAGCCGGAGCCATCTTCCAAGTACAGTTTCTTAAAAACATATTCTACAGCAGGAAAATCAATGTCAAAACCGTAGCTTTGACCACCGTATTCAACGTAAAGGTATGACTTGATAGATAACGGTGGCGGCAGAAGTTGGAAAAGCTGCGGTAAATCTGACTCGGGTGGTGGTAAAAAAGTTTCCATCTTTTTGGAGTAGTAAATATCAGCCAGGAGGAGCCAAATAAGATCAGGATCAATCGATGCGAGTCCTCGCAAGGCATTCAGAGATGAATCTCGAAGTCCAACAACACCACTACAGGCTATTCCAACAACAAGCCCACTCACCTTCTTAAAGACGGACTCCAAAGCCGAAGCACTTTTTTTGTCGCGGGATATCTCGGCTATCATGTCCAGCACTGCCACCTGGACCTTCAAATCCGAAATCTCTGCCTTTGGATCCTCCAAAGACGTTGAACTGCTTCTGTACGGAAGTTGCAAGCGTCGTCGTTCTTTCAAATCGATGGGCTTTTTATAAAATGGAGATGAAGTCAGAAGTTTCCACAAGTGAGGTCCGTCTGTATGGAAGCGTCGGGAAAAGAAATCGCCTCCACAGATTTGCACCACTCTACCGATCACACCAGCACATCGTCTACTCGTCTGTATCATCAGATGCCACCATGATGAGATAGGTCTAACATCCTTAACAATCATACTATAGATGTGCAATGGTCTGAAACCGCACCGAGCATAAACTGAAAATTTAAGAAAATGGGTTCCTTTGTACCGTAGAAAACAGAACTGAGAACTGGACCGTTTGGCACCGGGTTCAGACCTGACTTTTGCACACCCTAATTGCACAAGTACAGAAGATAATATTACCAGTGGATTCCCGTTGCGGATGCAAGCAATCAAGAACGGCCAAATCTTATTCATTGCTGGGAGCAGTCTGTTCTCTGTTGTCCCATCGTTTTCTGCCTCGAGAGTATCGGCAAGATCGTGAAGCGAATATGATTGCAATGCTTGTATAAGGACCTCCCTGGTTTTCGTCTCGTGCCTATACGATTCTTCTACTGCTGCAAGAGCTATGATTCCATTCTGAAAAACAAAATATTCATCATAAATGTGGCTAGACAGTAGACTTACTTATGGCTGATTTCTACTTCTGGTAACAAACTAAGTTTGTCCCATAAAAGGGTACCATACTTCTAATATATAATAAGGATAATTTTGGTATTTTTAGTGATCAAATGTCACCAAAAAATATCAGCGGAAGTATTAAAAATGTCACTAAAAGCAAAAACAAAACCCACCAGTTTTAAAATATTCTGCAAGTACACAACCTTTCTATGGGGTAAACTTAGTTCGCTACCTTATATAGAAATCAACCATGAGTACATTACCCTTTTATGCAATTAACCCCTTTTATGAATGCTATGTGCAAACCACTCATCATAAAAAATTTGCAACTCTTTACATAAAAAAAGCATTTTTACGAGACGTAAAAACTGCATGAAAAACTATAACTACTCTCCCAAATATATACCTCAACAATTTCCAATGCCACCAAGCACGCTGTTTGCTTTACCGAACTAAGAAGAGGAGTAGCAGAAGTGAGGCACGAACTAGATATCGAACCGACAGTTTGTCTGTAGCTTTTCGACTCCTTCAACCTGAAAAACACACGCTCCCATTGCTCCCTATGATTATCAACGTGTGCATCCACCTCTGCTCACAACATAACATCATATATCGAACTTAACATCTGTCCCTAAACCGATGACACCTTAATTAAAATCTAAGAAAATAAGTCCGGAAGTTCATCCCCATAAAATGCTCACCATGTTCTTCCAGGCTCGAATCATGAAAAGATGATACTGAACACCCAGATCCATTGACTGTTTTCTTTTCCAGGTCAGACAGTTGAGACTTCACGTGCTTATGGTACGCTTCCGCTTGAGGTGGCAGTGAACAGGCCTCGAGCTTTGAAGCCTTGGCAATTTCTGCCACCGCCTAACCAAGAAAAAATAGTAGTATGGTGAGTATGATTATCTAACGTCTACAGGGTGTAATCGAGTCCCCTCGCGAGCTACTCAATATCGGCTCGGAAAATATTCAAAGTCGACCCAATGTCGAACTCGAGTAAAGCTTGACACTACTTGACTCGATTCAACCTATACTTCCACTTCAACATATAGACAGAAAGGTCATTTTGTGACCAAGCTTTTGGTGGTATAACAGTGGTACTTGAAATCCAACTTTTAACGATTGGGAAACTGATGAAAATGGACCGAAGGACTAGTTTTAAGATTATGCCACTTGTCGTTCAATTTATTTATTTTTCTTAAATCATCATCTCAAAGCCACATGTCATTTACAACTATTTGCGGATGTGATGATATGAACTTGGATTTCAATAACCTAATTTGTTCAGTAAATATAGGTAAAAATTGCATCAAGGTAATGAAACTTAAAATATGTTTTACCTCAGCAATAAACTTCTAATTTTTTTTTTTTTTTTTGACAAAGAGTAATATTTAGTCATCAGTGATACTTTGGACACTTTGACAGCTTTTAGTGAGGATTTACTACCAAATTTGACCTATATTTACTTCTTTTACCTTTTATGAAAGCTTTTGAAAGTATGTTGCTTTCTATTGGGACCAAACATAGTCCCTTACCCGAAAAAAGGTCTCCTAAAGGATGTTACCAATATTTACAATTTTCTCATACTTATACCAAGCATAACAGTATCCAACACAAGGAAACATTAAACATTTTAGTTTCCACTTTCCAGAATTGCATCATATATCGAACTTAAATATTACTAGCAACAGAATAAATGCTACCCTCAAGAAGGAAATGGTCAGCTCCGGATGCTGATGCCTGCCAAGAATCTCAAGTTCCTGTGAAATAGATCGCACCTGCACAAATTTTTGTCGAGTTAAACACAAGTATCACTAATATAAAGTAAACATATGTGTATATGAACATACAGGCTCCTCCATCAGTGGTAATATTTTGTGGGCCACACCAATGTAGGACAGAATGGCTGCTAGAACGCTTGGAACATGAGGATTAAGATCCAGATGACGCAGCTGCCGACATATCGAATCAATCACATAATCCGAATTTGCTAAAACTAAATGGCCAACCTGTAACACATGTATGCATTTGTGAGGAAAAGATATAGTTGCAGACACTATTCATTCAAATCTAGTCTGCTAATTCACCGTCGGATAGCCAGATGTAGCCGATATGACATGTAAAACGGCATCAGAGGTACGTCTGATTTGAAAGTTTGAGCAAATAAGATTCTCCAGTAACACATAAAGCGACGAATGAAGAAACCCACTTGATAGGAAATCATTCTTAAGGCACAGATTAAAGATGCCGATCCCATCAATGATAACCTGTTTAAAGTAATCCAATCAGGAAAATTAAAAGATCGAATAAATGATAACTCAGAACTTAGAAGCAATATATTTAAAAAACAACGTAATTGCCTGCTGCAGCATTGCGTTATCGTGAAAAAAGTGCACTGGAACTTCTCCAACAGCCACGTTGGATTCATCTAACGGAAGATTCCACACTTCAGGAGATAGATACTCATGCAAAATACTGCCAATGCAATCAATCAACTGACACCTTAGATCCTTGTTTAGAGGAACATTCCAACCATATACGTTAATCACATCGTCCTTTTTATTCTCACTACTCGAACCAGATTTGTGAAACATTCTTTGTAAATTATCAAAAGCTTGATCCGATAAACCATACATCATCTCATTCAAGATGCATGCAGCAGTACTAGCTTGTCTTACTAGCTTCCCTGAATTAGTCCTATTATACCAAGACTGCCAGCTCTCTTTTGTGTATTCCTTGTTTCGAACATCACCGATAACTTTTCGCAAGTAGCTCAATGGAATATCTTTGATAATCGACAAATTCCCCTCCTTTTGAGAACCTGTAAAAATCACTTTAGAGATCCTGCTTCAAGATTTCAGCATATGCTCCTTCCGTCCCAAAACAAATGTCCACTCTAAGAAAACACATGGTTCTAGGAATGTGTATATATGCAACTTTTATCAACTATATGACATTTTTACCCTTAACTTAATTAAATATCAATTGTCTTGAAAATAGTTAAATTCTATGGGTATTATAATTAGGGGTGTATAATTGGAATGTTATTTAAAGTGGTTACTTATTTTGGGACAAACCAAAACAGAATGATGGACATTTAATTTGGGACGGAAGGAGTAATAGATAAATCAAAAGGGGAGGGGATTAAGGAAGTGCTACAATAACCTGCAACAAGAGACAAGCTAACAAGTCTAAGGATCCCAGCCAGTGCCTCGTAAAGTTTCTGATTGCCAGAAGAAAACCAAGGTGGCATACGTGGAAGATCATAGTCACTCGGTGTTTCGCAAGAGTTGGGATCTTTATAATCCTTAGATTCAAGCTCGACGTCAGGTTTCTTCTCATTTGCAAAGAAAGTGGTAGCTTTCATCTCGGTTATAGAACGCAAGTACCCAACTGAGGACGGTCTCTCTAAAAGCAGCTTGTCCAGCGAGCCAGAAAATACCAAATTTTGGCTCAAACAAAGAGTAAGAATATCAAAGAATCGAGCAGCTGTCACCTATATCATTCACACAAGCTCTTAACTTAGAAGTCGTCAAAAGTCAAACAATAATACCTGCCGACACAGATCAAAACGCTAAAGTAGAAGCGAACATACAGGAGACTGGAGAAGATGATCTTTAACAAGTTGTGGACCTGAGTAGTACATTAATACAAGCAGCTTTTGAGAATGCACAACTGACTGCTCCCCTTTGACTACCACTTCCGGAAGCTTTTCGAAGAGCCTATTACATCATTCAAAACCCAATATAGAACAAGGAGCTGTTAAATATATCAGCAAGATATATCGAATAAACAAAATAGATCTAGGACCTGTTAAATATATCAACAAGATCGCATTCTACATGATGCTTCCCACTTGATAATAAATTTCTGAGAAACATCTGAGCAGCTGCCGAAACCTCTTCATCGTCATCAGAAACTAAACCACATACGCATTCCTGCAAGGAGAGATAGTTACCATCAGGAAAAATAGGGGTAGTTGTAACACCTTAAGCAGACCCCACATCATTGGACCACAGGAAATATGCTGGCTATATAAGTTTTGGCTTCATCAGCCACGTGTTTTGGGGCCAGAACACAACTTATCCCATCAGAACTCCGGATTTATGTGTGCTTGGCCGGGAGCAATACCAGGATCAAGACCTCATGGAAAGTTCTCACCCGATCGCCAGGAGCAAAACTGTGAGGGGAATGGATGCCTAACGAGAACCGCAGGACAGAACGTAGAATATTGTGTCATGGTAGGCGAAACGAGGTGTCATAGCAGAAAAGAAATATCTTAGAGGATAAAAAGTAACATAATGCAAATATCATTTATATGAAGAATCATCAACCCACAACGGATTATGCAATTTTAAGGATTATTGAAATTTAACCTCACCAGAAGCATTAGTCTGCTTCCCTTAAGCGTGAGGTTGCATGTTGACAAGAGTCCTTGTATGGCAGCTATGGTCCCCTGCCTCACCCTTTTGCTTGGATGAACACAAAGCTGAAAAAGGCATATTAATTGACCAAATTCATAAAAAAATATTATATCGTAATTGGCAATACATGAAGCGAAACATCATAATGGCGCTAATAGTTTGGGCTTACATGTGGAAAAGTACCGGATAACAATTTATTCACATGAGAAGAAGAAGTTGTGATCCAATCTTTTGTACGAACAACATGCAAAGATTTCGGAACATCAGATTCAGTATGCCGGTTTCCATTAAAGCCAGATTGTGAAGAATTATTGCCTATCACCTTTTGGATAGACTTTGTTGCTACAATGTCACCCTGTTCTTGTTTTTTCTCAGGCAGGCGGCGGAGCTCCTCAAGAATCGATAGTGGAGACTTCTCCGTATTTAAAGCAACGTCGTTGTCATAAAGACTGGATATATTAGCCTCATCCTGAAGAACTATCATGAGAAACTCGGCCAACCCTCTAAGTGCTTGCTCTATAGCTTCCGTACTTCCAGCCGCACCGCTAATCATTGTTCTTGAAACAAGCAAAACTTTTCCAATCTGACTAACAACGCCAGGTAAAAAGAAAGCTAGTTGATCTGCTGTACCAACCTAACATATATGAATGGATGATTTACTCAAGTGTATAAAAGTAAAATCTACATATCGTATAGCCCATACACGCTGTAAACATACCATCAGAGATTTATTATTTTCCCATTTATACAATCTTCAGCTTACTTATAATTTACCTTAGCAACAAGCACACGAAGAGTCATGAAGGCTTCTATACGAATCTTGGAACTGCCTATATGTCCCCGTATTGCCTCAACATCCGCAGCCTATGCAAAAGAAATCCAAGATAAAGTTCCTATAAAATATTTCAATGTTCGGTTGTCAGTTATAGAGATTTTAAGAAAATGATTTTCAGTTCAATTCCACATTCAAGAGTTCTCAAAAGCTGATTCTCTCTGTTTTCTCAAAGCACATTTATTTTTCTTATTCACAAAATCCTTTTAAATTTACATGTTCAAATTACCAAAGTTTGTATTTAGTTAATGGTGTCCGGTTTGGAACCGAAGAAGTTCTACATTGGACTGGACAGAAGCGATATACATGGTCCAGTTTTCGGTTCTGTTAGTTTCTATTTTTCGCTTCCAGTTTGGTCTAGTGTTTCGACCCAATACACACCCCCAGATTTGATCTACATATATGGGTGAGGAATAGGAAAAAAAAAAACTAATTTTAACTGTTTTACAGTACTGCTTATGGACTAGGTACGCATGATGATGTATGAAGAATACATACTTTTAGCAGAAGTGATAGCCAGTGTCCAACAGTAACAGATGCAGATTGAGAACGAAAGAATGCAAGTAAACATTCCTCAGAGACATGTACTGGAAGTTCAGTACTAGATGATTCTGAATATCTTTTATCTAGAACAATAGGCACGTCATTTACAATTTTGCACGTGCAGGACCTGTTGGAGCACAAACGTAAACCGAGAACCAGTGCCTTAAAACACCTGATAACTCCTCCACGAAACTCCTCTGCAGCCTCGGATGGAGAAAGCAGCGCCGCATTAGTCAAATTTTTCAATATTAGAACCATCTGCAAAAGAATAGCATGTTTCCAAAGCATGATAAAGATCTTTATCCTTCGTTTCAATAAGTAAAAAGAAGAACATATATTTCAGACAACGAGGCCCAAGAAAAGGTCAAAAGGACAAAATCCAACATATATAAGTTGGAAATGGACTACCTGATTGATGGATCCTACATGACACTTCGTTAGAAGCTCTTCCAAACATAGAAGAATGCCTTCAGCCACAGCATCACTTATTTTATGAGGCTTTTCTATAGCACTCGTGAAAGCAGACCTCTCTTGAATCTCACCTTTCGGTGGAGATCTGCAGTTCACCGCAGCTTCCAACAAAAGCAGAAGAGGAAACATAGTATAGCTAAAAAGATAAAAGAACCCGCATTTCAGTTTTAATGAGTAAAACAGATGCATCAATCTCAAATTCAACATTTATTTTAAGACAATGTTGATACCAACAACCCCAACCAGACCCACACGGAAACCGCCCCAACGAGGCCAATATGATTGGGCATTTTTTTGGCTCACTCAGTGGTTGTGGCTGGTGGAGTGATTTAACTTCACAAACATCATTACTTGTTTTAACTTCACAAACACCAAGTTGAGGAAGCTACTCCTCTGAAATTGCTACAAAATTATCATTACCAAAAAAGATTTCATCACAGTAAACAGAACAATTCTCAAGCATATATGCATCTTAACATGATTTCCATTCTAAATCACCACATTCTATGATTCTATCCAAGATTTCCAACTTTTTCAATAGGTGAAAATGAATCATGTCCTGGTTTTGATATAACATTTTCACACAAATTCACAAAATCAGGCATTCTTTAATACTCGTTTTAATCCACATGCAACTGTCTAATCCGACAAAATACATTTGATTCAATACCAGAAATATTAGTATTCTTAGGTCATTCTTTTCACTCCATACAATCCTCAATTAAGATGTCTGATTTCCAGGTATCAATCCACAACCCTAGAACTCACCAAAATGCAAAATTGAAACTAAAATCTTACACAAATGATTTACGAAGTGAACTGAAAACTAAAAGCAACATACTCGAAGAAAGGTTGGAGAGCATGAGGAGACGACCGGCGAATAAAGTGAAGAAGATGAGAGACAGTCGAGGCGCTGCAAATGTTGTTAGGGTTTCTGAGAAGTTCTAACAGTTGTAAACAGTACTCCTTCAATTCAGAAAACTCACTGCTTCTACCTTCTTCTACCTGACCTTCCGACATCATCATCATCATCATCGATTACTGGTTTCTTGTAAGATAATTTTGTGCAGCAGCTAAGTTTCTGCGTGAGAAACTGAGTCTTACAATCAATCATCAATCGTTCGATTCCTCTCAAGCTTTATTCTCAAGAAATAACGAGAAGAGGAAACCGGAAAAGTTCAAAACCAGTCGGTCGAAGTTACCAGAATCGTCGGAAAATTTAAATTTAACCTCAAATTGCATCCCGGGAACGGAAATGTACACCGGAGAAAACCTATATTACACATCGAGTCCCCTACAATATGTAAATTCACAAAAAAAACCAACTTTTTTGCGATTAAAACCCAAATCAGTTTTCTTTGTATAAGAAACTCTAACTAACTAAAAATCAGTAAATCAAGGTTTTATCAATAGTTAACCGGTTGAAACCGGTTATTAATCATACGTGGACCTATAAATAACCTACGTGGAATAAGTTTTAATTGTTGAAACCGGTTGACAAGTATTACACATCATTTAAACACTCGTCGATGATATAATCCCGTTTAAAAATTACAATAAAAATTATCAACGGGAGTTTAAATGGTGTGTAATACTTGGCAACTGGTTTCAACAATTAAAACTTATTCTACGTAGGTTATTTACCAGTCCACATAGGATTAATAACCGGTTTCAACAGGTTACTCATTGATAAAACATTGATTTACTGATTTTTAGTTAGTTCGGGGTTTTTTATACAACGAAAAATGGTTTTGGGTTTTAATCACAAAAAGCTGATAAGTTGAGAGTTTTTTGCGCAATTATCCCTAAATTTTATCACATTCAAGATTATTTTTTATCATTTGAACCTAGGATTACAACCAAACTCCGTCAATTTTCGTTATTTTTGTGATTAAGTCCCTAAATTTTTTTATTTGTTTAATTTCCTAAACTCATTTTGTTGTAACACCTAGACTTTTAATCCATGTATTTTTTACCTAATAGATGTAAGACTGGTATTAATTTTTAATTAATGCAATTATGAGATTTTAATCTTGCAAGTCATTAATAATAAATTAAAATGAAAATTTGAAAAGCAAGGGTTTACTATGAATAAGTGAGTAAAGTACAAAGACCCTCAAAGTCACGTTATTAGGTGTGCCAAAGAACAAAAAGCTACACATTCCTTAAAACTTACTTTCTCTCTCTGCTCTCTCACTTTCTCTCTTTAGAAACCGAAATTTTTCAAGCAATCAAGTTAGAAATTAGTTGGCAAGCATCGTTGCAAGAATCTATACAAGGATTTGTAGTTAATTTGAGGTAAGGATTACAATTTATTTTTATTTTTGCCAAAGAATGGCTTTAGTTTTATGAAGATTTGATTATGAACATGCAAAATGAAATTGTCAATGCATGTGTAAATTAATAGTTGCAAAAGTGAAATTAGATGTATACTAAAGCTATAGCAACTGATTTCAGCTTCTAATTCCATATAAAGATTAATAAATTTTACTTTAAGTGTGTGCGTGAACTGTGCATTTCGCACAGTAAAGAACATGTCCATTTGCGCCTGAATTTGAGTAATAAACAGCAAATTGGTGTTAAATAATAGTTTATTTAGTATATAGATGGTGTATCAATAGATTTCACTCATAGGATAAGTAGAAATTGAATGATATGCAGATCTGAAAAATTTATGAACTACACAAGTAATGAAGTTCGAAATTCATGAACTTCCGGAGTTCGGAACTTTCTTCCGAAGTTTGAAATAAACTCCTGAAGTTAGAAATCTTCTTGATGAATAAATGTTAAATAAAAAGCTAAGTACCGAAGTCCAGATCTGAAACATGCATATGAAATTCACAAGAAAACATCTAAAGTTCACCAAAGTTCGGACCCTAGGTCTGAAGTTCGATTTTAAAAATGGTAATATTGGAAAAGTAAATTCACAACATGCAGAATGAGACAAAGGTCAAAATGGCTAAAATGTCCAAATTTTGTAAGATTCATCCAAAGTTCGAATCCTAAGATCCGAAGCTTACTTTCGAAGTTCACAAGTATCCGAAGTTCAGATATATAATTCGAACGTAAACAAGTTCTGAAGTTTGACTGAAATGCCTATAACTACAACATACTTTAGCAACATGTATAAGTGAGCCTTATAGATGAATGATTTACAATGTCACCTAGTGCTAAATCATAATTTAAGCTAATAGAAGCCTAAGCAACCAGAGTTCAAACATTTGAGCTTACATCACAACATCTTTGCACAACATCATGACTCATGAGCATTACGAAGCATAGCAATCACCGTAAGTGGTAGTAATTACTTTTATTGCATTATATGTAATTTGAGACTTCATTTACAGCGTAGCTTTCATTGGTTTAAATATAAGTAGCTTAAACAAGCTGCCCGCCAAGATTTGTTGATAAGCTAAAGCTCAGTATACTATCTTTATTGGCACTCTATTAAATATAAGCAGCTTAAATTAGTTGCATGACATAATTTGCTAATAAGTTAAAACTCAGGATGCTATCATGTCCACTAATTCAACATACTTAGTATAATTCAGCAATTCTATTGTAAACTTAGCATCAACATTATTGTACAGTGTTGGGTGGCAGTCTAAGTTACATAAAGTGCTCATTTACCTGATGACAAGCACTATAGCAGCATAGCACTCTGATGAAACCCGAGTTGCTTATTGGTAGCTAACCCAATATGTGGTTGATCCCCAAAAAGTGTGCGTGTTGTGTTATCATCATCTAAATCTTATTGTTTAATGTCTCAATAGCGGCAACGGTTCTTATTGTTTAGCAAATCGCACATCTTAGTAGCATATTGACTGGTCCCTTACATTACAGCAGCAAAGCATGGCAAGCAGCACATCGCGCACATAAATGCATGTAAATGTATCATCTGCTCACTCACTAAGCAATTAGCTTACCCTCGTTGACTTACCATTTTTCAGGCAAAAACAAGAGTACATCGGGACCTTCTACTTAGGTTCAAGCTTTGAATCGAGAGGATCTAGACCACTACTCTTTAAGCGGTATTGTAATTATAAATTGTATATGGTTGGGTAGATACTTATACTTTTAAAACTCTGATGTAATAAATAAAAGGGCTAACTGTCATTTTGACCATCTAACTTTTAGATTTTTTCGATTTAGCCATTAAACTATTTTTTGTGCCGATTTAGCCACTAAACCATTTTTTGCATACATATTTAGCCACCGAACTTTATTTTTACTGATTTAACCATTAAAAATTGCCTCGATTTGACCAATAAACTATTGTATTTTGTATCGATTTAGCCTATAATTTTATTTGTTTTTCCCTAAATAGAACATGAAACAAAAGTTTAGTGGTCAAATTAGGACAAAAAATAGTTTAGTGGCTAAATGAGACAAATCTTAAAGTACGATGGTCAAAATGGTACTTAACCCCAAATAAAAAGGACGTATACCTTTTTAGTACATTAGTATGTAAATGATCTGTAACATTTTAGTTATTTTAATCTATGTAAAGTGTGATTCATAATAAGCTTAAGTTATTTTATTAGCATGGCAATTGCCTAGCATTGATATTGGGAGTTGTGTGTAATTAAAAGCATAATGTGACATTTATCTTATTCAAAAGTGTATATCTGACCAGTTTGACTGGCTACCAAACAAGTAATCTTAGATTTTTTACTTAATTAATGTCGGAAAAATTCATCATCTTTTCATATTTTAGCGATTAAATCCTTAAACCTTTTATTTTATCAGTTGTGTTATACCGGCTAATTTGGTAGCTGGTCAAAACTATATACTTTTAAATAAGACAAACATAGTTTAGGGACTTAAACACTTGAAAAAAAAAGTTTAGGGACTTAAATGAGAAAATAAAAAAAGTTTATTATGGTTTTTTCAATATTAACCCTAAAGAAAATACTAACAACCTTTCATATATTTATTGATTAAGTTCTTAAACCTTTTTATTCAATCGTATTAATTCCTAAATAATTTTTGTCTTATTTAAAAGTATAAAATGACACGTATAACAAGTCACCCAACCAATTACATTTTCTTCTCACTCATCTCTTGTAGAAAACCTCCATGGCTCCATCTAACATGGGATGAGTATGGGTGGTTCAGTGAACCCAAATCGAATTTTTTGGTTTTTGAAATGGACGAACTATTCAATTCTGGTTTTCCGATTTTCTACTTTGGATTACCAACTTTTCGGTTTTTGATTTTCGGACGCGATTTGTTTTTAGGTTTAAACTCGCTTGGACTTTTTTTCACTAAAATTGAGTTTTTCTTGGCTAAACATATAATTTCTTTACTATTAAGAAAATAAATGTTTACATCTGAATTTTTAATATACTTGTGTCTTAGTTGATACTTTGATTTATAATAATTGGGTCTTAATTATTAGTTAGTTAGTTTGATACTTTAAAATAAAGGTGATTTTTATTATTAGTTATAATTTCATCAAGTCAGCATCGTTGTATGCTCCACTTATGTTGCCCTGGTTTATCACCCGTAGTACTCTTATGGCCGATCTCTCACTATATGACATTTATTTTGAAATTTATCTTTCAAATAAAGATGATTTATTTTTAAGATGTTATAAATTCAAATATTGAAGTTTTTTGAAAATTATTGAAAACTTGTAACTGTAATAAATTTATTGAAATCACACAAACACATCATAAATAGGACACTTATATTACCCGATCAACGAATGTAGTTTAACTTCAGTTGGGTGCCTTGCGTTGACAACCGGAATGTGCGAGGTAAGTATTGTGAATCACCAGTAAGACTTGGGCCAATGACTTGCAGTAGTTGTATGGTTTGATTAGTAGTGATTCCGTGAGACTCAGGCCCAAGGTGTGAATGAGATTTAAACTTAATTAATTTAAGAAATTGAAAGTCGCATAAGATCTAAGAGTCGCAAGAAAGTTGTAAACTCGTAATGGGTAATAATTGTCTGCCTGAGTAGCTTATTCATGTAGTTTCAGCCCCAGTTAGGTACATGAATAAATAAGTAGGTTTTTTGGATTTATAAATCATTTTATTTATGGGTTATTGATTTATTAATGGTTTCATCAAGTACTGATTTTTGAAAAATATTTTTTGGATGTCTGGAAGAGGCAGAGGTGGTAATAACAACAATAATGAGATCATCACAATGGAAATGTCAAGAATCCTCTTCCTATGAATCCTCCCCAAGTGCACAACACTACGCTAAGGTCCATTTTGGAAAAAAGGACAAGCTCAAAGGGCTAATTTCATGGATTGGGACAGAATTCTGACGACTGTTCTCAAATTGGAACAAAAATTATATGTTTTGGAAAAGGTATTGGGACCAACCAGACTCTGAACTCCTGCAAAATGATATAAAGAACATATGTCAAACCCATATGTCGAAGATGAATGGTCATCTGGATCATCTTAGCAGACTTGTGTATCCTGCAAGTCAGAGAATGATCAGTGATCCTCAACTCCTTGTCTAAGGATTGTAAGCAATTTGTAACAAATCAAAATATGCATAACATGGAGAAAACGATCAGTGTGCTACATCAGATGCTCTAGACTGCTGAGGAGAGCATGAGTCTGAAGTCTACTAATAAACCCAATGATGTACTGATAGTTAGGAGGGTAGAGTGAAGAAGAAAGGAAAAGAAAAGAAACGTAAGGGAAAGAAAGTTTCTGAGCCTGAGGCTAAAGCTAAGGATCAACCAAAGCCCATATCCAAATAAGTTAAAGTCAAGAAAGAGAAATGCTTTGAGTGCTAGGAAGTTGGGCGCGAGAAAAGCAAATGTCCAAAATACTTAGAGAAGGTCATGGTTGGCCATACCAGGACTTCAGGTTTTTTGAATTATTTCACTTCTTAATATTGTTCCTGGATATATGATACCAATATGAACTAATTTTTGTGCAAAAGGTTTGCAGAGACAAAAGAAAGTGAGAAGGAATGACAAGAGCAGTGGGAGCATAGAGATCTCTTTTAAAAATTACTCTACTGGACACTACTATATTACTCATATAAGCAAATATTACTTAGCATGGTGGTTTTTGAACAATTTTATCTACAGTCTAATTTTGAGTATGAATATTTATGGAATGATTTTGATTATTTTAAATTTTAAAACAAAATGCTATTTATCAACTATTTCTGTTTAAATTATTATGTCATGATATTAAACTATTGATCCAAGTGAGACTTGCATAGTAACTTGTCAATCGAGATTGATCAATTAGTAGTCATATAATAATTCAGATTAATAGAATAATGACATTAGTGTTGTGTATAATTGTTGTAGTTGTTTAAATGTGTTGAAATTGTTGAATGTTCAAAAAAAGTTCCATCAAACTTATTAGTTCATGAAACTAGTTCAAGAGATTGTGCGAGTTGAAAATCGTCAACGATTATGCAGATGAAACTAGAATGTAATTATTGGAAATAAATTACAAAATTAAATCTAAGGAATTACATTAGGCGGAACATATCAAGAGCAAGAGGGGGTGGCGGTCCTTCAACGATTTGTATTTCATATGTTTCTTTAATGATATTTTATATATATCTTTAGAAAAATGATTATTTGATACTTTGTCCCCTCCAGAAACTTAAAAATGCAATATAAAAATTATTTCGGCATCTCCAATTAAAATTTTCAAGTTCCGTCATCGGTTTACATAAATATTTATGGACATGAAATGTCAAGATTGTGTAGACAAAAATGGAACCGCATTTTATACTTCAATTATAAAGACAAATTGTTTGTTTTATAATGGTGAAACATATAGGAGATATGTGTACAACATTGTGATGTTGATGGTTAGTTAAATGACGAATTGCTATGAATTATTCACTTGACTGAACACCACAAAAATGATGTAGATAACCAAGATCTAAGAAATATTGATGGTTATAAATACATGTCATCAATTTTTTAACTTAAAGTTACTAAGGTAAAGATATCTTGTAAAAAAACAAACAAACAAGTAGTGTTTGTTTCTGTCGTATAATGAACATCTAAATGAATCACTAGTAGCAATTATTTATGATTGCAATGACTATTTAATTTTAATCCTAATATATTTAAGAGGGTTTTACTAGTTTCTCTAAAACTTAATGGATATAAATTTATAAGGTAATTCAGATAGGATTTGAGTAATATTACAAAGATAATATTATTTTTTCAGATAGGATAACATAGTTAAAGTAGTTAACCAGTGAACACTCCCAGGAAGATATTACCAGAAATAGAAATTTCAAAAAGAACGGAATACAGTCTTATAAAGAAATGGTAGACTATATTGATGGAAATGTTGTTGTATTTATAGAGATAATATATATATCAACATCATATCTTTAATGTTGTTCTATTTTTCATTTTTTAGAAATTCATGAATAAATTTGATTTATTCTAAATCGATTAATAGTCATTTATTGTCGTGGGAATCACAACGAGAGTTGAATGCTACTATGAGATTGTTGTTGATATTTATAGTGATGAATATAACAAAAGTTGGACCAAATTCATAGGTATTTGTTGCGAACAATTATCGGATAGACCCACATTGAGGACACTCCATGGCACATAGTCATGAGTCGTCTCAATAAAATAATACTTAGTACGTATTTCAGTACGGGGACCAATATACGATTGGCTTAACCTACTGTCGTTCGTCAGAAGATGTTCATAATAGTTTGAGGTCATATTCAGTGGGAGCTATTGTTGGAGGGCTAGATAGTTAATATGAGATTTGTACCTTATTTTAATTAAGAAGAGATACTTCTGAGACCCTCAGCGACCGATATCAAAAAGAAATGCATGGAAGTGCTTGGGCAGAATTGATGTGTTCTATTCTGTCTGTTAAGTTCAGTATGAGATCACAAAGTCAAGAAACAAAATCATGATTGCTAGTGTTGATCAAATCTATGTCTAGTCTTTCACATAATATCTCAATGCATAAGATATAAACTAATTTTTTTTATTCAAAAGGTGTTTCAACAAGAATATTCTGATGGGAGTAAGAGTTTTTATAACATTGGTTACCTAAGTATCTAGTCAGGATCTCCTTAAGTGAATATTGTGGATATTAATATCGTCTAACAGAAGCAGGAATATGTTAGTGTATTTGTGTGTCAGCATGACCACTACTTCATGGCTGACGTCAAAGAATAATTAAGGATCGATGAGCAAAATAGAATAAATACATTTGAACAAGAAAATAATGATATTAAATTTCATTCTGAAAGCTAAATAAATAATATTAGATATTATAATTGACATTAATATGATCATTAGATGATTAATGTAATAAATCTCAAAATACAGGGACTTAAACGTAATATTTGACACTGCGATGGTTTGATTAGGGATGTTCACAAAATTCCAAAAACGAGCATCCGAAATATAATTCCAAAACTCCTATCCAAAACTATCCGAAATTTCGGATTCGGATACTAAAATTCCAAATTTTTTGATATTCGGATATCCAAAAATTCAAAAAAAAATTATATATCTTTTGTATTGATTATTTACATAATATTGAGTGTTTATTATTATTCTAATGTATATTTTTTTAGTTTTATCTTGATATTATAAATTTATTAATTAATGTTTTATATATTTTAGTTTTTTTAATCTTTTTTAGTTCTTTTTGTAATGTCCCAATTTTGGGAAAGATACGTGAAATCATTTTATTGGAGTAAATTTATTAAATTAGGACCCGATAATATAAATTGTGTTTTATGATAATGGGATCAGATATTGGGTATCAGACCAAGTTATAACCAAATCGTATATATTGTTGAGATGGTTGCTTACTTGCCTTCATTTTTATTCACCCAAATCAGAAATTTAGTGTGTATGTGTGTGTTTTCCTCTTCCAGCAACTGCAACAACAAGGGAACAGAGATTAATCTGGGATTCAAGCTACCAATCTTTGTCAATTTCTCCTTTTGGGTTTAGGTGAGTTTTGAGCTCAAATTCGTGAATTAATTATTGTTGGTTGTTAGTGGAAAATTGAATTGAGTTAAGTAAGTTCCTGAGCAAATTCGAGACAGTTTAATTGGGTTATATTGAGTTGAAATGGGTTTGGGGGATTAAATCCCTTGCTGTGCAAGAAACAGAGCTTACTGGTTCTGTTCGTCCGTGAGTGCGGCCGTGATCCCTTGATCGCGGGCCGCGACATTCTTGAGATAAGTGCGAGTCGCGCTGTTTTAAGCGCGATGGGGCGCGTGCGGTTAAGCTGGGCGCGGGTCAGGATGAGAGCGCGTCCATGATGGGTTAGCGCGACCGTGGGAGTGCGGCCGCGATCTGGCTAGGGATTAGAAATAGGGTTTTGAGCTTTGTGAGTCTTGTGTTGGGGTATTTGGGTTCGTGCGAGTTCTCTGAGTATTGTGTTGTGATTCCAGGGTCTCGGTTGATAGAGTTGGGGATGGGCAGGGAACCGAGACTTAAGTAGTGAGACTTCAGGATCAGGTGAGTTTGCATGCTTTTATAGAGATACTTGTACGATTATTTTATTAATAATTGCATGATCTTTTACTATGTTTTTTAATGAGATTATTATGAGTTTTACTACGAGCTGTTTATTGAGATATTATCATGCATGTATTATTGAGCCTTATTGAGAACTGTGTTTATATATGAGATTTGGGACACACGAGCTATCAAGTTACTAAACCGTACGGCTGGGCAGGGCCGGGTCGCTCCTGATTCCCTTTTGAGCTCCTGACGACTGCTTTGTGCGATCTAGGGATCTGGGTACGTGGATTCGTCCACACGAGTTGAGTACCTATCTGAGCTACCTTATGGGATCTCATATACATGTTCAGTAGAGAATGCTGAACATTTTACTAATGTGTTCACTTATTTTATTGAGCTTTTATAATCGTACACTAACACTTGCATTCTCACCAGCTTTAGCTGACCTGTGTGTTTTAAATGTGTGTATCTCAGGTGATCAGAGATCTAGTAGGCCTGCTGGACCCAAGTAGATTTAAATCTGCTTATACGAGGAGTTAGCTACCTTCCTTAGAGGAAGTTATATTTTGGGGATCGTTTGTATGTACTTCGGATATTATGCAGTTTAACAAAGACTTCCGTGACTTGTAATGTAAATTAAAGTTTTAAACCATCGGGGTTTCCGCGTGTTTATATTGGGAATAGCTAGGGATTATTATATTATATCTTCGTCGACGTTTTATTTTCGTGGCATTTGGGATTAGTTCGAGGGTGTTACAAGCTTGGTATCAAAGCCTAGGTTTAAGAGATTAAGTATCCAGTGGATGCTTAAGCTTAAACCACGGAGTCTAGATCCTTGGATTGTAACCCGAAGTAAATCTCCTAGGTGATACATGAGTAGCGTGTAGAATTTGTAGAGTTACTATGTGTTATTATTTTTGTTAGATATTAAATTTCGATCTTGTGGATCTATTTTGTAATAATTATTTAGAGAATATTTAGTCTTGTAATTTATTTCTTAGTTAGTTTATTTTGTATGAAAAGTTCAAGGGCCAAATGTGTCATTCCTTGAAACTTAATTAAATGAACCTATGTATAGGCTCCTAGGATTTTGAAAACCCACGGTTGACAATTTATGAGAATTGAATTCCTTTTGTTCCAGCCGCCACTTTTATTCTCTCAAACATTCTCTTTGTCTTCTTAATCATTTCACAATTATTGAGTGCATATTCTGATTGTGAGTGTTTATAGAACATTAAAGTGCTGCTATTATCTGGGAATCAACAACAAAAATTGGTATCAGAGCCCAAAAAGGTGGAATTAAACTGCAAAAATCGGATTCTGCTGCTGATTCGAGCTGTTCTTCATCGTGTTCTTCACAAAAATCACCGGTTTGATCCTTATTTTCTTTTATATTTTGCTGTTTTTGTGTTGTTCTATTCACATAATCATCCAATTATCACTTTCTACTGATTTAGAGCTTCCTAAGTTCCATCTTAACATCATATTGATCATATAATCGGTTGTTTAAAAATCTTGAAAAACATGGGTTTTCTTGCTGTTTTGGTCCATTTTTAAAGATTTTTTTAAGTGTTTTGGTATATTTTAAAGGCTAAAAAGTGTTTAAAATAATTTTCCAATCATTTAGAAACAATTTTAGGCCAAAAATCTGCTAGTTTTAAGTCTGAACAAATTCTGAATTTTTTATATCTGCTGTAATTCGGACCATTTCAGACCCAGTACTGTTGCTTTTCGGACCGTAATTCGGACCATCTAGGACCCCCATTCGGACCATACTTCTGTCCATTTCGGACCATCCTTAGGTGTCATTCGGACCAAATCTTGCTAAACTCGGACCCCACTTCGGTCCAATCCGAACTTCGGACCATCCGAAGTCCAGATCAGGCAAATTTAGGTCACCTAATTTGACTTGTGCTTTAAATTATAATTTCATTTCGGACCACCCGAATCCGGACCATCCGAATTCGGTTTTATCTTCTTGAAATTTTTCTAAAGTGTTCATCCATAGTGACTACTGTTCATCCGAACTCGGACCATCCGAATTCGGTCTTCTGTTTTTGGTTCATCCGAATTCAGATTTCAGCTAGTTTTCACTGTTCATCCGAATTCGGTCCATCCGTCCATTGGTCAACACAGTCTGGTCCATCCGAAAGCACTGTTCACCCGAATTCGGTTCCAGTCCGAACCCACTGTTCACCCGAATTCGGTTCCATCCGAAATCAGTCCTTGATCCGAATCAGTACCATCCGGAGTACTATTCATCCGTAGTCCAGTCCATCCGATTCAAGTTTCCACCTTCAAGATCTTATTCTTCTAGCACCCTATATCATGTCTCGTGAAGCTCTTGTCCTCGGATCCAAGAACAGACCACCTGTTCTGTATCCCAATGAGTGTGAGCAGTGGAAGTCCCGGTTCCTAAAGTTTGTTGGTATGCAACCCAATGGAAACCTTATGCTTCAATCCATCTCTGAGGGCCCAGTTATCTACTATCGGGAAATAGCTGCTAGACCCGAGGCTGACCCCCCTATACTCGCATCAAAAGTTGAATGGGAACCTGCCAATGATGCCGAGCAAGACAGGCAGCATGCAGGCAAGAGGGCCGAATATCTGATCTACCAAGCCCTCCCCACTAATATCTTAGTCGGAGTAGACAAAAAAATGTCTGCTAAAGAAATGTAGTATTAGTTAGAAGTTCAGATGCTGGGGGCAGACCTGGATGACCGTACCAAAATTGAGGAAGCAAAGGCTAAGTTCAATGAATTCCGGGCCAAATACGGGGAGTCGTTGCAGGCTACATTTACTAGATTTTGTGCAGTTCTGAATGAGCTAAACAAACTGCACATCAAGAAAGACAAGGATGACATAAACATCCAGTTCTTTTCAGCCTTAGCCCCCGAGTGGCAGATTGCATGCCGAGCCACACGACGAGTGTTGAACATTCCCGAAGTATCGATCAATGTGGTGTTTAAAGAGCTGAAAAAGTATCAAGGTGATGTGGACTAACAAAAACAGATTGCCAATCAACTGGTGTCCTTGTTACTATCTGCCAACACCGGCATCAAACTCACTGATTCAATGACCCTGATCTCCAACACGAACATTCCCACTGCATCTTTTGCTCAAGGTTCATCTTCGTCCCAGTGTCGATATTCTTCTCCTCCGCGTGAGATTATGGATGAGGAAGAAGCGGCCATTCAAGAACAGAAAGCCTTATGGACAAATCGTCTCCAACAATGACGTTTTTCCAACAAGACTAATAATCAGCTCCGCTACGACACCGGTCCGCGGAGGTACTCGGATGAGAGAAGAGATGAAAGACGAGATGATTATCGTAGGGACGACTATCGCAGGGATGATCGACGATACGACGACCAAAGGGACTATCGGGATGACCGCCGTTATGAAAGGCGGGACGATAGGTGAGATGATCGTAGGGATGATCGACGCGACTATGATCGTAGGGATGATCTTCTGATGAACGAAGGGATGATCGGCGAGACGATCGAAGAGAATACGATCGTTGGGATACTCGGAGAGATGATAGTAGGGAACCTCCCCGTGCCGACAAGAGGCCAATGGAAAGGAGATATGAGAGGTCGAGAGCCGAGAGCTGAAAGGAGCCGAAGAACGTCTCTGTTATAAGTGTGGAAAACCGGGCCACTTTGCTCGGGAATGCAAAACCAAGTTTGACAGGGACGTCGGTTACTATGAGCGGAAGTTGGAAGCCGCCAAGAAACGAACAGATGCTATGGCTCTCGTCGCCCAGGAAGACTATTGGGATGCGGAGGATACCGATGACGAGGATGATAAAGGAAAGAATTGCTACATGGTTGATCGTCTGGGATTGGATAGCTATGCTACTTCAACTGATTCAGATTCAGACAATGCTGCTGAGGGGAGACAACGACAAATCCACCAGCATGTCTGATGGCCAGATCCGACGATCCTGAATGTTCGTCATCAGATTCCGAGACACGAGGGGTACATTCCTGTAACATTCCAAAACATGTAAATAATTTATCTGTAAATAGTGAATGTAAATTGCACACACATATACTTGATTTAGAAGCTATGTTAAATGCTGAAACAGAAAAGTGCGTGCAGGCTGAACATCTAGCCCAAACTTTAAAATAGTCATCTGAATTATATCAATCAAAGTGGTTAACTAATCATAATGTGATAAAACAGATGCTAATTGAAAAGGTAGATGTTCAGGATAGGAATACGTAAATGGATAGGTTATCTAACAAAAAGCTCTCATTAAAAGAAGAAATATTTGTACTTTCAAAACAATTAGAGACAGTAAGTATGGAAAATATAGACAACTTAGAAAAATACAAAATGATAGAAGAAGAACGAATAAGTTTGTACTCTCGAATAAAGACCATTGATGATGCATTTTTAAAACGGGGTCAAACTGAACAAACTATTCATTTGAATCAGCCCAAAGAAACTAGGTTTTACCATTCTAAACAAGGAATCGGTTTTAAAAATCCTAAATATTTGGAAAAGGCTCAAAGAGTTTTACCTTTGTTTTATAACATGAATTATATGGGAGCTGAGCTTAAATCTTTCTTTTTTGAGTCATCAAAAGAAGTTTCTGTAACAACCTAACTTTTTGATCCAGTCGTAAATTCAGTATTTTGAACCGATAATGTAATATTATTACATTATTTGAATTATAATTTAATTAAGTTATGAAATATTTAATTAACTTATATAAATATTTAAAGTTATGATTTAATAAATTATTAAAGATAATTAAATAAAAGAGATATAAGATACGAAAGTAAAAGCGGGTTAAGTAGCAAATATAACTAGATGAAGTATATAAACGAGATTTATGAACCATTTAATCATTCTCCACTCTCTCTCTACTTTCTCTCTCTACTTCTCTCTAAATTTTCTCCCAAACCGACCGGCCGATTCTTGAGTTTTATATATCATTGGAAAGATCTCGGAGAATACTACACGAATCTGCTGTCACATATTCGATTTCGTACGAATTTGAGGTTAAAATCGTTGCTATTCTGATTTCTTTGTTTCGGTTTTAAAGAATAAATTCGAAATTGAATAATTTTGTGTGAATAATACTAATTTAACTTGAATTTTAACTAGAATAAGTATAATATGGACGAACCTAGGCTTAATATTTATCATATTTGTGATTTATGCCTTAGAAGTTCATGATTTAAAGCTATAAATTATGAACAAATTCGAGATGTCAAGAACAAATTCGAAAATACATGAACAAACTCGATTTTGTTGCTAAATTCGAATTATGGTTCGAATTTGATCCTTAAATTCGAAATGGGCTTTGAATTTAATTCATTATTCGACTTTAACCTTTAAATTCGAGAATATTATTCTATTTTAGTCTAAATTCGAATTTAATATTATATCCGAATGAAATATTCGAATTTAATCATCTATTCGAATTTAATGAACCACATGCTTTGAATTTAAACCCATGCATTCATATTTAATCACATAAGTGAATTGGATGCATTCTGATTTGTCCTTATGTTAGAAATAGGAAATTCAATGTTTACTCCATATTTGACTTATATGTTTAAATTGTGATATGTATCTCGAATTTATATATATGATTCGAATTTAATGTTGAGATTCGAACTTGATATATATATATATATATATATATATATATATATATATATATATATATATATATATATATATATATATATATATATATATATATATATATATATATATATATATATATATATATATATATATATATTCGAATTTAGTTCGAATTTAATCTCCTATATATTCGAATTTATGTGTTAAACTCAAAACCCACTCCTTAAATTCGAATATATTGAATAAAATACATAGACAATGCATAAAATAAATGAGTATATATATTAATATATATATATATATATATATATATATATATATATATATATATATATATATATATATATATATATATATATATTGACCTTTGAGAATTTATGAAACAAAGAATATTATTGAAAGAATGATTTATGAATAAACAAGTTATCAGAATCAGATAAAATAAAGATTTTAAAGATAAAAGATGATGAT
Source organism: Centrapalus pauciflorus (assembly GCA_020465985.1). Lineage (NCBI taxonomy): Eukaryota > Viridiplantae > Streptophyta > Magnoliopsida > Asterales > Asteraceae > Centrapalus > Centrapalus pauciflorus. The sequence continues at coordinate 298,335 of JAANYP010007699.1, read as the reverse complement.
AATGATATGAAATTGACATGATATGATATGATAATTCTGGACAGGTTCAGTTAATTTCTGAACATTGATTTAAAGATTTAAAGCGGGTCAAAGATTTGAATTGACAGAGAACAGATTGAGATAAAATCCTGAGATAACTCAGGTGGCAGATTTTACATCTGTTTGATAAAGACCCAGATCTGTGAGTTATAGATATTCAGATTTAACATGCTTAAATTTCTGGTTGAGACATATTGTTGATGTTAGATTGATTTGACATTCATATTATCAGCTGGATTGTGACCTGTGCGCACCATGGTTCGGTGTTGCCCAGTGGATCATGATAGCTATTTGACTTATCATTTCATACGATATTGCATTTTCAGTTCATTTCTGACATTGCTTTGAGATTATTGCTATCATGACTTGATTACATATGCTTCATCATTGCATATAACTTGACATGTTGATTCAGCTTGATTAGCCTTGTTGGTCTATTGTTCTAGACCGGGCTATTTCACCAGTTCTATTGAACTTGGTAATGACCTCCGATGTTCCGCCACGTTGATTTACTGGTAGCTAGCCCAGTATGTGGCTGATCCCCACGATTTAAGCGTGAGCGTGGCTTGAGCATCATCCGACTCTATGACTTCTATGTCTCAATCATGAGTGGCTGTAGCGGAAGCCTTGACATATCACGCTAGACTTATGATGATCCCCTTGACTATGCATGTTAATTTGAAAATCTATTTACTCACTAAGCATTGCTTACGGTTGCTACATTATAATTTTTTACAGGAAAAGATAAAGGAAAGTCACCTGCTGGACCTAGTTCTTAGGTCTATCAAGAATTTAATCGAAGTTTCCATTGACCAGTACTCAACAAAACGTTTCGGTACTGATTGGCAGATGAAACTGTGGTGGTATGGGTAGATTGATTTGATTATATGATGACATGAACTAGTACCCTTTATAAGTTTAATTTAAAATCGGTAATCTGTATTAAACTTAAATCCTAATATTTTGTACTTGTAATTTATAATTCCGCAATTAATTACTCTATCTTAGTTATGATTGATATCGTATTGTATGATGTGGGACCTAGACTCGTGAGAACTGCCCCATAAGGGGTGGTCTTCACGGGATGGTATCAAAGCCCATAGTTTGAGTGAATCAAGTATTACGTGAGTATACTTGGTCTTAAACTGAAGCAATACATATGTATTAACCATTTAGGTGGTTTGAACTGAGATAGGATGTACAGACTATTAGGATGGGAAAAAGGGTACATAGATCTAAGTCTATAAACTGATAGTTGAATGATTTTAATTTTCAGTTAAGATGTCAGGATCAGGATCAGGTGACATTCCCAACAACATGACCCCACAACAAATGTTTGAAATGATGCAACAATTGTTAGCTCAACACTCTGAGCAACAAAATAAATAATGCAAGAATAGTTTCAGGCCAAAGATGAGGCCGAAACTAAAAGACGTGAAGATAAGAAAAATAAGAGAAAAGATAAACAAGTCCAGAATGACGAATCTGATTCTGATAACTCTACCCCTGAAACCCAAATTGAGCAGCCTAAAGGCTGTAAGTTCAAGGACTTCAAAGCCAACGGTGCCCTTAACTTTGAGGGTACAGTCAATCCAATTCAGGCGATGGATTGGATTAGCCATACTAAGGAGATTTTCAGAATCTCTGATTGCTTAGAATCGAAGAAAGTGAGTTATGCGTCTGCGTTGTTTGTTGGAGCTGCTCGTGCATGGTGGAAGACTCAGAGAAGTATCTATGGCGAAGAAGTTATACAGACTTTAGAGTGGAACCAGTTCCTAGATATGTTTAACGCAAAGTATTGCCCGATCGATCAACAAGATAAGATGGAAGACAAAGACTGTTGATGAATACGAGCACGAATTCTCTCGGCTTTGTGGCTACTCCTCGTATCAAGTAGCTACCGAAGAAAGAAAAATGAATAGATTCCGCGGAGGACTCAGCCCAAGATACCGACACCCGATGAGCGCGATAAAGTATAAGTCCTATCTGGAAATGGTGGAAGCGGCCAGACAGATCGAGAGAGGATACCTAGAGTATGGCGATCAGCTTTATGCTCCATCAGCTAATCCAACATGTCCTTCTCCTCCGAAGAAGCAGAGATTCGGCAGATTCTTCAGGCCAAACAAATCTCAGACCCAACAATCTCAACAATCCCAACCGAAAGCGCAAGCCTACTCATTGACAAACGAGCCACGATTCTGCAAGAGATGCAGAAAATCACACATTGGATTGTGCAATCCAGATGACGTCACATGTTTTGCTTGCAACAGAATCGGTCACAGTAGTGAAGAGTGTCCACAGCAAGGACGCGGATGTGCGAAATGCGGGAAGAGAGGACACTTCATGTATCAGTGTCGCAGCGGGCAACGAGGTCAGTCACAGTCGTCAGCTGGAGGGTCTACAATGAAAAGTTCAGCTGCAACTCCAACAGCAAGGACTCGTGCATTTCAGATAATAGCCGAGGAAGCAAAAGAAACACCTAACGTAGTTACCAGTATGTTCTTGCTTAAATCAATCCCTGCTCGCGTATTATTTGATTCTGGCGCTAGTCGTTCTTTTATATCGACTTCTTTCGCACAAAGATTATACAAATCTCCATCGAAGCTTCCCGTAGTACTTGATATTGAGACAACCAGTAACAGTTACGTTATGGCTGATTCTGTATACCGAAACTGCACTTTACTCGTCGATAACATCGTATTCAACCTCGACCTTATCCCGATTCCGTTGAAAGAGTTCGACGTCATCATCGGCATGGACTGGCTAATGAATAACGAGGCTACGATCGTCTGCAATCGGCGAATCATCAGAATTAAGTCTTCAGACGGCCGAGTATTGGAAATCAAAGGCGAGAAGCGGAAAGGTGCTCACTGCTTCATTTCAGTTGAAAAAGCTCATAAATATCTGTCTAAGGGTCATCAATCTTACATATGCTATGTCTCGTCTGAATCCGTCACGGAAGTCAAAAAGAAATCTTTATCTGACATTCCTATCGTCTGTGAGTTCCCAGATGTATTCCCTGACGATATTTCTGGAGTGCCACCGGAACGTCAAGTCGAGTTCGGTATTGACTTAGTTCCTGGTGCGGCTCCAATTGCCAAAGCTCCATACAGACTTGCACCTGCAGAAATGCAGGAAATGTCAAAACAATTGCAAGAGCTGTTAGAAAAGGGATTTATCCGACCAAGTTCATCTCCATGGGGTGCACCTGTCTTATTCGTTAAGAAGAATGACGGAACTTTTCGAATGTGCATCGATTATCGGGAGTTGAACAAAGTCACAATAAAGAATAAGTATCCTCTGCCCAAAATTGATGATCTATTTGATCAGCTACAAGGAGCCAGCTACTTCTCGAAAATCGATCTTCGTTTTGGGTATCATCAATTAAAAGTCAAAGATGAGGATATTCCGAAGACAGCCTTCCGAACAAGATACGGCCATTACAAATTTCTCGTAATGCCGTTTGGTTTAACGAATGCACCAGCGGCGTTCATAGACCTCATGAGTCGCGTGTGCAGACCGATACTGGATAAGTCAGTTATCGTATTTATAGACGATATTCTGATTTACTCCAAAACGGAGGCTGATCATTCTATTCATCTACGACAATTGCTAGAGTTACTGAGAAAAGAAATACTCTACGCAAAATTCTCTAAGTGCGAATTCTGGCTCAGACAGATTCAATTCCTTGGCCATGTTGTTTCTGGCGAAGGAATTTCAGTTGATCCTTCTAAAGTCGAGGCTGTTCAGAAATGGCAAACACCTCGCAATGCCTCTGAAATTCGAAGTTTTCTTGGATTGGCCGGTTACTATCAGCGATTCATTAAAGATTTCTCAAAGATTGCTGTGCCACTTACTATGTTAACACGAAAAAATACATCTTTCGTATGGGCCGATAAACAGCAAGAGGCATTTGAAACTTTGAAACAAAAGCTTATTCAAGCGCCGATCCTAGCCTTACCAGAAGGCAATGATGATTTCGTTGTCTATAGCGATGCATCTGGTACTGGCTTAGGATGTGTTCTGATGCAAAGAGGAAAAGTAATTGCCTACGCTTCAAGGCAATTGAAGGATTACGAGAAAAGTGCACCAACTCATGATCTTGAGTTGGCTGCCGTTACCTTTGCTCTGAAAATCTGGCGTCATTATCTTTATGAGACTCGGTGTCAGCTTTACACCGATCATAAAAGTCTCAAACATCTCTTTACTCAAAAGGATCTGAATATGAAATAGTGACGGTCCTTGGAGCTTATCAAGGACTATGATTGCGAGATCCTATATCATCCCGGCAAAGCTAATGTGGTCGCGGATGCTTTGAGTAGGAAAGTATATCTGGAAAAGTGTTGCTATGCCCTGAATCCTATAGTATTCTCTTCAGATCTTATCGAAGATATCAGGTCTGCTCAAGTTGAAGCACTGAAAGAAGAGAATATCGGTTCTGAAAATCTCAAAGGGCAGTTACAATTTTTATCTCTGAACCATTTGGGACTTCACTGTCTCAAGGGAAACCGAATCTGGATTCCTAAAAATGGTTCTATCCGCAACACTCTTCTATCTGAAGCCCATCAGTCCAAGTTATCTGTTCATCCTGGCAGCTCAAAGATGTATTTTGATCTGAAAGCCGATTACTGGTGGCCAGGAATGAAGAAAGACATCGGTCATTATGTTGAAAGCTGCAGAATATGTCAAATGGTTAAGGCAGAACATCAGAAACCCTTCGGGGATATGCCACCACTGCCAGTTCCTGAGTGGAAGTGGGAGCATATAACAATGGACTTCATCACGAAGTTGCCGAAAACCAAGAGACAGCACGACTCCATCTGGATAGTCGTGGACCGATTAACGAAGTCAGCTCACTTCATACAGATGAAAGAAACATACTCCCTTGATAGATTGGCACAGTTGTATATCACAGAAATAATTTATCGTCACGGTGTGCCAAAGTCTATCGTATCTGATCGTGATAGTCGTTTCACATCTAGATTCTGGCAAGCTCTACGAGACAGGATGGGTACTCGAATCTCTATGAGTACTGCTTATCATCGTAATACAGATGGCCAGAGTGAGCGTACTATCCTTACCCTCGACGATATGCTTCGTGCCTGCGTTCTTGATCTGGGTGGTAATTGGGATGACCACTTGCCTTTGGTCGAATTCTCATATAACAACAGTTATCATTCCACGATCAAGATGGCTCCTTATGAAGCTTTATATGGACGAAAGTGCAGAACTCTCACCTGTTGGCGTGAAACAGGTGAATCGCCTATAGCAGGACCTGCCCTTCTACAGTTGACTCATGAGAAGATTCAACTTGTTAGAAGGAATATCCTAGAAGCTCAAAGCAGGCAGAAGTCATATTATGATAATCGACACAGATCAATAAGCTTTGCAGTTAACGATTGGGTGATGCTGAAAGTATCCCCAATGAAGAATGTGGTAAGATTCATAAAGAGAAACAAGCTAGCTCCGAGATTCATCGGTCCGTTCAAGATTGTTGAAAAGATAGGAAATCAATCTTATCGTCTTGAACTACCAGTGGACTTATCTGGAATACATCCTGTATTCCATGTCAGTCATCTGAGAAAGAGCTTAGCCGATGAAAAAGAAGTGCAGATACCACACGTTAACCTGCAGATTGATGAAAAGCTTCGAGTAGTTGAAGAGCCAGAACGTATTCTGGACTCGAAGACCAAGAAGCTTAAAAATAAAGATATACAGATGGTGCTTGTCCAGTGGAAACACCACAAAGGTTCGCATCAGTCTTGGGAATCTGAAGATGTCATGAAAGCAACATATCCCAGTCTGTTCGAACATAGCTAACTTCGGGGACGAAGTTTGTGCGTGGTGGAGCTCATTCTGTAACAACCTAACTTTTTGATCCAGTCGTAAATTCAGTATTTTGAACCGATAATGTAATATTATTACATTATTTGAATTATAATTTAATTAAGTTATGAAATATTTAATTAAATTATATAAATATTTAAAGTTATGATTTAATAAATTATTAAAGATAATTAAATAAAAGAGATATAAGATACGAAAGTAATAGCGGGTTAAGTAGCAAATATAACTAGATGAAGTATATAAACGAGATTTATGAACCATTTAATCATTCTCCACTCTCTCTCTACTTTCTCTCTCTACTTCTCTCTAAATTTTCTCCCAAACCGACCGGCCGATTCTTGAGTTTTATATATCGTTGGAAAGATCTCGGAGAATACTACACGAATCTGCTGTCACATATTCGATTTCGTACGAATTTCAGGTAAAAATCATTGCTATTCTGATTTCTTTGTTTCGGTTTTAAAGAATAAATTCGAAATTGAATAATTTTGTGTGAATAATACTAATTTAACTTGAATTTTAACTAGAATAAGTATAATATGGACGAACCTAGGCTTAATATTTATCATATTTGTGATTTATGCCTTAGAAGTTCATGATTTAAAGCTATAAATTATGAACAAATTCGAGATGTCAAGAACAAATTCGAAAATACATGAACAAACTCGATTTTGTTGCTAAATTCGAATTATGGTTCGAATTTGATCCTTAAATTCGAAATGGGCTTTGAATTTAATTCATTATTCGACTTTAACCTTTAAATTCGAGAATATTATTCTATTTTAGTCTAAATTCGAATTTAATATTATATTCGAATGAAATATTCGAATTTAATCATCTATTCGAATTTAATGCACCACATGCTTTGAATTTAAACCCATGCATTCATATTTAATCACATAAGTGAATTGGATGCATTCTGATTTGTCCTTATGTTAGAAATAGGAAATTCAATGTTTACTCCATATTTGACTTATATGTTTAAATTGTGATATGTATCTCGAATTTATATATAATATGATTCGAATTTAATGTTGAGATTCGAACTTGACATATATATATATATTCGAATTTAATCTCCTATATATTCGAATTTATGTGTTAAACTCAAAACCCACTCCTTAAATTCGAATATATTGAATAAAATACATAGACAATGCATAAAATAAATGAATATATATATTAATATATATATATATATATATATATATATATATATATATATATATATATATATATATATATATATATATATATATTGACCTTTGAGAATTTATGAAACAAAGAATATTATTGAAAGAATGATTTATGAATAAACAAGTTATCAGAATCAGATAAAATAAAGATTTTATGGATAAAAGATGATGATAATGATATGAAATTGACATGACATGATATGATAATTCTGGACAGGTTCAGTTAATTTCTGAACATTGATTTAAAGATTTAAAGCGGGTTAAAGATTTGAATTGACAGAGAACAGATTGAGATAAAATCCTGAGATAACTCAGGTGGCAGATTTTACATCTGTTTGATAAAGACCCAGATCTGTGAGTTATAGATATTCAGATTTAACATGCTTAAATTTCTGGTTGAGACATATTGTTGATGTTAGATTGATTTGACATTCATATTATCAGCTGGATTGTGATCTGTGCACACCATGGTTCGGTGTTGCCCAGTGGATCATGATAGCTATTTGACTTATCATTTCATATGATATTGCATTTTCAGTTCATTTCTGACATTGCTTTGAGATTATTGCTATCATGACTTGATTACGTATGCTTCATCATTGCATATAACTTGACATGTTGATTCAGCTTGATTAGTCTTGTTGGTCTATTGTTCTAGACCTGGCTATTTCACCAGTTCTATTGAACTTGGTAATGACCTCCGATGTTCCGCCACATTGATTTACTGGTAGCTAGCCCACTATGTGGCTGATCCCCACGATTTAAGCGTGAGCGTGGCTTGAGCATCATCCGACTCTATGACTTCTATGTCTCAATCATGAGTGGCTGTAGCGGCAGCCTTGACATATCACGCTAGACTTATGATGATCCGCTTGAGTATGCATGTTAATTTGAAAATCTATTTACTCACTAAGCATTGCTTACGGTTGCTACATTACAATTTTTTACAGGAAAACATAAAGGAAAGTCACCTGCTGGACCTAGTTCTTAGGTCTATCAAGAATTTAATCGAAGTTTCCATTGACCACTACTCAACAAAACATTTCGGTACTGATTGGCAGATGAAACTGTGGTGGTATGGGTAGATAGATTTGATTATATGATGACATGAACTAGATTAGATAGTACCCTTTATAAGTTTAATTTAAAATCGGTAATCTGTATTAAACTTAAATCCTAATATTTTGTACTTGTAATTTATAATTCCGCAATTAATTACTCTATCTTAGTTATGATTGATATCGTATTGCATGATGTGGGACCTAGACTCGTGAGAACCGCCCCATAAGGGGTGGTCTTCACAGTTTTAACCCAAGAGGATGAGAAACGCGTTGAAAATAAAGAAAAAGAAATATCTTTTAAATATGAAGAACTAAACGAGAGTTATCCTTCTAGAGTACCCACTTTAGAGGAAGACTTCTTGTCTAGTTATTCAGAAGCTGAAATGAAAGCAGAACCTGTAAAACCAATCCCTCGCCTTTACATTCTATAACATCCTCGGATTTATTCTATTGTAATTGGGCTAATTAAGTGGAAAATTTACAATTAAGTTGAATTATGAGCAATTATTATGTATTTGGGATATTTAGAAAGTTTGTTGTTATTTTAAGAAAATTTGAACTCGGAAATTATTATTAAGGAATATTATGAATTATAAAAGTTATTAATGATAAATTTAAGAATAAATCAGTATTTTATGGAACCGGTTAAGTTGAGGGGTGAAATGAGCAAAATGGTGAAAGTGGGAATAAAAGGCTAAATCCTTTCATTTTATGCACACACTCTCTCTCTCTACATTTTCTCTCTCTAGAATTCTCTCTACTTCTCTCTAAGATATCTCACAAACCGATCGGCCGATTATCGAAGTTTATACGTCATCGGAAAGATCTCGAGGAGTACAACAACAATCTACGGTTGGATCTTTGATTTCGTACGAATTGAGGTAAGAATCGACCCTTTTAAGTTTGTTATTTCGGTTTTTGAAAGTTGAAATTCGAGTTTATCGATTATTGCATGAATCGAGCTAGTTTTGCTTGAAATCTTGCAAGAATATGATAGTATATGTATAATAGAATCGAAACTAGGCTTAATTCATGAAATATCAGTGATTTTTAGGCCTTGGAATGGAGGATTTAAGTCATAATGATGAACAAACTTGAAAATATTAAGAACACAGTCGAAATGCAAGAACAAACTCGATTTTGGTACTAGATTCGAGTATATATTCGAGTTTAGCATGTTAATTTCGAATCTGACCATCAAATTCGAATGGGGGGGGGGGTTCGAATCTATCCACAAACTCGAATGGGTTCGAGTTTATTATATGAGGGTTCGAGTTTATGCTCAAAGTCGAAGGTGGGTTCGAGTTTAACCCATGAAATTCGAGTTTAATGCCTAAAATTGAGAAACCTACTCTCTAAACTCGAGTATTTTGAATGAAACTCATAAACAACACATAAAATGACAAGAGTTATACAGAGGGCAAGATGTAAACTTGAGATGGGTTCAAACTTAATTGTGGTTTGGAATTTAGACATGGACCCGAAATGGGAAAAATATTGCGAAACTTATAAAACTTGGTTTTATGGATTTAAACGGTTATTGACTCGAGGTATTGTTGCAACTAAATTAACAGGTCCCTTGTGGCGTTGTTTAACCCACAGTGGGGTACTTGGTGGATCTGGTTGAAAGCCCGAGGAGAAATAATTATTGGTTAAAGTTTACTTACGCACCCACTGTGAGTACATTAGATTTCGCATGTTTATATCTGTTTTATGTTAGCTTTGCCTGCTGAGACCTGTTGCTTCATGATTTGTTTGGAATTCTACTAACTTGCGTAGATTTAGATGCACATTCATACTTGTTGCATGTCCTTTCGATTGTTGTGCATCTAGTGATGGACCGGTGGGTCGCATCGATTACTCTGATGTTACTGCGCTATATGACCTAGAGCTGATCCCTCCTAGGCCCGGTAGGCAGTATGTCATCCCCGATCGTACGTTTGTCTCAGATGGTATGTTTAATGCCGAGCTTTGGGCTCGAAGGGGCTGCGGCTCTGGTCCGTACTTGGTGTACGAAGAAGGGTATACGATGTTTGTCATCGGTGTTACCCTTGGGGCTTCATAAAAATTTATAAAATGCGTAATCTTTGTATTCACTAAGCATCCGCTTATTCCCCAGTTGTTTAATTTTATTTTACCGGAAAAGGGAAATCTGCAGCTGGACCTTCTAGTTAGGTCTTTTGTGAAGATTTGGAAGATTTGAAACTACTTAATCGGTAATTATGATTTGAGACAATGTTGTAATATATTCTGGATGTTGTAATAATTTATCTGGGTGTGTAGACTTAGACTTGGTACCTTGTAGCACCGTAGGGTGTTTGACACTGTTGCACTACTTTAATTATGTATTTTAATGCTTCCGCACTTAAACTAGGTTATCAGATCATTATGTATTTGTGTTTGATGATTAAATCCTGGGTGTTATTGTAAATGGTGGTTGTTGTGGCAAGGGTGTCGCACGAGATGGTATCAGAGCAGTAGTTTGAGATTCAAGTGTCCGTGAGGTCTTGATCTCAAACATTAGGTAATGATATGTAGTGGTTTAAGTAATGATCTGAACTAAGATAGGTTATGATCTATTAATTATAGGAGATTGACTATCATACGGGACAAATGAGTGGTGTCTTTAAATTGATGACATGTTACTAAACAAGTTATATGTTTATTATTTCAGAACATGTCTGGAGGAGGAATGACACCCGAAGAGGCCAGAGAGATGATGCTAGCTATGATGGCTGAGCAGAATAAGATGATACAAGATCAGTTTCGGGCTCGAGATGAGGCCGATGCTAAGAGAAGAGAGGATAAGAGAAAGAACAAGGAGAAGGAAGGGGGTAACAATGAGGAACAAGATGACAATACTGGGTCATCTAACAAACCCAGGGGTTGTCGTTTTAAGGACTTTAAGGGAAACGGGGCCGTGGAATTTAATGGATTGGGTGATGCCGTTGCTGCACTAGAATGGATAACGGCAACCGAACGGACATTCCGAATCAGCGACTGTGCTGAGAAGGACATGGTTCGGTATGCTACCGCTATGTTCACCAATGATGCGATCATGTGGTGGAACGCTATGGTGAATGCATTGACAATGGAGAAGGTTTCTGTAATGACTTGGGCTGAGTTTGCAGAGTTATTTACTCAGCAATACTGTCCAGTTGATGAGCGTCGGAGATTGGAGGCGAAGTTTATGGCACTGATGCAAGGGACTAAGACTGTGTCCCAATATGCTGTGGGGTTCACGAGGCTGAGTCTGTTCGCGCCTCATCAAGTCGATACTGAGGAAAGGAAGGTGACCAGGTTCGAGGCTGGTCTGGATATTGAGATTAGGAGGGTCATGAGCAACGTTCGCTACCCTACATTTGCTGGTTTACTTGAGGCTGCCAGAAATGTAGAACATATTTTAATTATGTCGGGATACTCGATTGGGTCCACTGCTGCTTCCACCAACCCAACACAACCGTCACTGCCGAAGCGTCAGCGTGAGGGAGGATACTCGGGATCTTCCCGGTCTTCACAGTACTCACCTCAGCAGTCTTATCGCCGACAGTCTGGTTCATCTGATCGTGGTCGTGCTCGTGCTTATTCAATCAACACTGAGCCGCAATATTGCAATAAGTGTCATCTGGAGCACTTTGGCAAGTGTACTAACGGACGCGCTTGCTTTTGCTGTGGGGAACTGGGTCATTTTCAGAATGATTGCTCAAGGAAGGGAGATGCATGCTATAAGTGTGGGGTGTAGGGACACTATAGTAGGAACTGTAGGAAGAATGCTCCAGCAGCAGCTGCTCCATCATCAACACGATCTTCTGGAGGTTCAAGTGGTGGTTCAGTTAACCGCCGGGGTCAGTCACAAAGAGCACCAGCTTGTGCTTTTCAGATAACGGCGGAGGAGGCCAGGGAAAATCCGGAGGTCGTTACGGGTACGTTCATAGTTAATTCTATGCCAGCACGAGTTTTATTTGATTCGGGTGCAAATCGTTCGTTTGTTTCTACTATGTTTGCACAACAACTTGCCATGCCACTGTCTAGATTATCTGCTATATTTGACATAGAAACTGCTAGCAACACTCTAGTCAAGGTAGATCACGTATACCGTAATTGCACATTAGTAATTGAAGATGTAGTCTTCAATTTGGACCTGATTCCTATAGAGTTCAGCGAGTTTGATGTGATAGTCGGGATGGACTGGTTGATTGAGAATGAAGCTCATATAGTGTGTAAGAACCGAATGATAAAGATAACTACTCCGGAGGGGCGTGAGATTTGTATTTACGGGGATAGGAGAAGCGGGGATCTGTGTTTGTTGACCATTGCAAAAGCCCGAAAGCTTGTTGCAAATGGGTGTGACGCCTACCTGGCATATGCTATAGATGCCAAGGCTGAGAAGAAGACTTTGGCCGATGTGCCTGTTGTATCACAATTCCCGGATGTGTTTCCGGAAGACTTGTCTGGCGTGCCGCCTGAGAGACAAGTGGAATTTAAAATTGAATTGATCCCTGGAGCTGCACCGGTAGCTCGTTCTCCTTATCGTCTTGCCCCAACCGAGATGAAAGAGATGATGACACAGCTTCAAGAGTTGTTGGACAAGGGCTTCATTCGGCCTAGTTCATCGCCGTGGGGAGCTCCGGTATTGTTCGTGAAGAAGAAAGATGGCACAATGCGAATGTGCATTGATTACCGGGAGCTGAATAAGTTAACAATTAAGAATAAGTATCCACTGCCGAGGATAGATGACTTGTTTGATCAGTTACATGGGGCGAGTGTGTTCTCCAAGATAGATTTGAGATCTGGGTACCATCAGTTAAAAGTACGAGAAGAGGATGTGCCTAAGACAGCATTTAGGACACGTTATGGGCATTATGAGTTCTTGGTTATGCCTTTCGGGTTAACCAATGCCCCGATTGTCTTTATGGACTTGATGAATAGGGTTTGTAGACCGATGTTGGATAAGTCGGTGATTGTGTTCATTGACGATATTTTGGTATACTCTAAGTCTGAGGCCGAACATGTTGATCATTTAAAAGAATTGCTGGAATTACTAAGAAAAGAGAAGTTGTATGCCAAGTTCTCAAAGTGTGAGTTTTGGCTGCAACAGATTCAGTTTTTGGGACATGTGATTTCTGGAGCTGGGATTTCGGTAGATCCAGCTAAGGTAGAAGCGATAAAGAACTGGGAACCGCCGTGTTCAGCTACTGAAGTTAGAAGTTTTCTAGGGTTGGCGGGATACTATCGGAGGTTCATAAAGGACTTTTCTAAGATTGCAGTTCCTTTGACTGCATTAACAAAGAAGAATGTACCATTTGTATGGGAAACTGTGCAGCAGGAGGCCTTTGAGGTTCTGAAGAAGGCGTTAAGCGAGGCGCCGATACTTGCCTTACCTGAAGGCAATGACGATTTCATGGTGTATACGGATGCCTCGAGACTGGGGTTAGGCGCTGTACTGATGCAGCGTGGAAAGGTTATAACATATGCTTCAAGACAGTTGAAGCAACATGAGAAGAATTATTCAACTCATGATCTGGAGTTGACCGCAGTCACGTTTGCATTGAAGTTATGGAGACACTATCTGTATGGTACTAAGTGTCAACTTTACACGGACCATAAGAGTTTGAAATACATTTTCAGTCAGAAGGAGCTCAATATGAGGCAGAGACGTTCGATGGAACTTATAAAGGATTACGATTGTGAAATCCTTTATCACCCCGGAAAGGCTAATGTAGTAGCCGATGCCTTGAGTCGGAAAGCTTACGCTAAAGATTGCTGCTACATGATGACGTCTACGATGCTAACTTCCACAATAATCGATGATGTTAAGGCCGCTCAGGAGGAAGCCTTGAAAGACGAAAATGTTGGTGCTGAGGATATTAGAGTACATATTAAAAATATGGAAACGAGTGAATCGGGGTTGAAAGGAATATACGGGAGGATTTGGGTGCCGAAGTTGGTTGGAATGAGAAATGTGATAATAGAAGAAGCTCATCAGTCGAAATTTTCAGTACATCCCGGGAGCACAAAGATGTACAACGAGCTGAAGGCAGATTTTTGGTGGCCCGGATTGAAGAAAGATATAGGCCAATACGTGGAGAGATGCAGGACTTGCCGGCTTGTGAAAGCCGAACACCAACAACCATATGGTAGTCTGCAACCGCTTCCCATTCCGGAGTGGAAGTGGGAACATATTACGATGGACTTTATTACGAAACTGCCGAAAACTAGGCGTCAACACGATGCAGTATGGGTGATCGTGGATAGATTAACTAAGTCGGCTCACTTTATACCGATTCGGGAAAGTTATTCGTTAGAGAAGTTGGCTCAGATTTACATGGACGAGATTGTTTCTAGGCATGGAGTGCCTAAGTCCATAGTATCGGATCGAGATAGTCGATTTACTTCGAATTTTTGGTCGGCTTTGCAGGAAGGACTGGGTACAAGAATCGCTATGAGTACGGCCTATCGTCCGCAAACCGATGGCCAAAGTGAACGGACAATCCTCACTCTTGAAGACATGATGAGATCGTGTGTGTTAGATCTCGGAGGCAATTGGGACGATCATTTGCCATTAATAGAGTTTTCATATAACAACAGCTATCACGCAACGATAAAGAAGGCGCCGTTTGAGGCTTTGTATGGAAGGAGATGTAGGACTCCTACATGTTGGAGAGAAACTGGTGAAACACCGATTGCTGGGCCGGCTTTGCTTCAAGAAACAAACGAGAAGATACAGTTGATTAGGCTAAACATGAAAGCGGCCCAGGATCGTCAGAAAAGTTACTACGATAGGAGGCACAAACCAATCAATTTTGAGGTAAATGATTGGGTTTATCTGAAAGTGTCACCTATGAGAGGTGTTACACGATTTGTGAAAAGAGGAAAGTTGGCTCCGAGATTCGTCGGACCATTTAAGATAGTAGAAAAAGTTGGAAATCAATCGTATCGCCTGGAGTTGCCTGAAGAGATGTCAGGCATACATCCAGTATTTCATGTTGGAAATCTCCGAAAGTCATTTACTACTAGTAACGAAGATTGGGCCGACCATACTGAATTGCAGATTGATGAAAGGCTTCGATATGTGGAGGAGCCGGAATGTGTATTGGATACCAAGATGAAAAAGCTAAGGAGCAAAGAGATTGAAATGGTGCTTGTACGTTGGAAGCATCATAAAGGAGCAAATCACACTTGGGAGACAAAGGCGGAAATGTTAAGGAAATATCCACAACTGTTTGAATCAGAGTAACTTCGAGGACGAAGTTGAGCATGGTGGAGCCCATGCTGTAACATCCTCGGATTTATTTTATTGTAATTGGGCTAATTAAGTGGAAAATTTACAATTAAGTTGAATTATGAGCAATTATTATGTATTTGGGATATTTAGAAAGTTTGTTGTTATTTTAAGAAAATTTGAACTCGGAAATTATTATTAAGGAATATTATGAATTATAAAAGTTATTAATGATAAATTTAAGAATAACTCAGTATTTTATGGAACCGGTTAAGTTGAGGGGTGAAATGAGCAAAATGGTGAAAGTGGGAATAAAAGGCTAAAGCCTTTCATTTTATGCACACACTCTCTCTCTCTACATTTTCTCTCTCTAGAATTCTCTCTACTTCTCTCTAAGATATCTCACAAAACGATCGGCCGATTATCGAAATTTATACGTCATCGGAAAGATCTCGAGGAGTACAACAACAATCTACGGTTGGATCTTTGATTTCGTACGAATTGAGGTAAGAATCGACCCTTTTAAGTTTGTTATTTCGGTTTTTGAAAGTTGAAATTCGAGTTTATCGATTATTGCATGAATGGAGCTAGTTTTGCTTGAAATCTTGCAAGAATATGATAGTATATGTATAATAGAATCGAAACTAGGCTTAATTCATGAAATATCAGTGATTTTTAGGCCTTGGAATGGAGGATTTAAGTCATAATGATGAACAAACTCGAAAATATTAAGAACACAGTCGAAATGCAAGAACAAACTCGATTTGGTACAAGATTCGAGTATATATTCGAGTTTAGCATGTTAATTTCGAATCTGACCATCAAATTCGAATGGGGGGGGGGTGTGGGTTCGAATCTGTCCACAAACTCGAGTGGGTTCGAGTTTACTATATGAGGCTCGAGTTTATGATCAAAGTCGAAGGTGGGTTCAAATTTAACCCATTAAATTCGAGTATAATGCCTAAAATTGAGAAATCTACTCTCTAAACTCGAGTATTTTGAATGAAACTTATAAACAACACATAAAATGACAAGAGTTATACAAAGGACAAGATATAAACTTGACATGGGTTCAAACTTAATTGTGGTTTGGAATTTGACATGAACCCGAAATGGGGGAAAATATTGCAAGAAAATACAAAACTTGGTCTTATGAAATTAAACGGTTTTTGACTCGAGGTATTGTTGCAACTAATTTAACAGGTCCCTTGTGGTGTTGTTTAACCCACAGTGGGGTATTTGGTGGATCCGGTTGAAAGCCCGAGGAGAAATAATATCGGTTAAAGTTTAATTACGCACCCACTGTGAGTACAGTAGATTTCGCATGTTTATATCTGTTTTATGTTTAGCTTTGCCTGCTGAGACCTGTTGCTTCATTTATTTGGTTGGAATTCTACTAACTTGCGTAGATTTAGATGCACATTCTTACTTGTTGCATGTCCGTTCGATTGTTGTGCATCTAGTGATGGACCGGTGGGTCGCATCGATTACTCTGATGTTACTGCGCTATATGACCTAGAGCTGATCCCTCCTAGGCCCGGTAGGCAGTATGTCATCCCCGATCGTACGTTTGTCTCAGATGGTATGTTTAATGCCGAGCTTTGGGCTCGAAGGGGCTGCGGCTCTGGTCCGTACTTGGTGTACGAAGAAGGGTATACGATGTTTGTCATCGGTGTTACCCTTGGGGCTTCATAAAAATTTATAAAATGCGTAATCTTTGTATTCACTAAGCATCCGTTTATTCCCAGTTGTTTAATTTTATTTTACAGGAAAAGGGAAATATGCAGCTGGACCTTTTAGTTAGGTCTTTTGTGAAGATTTGGAAGATTTGAAACTACTTAATCGGTAATTATGATTTGAGACAATGTTGTAATATATTCTGGATGTTGTAATATTTTATCTGGGTGTGTAGACTTAGACTTGGTACCTTGTAGCACCGTAGGGTGTTTGACACTGTTGCACTACTTTAATTATGTATTTTAATGCTTCCGCACTTAAACTAGGTTATCAGATCATTATGTATTTGTGTTTGATGATTAAATCCTGGGTGTTTTTGTAAATGGTGGTTGTTGTGGCAAGGGTGTCACACATTCCTACAAAAGTTCTTCAACATCAAATTACTGTTTAGAAAAGGTATTAAAGTCAACTCAAAAGAAAGCTCTTGATTTTCAAGAAGGTCTTCTTAAGAGTGAGGAAAAATTGGTAAGTCAAAGTTTTCAAACAATCTGTAGAATTAACTGTCTACAGAGTAAAATTTGACATGGTTTCTCAAACATTGAAAGATCTTTTAAAAGAACCAAGAGTTTCTCATCCTACCAAAATCCCACTTGTGTCATCCAACAAAGGCAAGACTAAAATTGAAAATTCTACTATCAATTGTAAAGGTGAGTGCTCAAAACCTTTTAAAGCTGAGGTTTCTAAAAAGACTCAAATTCTATCCAAGTCTATTAAGAAACCCACTCACCAACAAAAAGAAAAATCTTTAAAGTCTAAGTCTTCTATGCGTACTGACTCTCGTCGTTTTGTTCCAACAGATCATGTAAGAAGAGTCCCAAAAACTACCATGCAGGATTTTACAAGTTTTTTTTGTGAAGAAGGCTGTAATGCTAATTGAATTTGTTTCTAGAGATAGAATGCATGTAATCTCTGAAAACAATATTTGTAATGATGTAACGAATTCTACTGCTTGTTTAAAGTACTCTTTTAGTGACTTGTTCAATTTATGTCCAACTCGTTTTAGACGCCAAGTTCCTGAAATGAATGCTTTTGTGCGATATCCTGCTAAAAGAATTCGCAAAAAGAAAATAAAAAATGTTGCATCATCGGCCACAACGAAAAATGAGACTTGTCCTTTGCCGATGCCCAAAACCAAAGCAAAAGTCAAAAAGGTCTCAAAAAGTCAAAAACCGAAGGTAATTTCATCGCCT
Source organism: Centrapalus pauciflorus (assembly GCA_020465985.1). Taxonomy (NCBI): domain Eukaryota; kingdom Viridiplantae; phylum Streptophyta; class Magnoliopsida; order Asterales; family Asteraceae; genus Centrapalus; species Centrapalus pauciflorus. Next base: position 280,043 of record JAANYP010007699.1, on the reverse strand, counting down.
AAGGTTCCAAAGCCTGATAAATCCAATTTTCAATGGATTCCTAAAGGCTATGCATCCGGACCACACATAACTGCAAAATGGGTTCCAAAAACTGCAAACGTGCCATATTCACCTGGAACTCCTAACCAAAAAGGACCCATATTAAGATGGGTACCCAAAGTTGTGTGATCTTAATGCAGATGGTTCTTGGTTACTTCAGATCAAGACCCGTACTTCAATGAATTGGCTTCTAGTTATCATATACTAGGACCCGTTCTTCTGCTTGTCGGTTGTGCTTAAACCGACACGTTTGGACTCTGTGCACACCGCTCAGGACCCGGTCTTATTTCATCATGTTTTCTGAACGTCTCGGTTCAGAACACGGTTTGATTGTCAATAAAAGATGGATGTGTTTGAATGCTTATAGATTTTTATTATATGATTTATTTGTTTTTCAGGCTAAATCCATGTGGTATATGGATTCGGGTTGCTCCAAGCATATGACTGGGAGAAGAGAATTGCTGTCCAACGTAGTTGAACAATATTGTGGTACGGTAAAATTCGGGAACAGTCATCAGGCTCACATAAAAGGATACGGGGACTTAGTCTTAAATAATCTAGTCATCAAGGATGTTGACTATGTTGAGGGATTATCACATAATCTATTTAGCATAGGAAAGCTCTGCGATAAAGGATTAGAAGTAACATTTAGGTCTAAGAACTGCAGTGTTAAGAGTATGGATGGAAAAGAAATCTTATCCGGTTCCCGTAACTCTAACCTTTACACCATAGACGTAGCTAAGCTCATGGTTAAGGATGGCATCTGCCTTTTATCAAAAGCCTCTTCAAAAGACTCTTGGTTGTGGCATAGAAGGTTATCCCACTTAAACTTTGAAAACATCAACAAGCTGGCTGCGAAACAACTGGTGAAAGGTCTCCCAGAATTACGATACGAAATAGACCATCTTTGTGAAGCTTGTGAGAAGGGAAAGATGAACGATCATCTCACAAACTAAAACCCGAACCATCAACGAAAAGGGTGTTGGAGTTACTTCATATGGATTTATGCGGACCGATGCGGACCCAAAGCATAAATGGGAAGCAATATGTGTTGGTTATCGTTGATGATTACTCATGATATACCTGGGTTAAGTTATTGCGATCCAAGGATGAGACAACTCAAGAAATCATCGATTTTATAAAGAGTGTCGAAACCCAACAGCAACTGTCCGTTCAATCAATCAGATCTGACAACGGCACGGAGTTCAAGAATTCGGTAGTTGAGGGCTTCCTTCGATCCAAAGGTATTCAGCATCAATATTCTGCTGCTAGAACGCCTCAACAAAATGGAGTCGTAAAAAGGCGTAACCGTACCCTTGTGGAAGCCGCTCGTACAATGCTGACCTACTCAAAGCTACATTCGTTCTTGTGGGCCGAAGCCGTGTCAACAGCTTGCTACACACAGAATCGCTCCATAATCCATAAGCGCTTCAATAAAACTCCATATCAACTCTTCTTGAATAAAGTACCTTTTATCAAGTACTTACGTGTATTTGGTTGCAGGTGCTATGTGCTTAACGATAAAGACAAACTCGGGAAATTCAATGAAAAAGCGGATGAAGCGATCTTTATTGGATACTCATCCAACTCGAAGGCTTATCTTATCGTGCATTCAATACCCGAACCAGGACAGTCAATGAAAGTGTGCATGTCACATTTGATGAGTTGGCTGAACTGGCACCCGAAGTTGATCATTCAGGACCACACGTTACACCAATGCCTGGAGACTCTTTTACTCAATCTACTTCTTTTTCAACTTCTGATTTAGTTAACTTATTTGATCCATTTTATGTAGAATATTTCAGTCCTAACGCTAATGTTTCTAATGTTTCTCCAAATGTAGCTAATCCATCCAACAATTCAACTGCACCACAAATTTTATCCGATCCATCTTCATCTACGTCATACCCTCATCCATCAACATCATCCACCGATACATCCACAGTTGAATCTACTCCAGAAATACCCTCGCATATCATGCCAAACATCCTTCCTTCACTTGAACATTCGGAACTCAAACCGGAACCAGTGGTACCTTCACTAGAAACCATTGACCATGAATCATCATCCATCCCCACTCTCACCACTGAGATTCCATCCCAAGCACCCCTTCCACACGAGACTAAATGGAGCCGAAGTCACCCAACCAATCAAATAATTGGTGATGTCTCAACCGGTGTCCAAACACGTAGGGCGTCTGCTAATGAATGTCTCTTCGCATCATTCCTTAGTGTGATAGAGCCAGCTCGTGTGAATGAAGCCCTAAAAGACTTAGACTGGATAGTTGCAATGCAAGAAGAGCTCAACCAGTTTGAACAGCTACGAGTATGGCGATTAGTTCCCAAGCCAAAAGACCGAACAGTTATCGGAACAAAGTGGATCTATAAGAACAAACGAGATGAAAATGGCATCGTGATAAGAAACAAAGTGAGACTTGTCGCCAAAGGCTTTCGACAACAAGAAGGGATAGATTATGACGAGACCTTCGCTCCATTTGTACGGATTGAAGCTCTCAGAATCTTCTTGGCATACGCGGCACACATAGACTTCAAAGTGTACCAAATGGATGTCAAGACAGCCTTTCTTAACGGTGAACTTAACGAAGAGGTGTACGTTGAACAACCACAAGGATTTGTTGATGCGCATAAACCTGACCATGTTTATGTGCTAGACAAAGCCCTCAATGGTTTAAAACAAGCACCTCGCGCATGGTATGACAGTCTCTCTAATTTTCTTATCTCTGCTGGTTTCAGCAAAGGTTTGGTAGACACAACACTGTTCACAAAAAGGGAAGGCCCGCACATAATGCTAGTGCAAATTTATGTCGATGACATTATATTTGGATCTACTGACAGTAACTTCTGTAAGGATTTTTCAGCCCTAATGGAGTCCAGGTTCGAGATGAATATGATGGGGGGAAATGAACTTTTTTCTCGGATTACAAGTCAAACAACTTGAAAATGGGATTTTTGTGAACCAGTATAAATATACTCTTGAAATTCTCAAGAAGTATAAGTTAGACTCTTGCACGAGTATCGCAACTCCCATGGCTTCCAACTATAAGTTAGACACCGATCCTTCTGGGAAAAGTGTCGATAATACAACTTACAGAGGGATGATAGGATCCTTACCGTATCTGACTGCTAGTAGACCTGATATAATGTTTTCAACACGTCTTTGTGCTCGTTTTCAGGCCGACCCGAAAGAATCACACCTAACTGCGGTAAAACGCATTTTTCATTATCTTAAGGGTACACCCGATCTTGGTCTCTGGTATCCAAAGGGAACCGATTTTGATCTTACTGCCTTTTCAGATGCTGATTTTGCAGGTTGTCGAGTTGACAGGAAAAGCACATCAGGAGGAATACAGTTTTTGGGAGACAGACCGGTGAGTTGGTCATCCAAAAAGCAGAATTGTGTTTCAACATCCACAGCTGTAGCTGAGTATGTAGTAGCTGCAAGCTGTTCCTCTCAAGTGCTGTGGATGAGAACTCAATTACGTGATTATGGATTCTCACTCACCAACATCCCAATTTATTGCGATTCTCGAAGTGCAATTTCCATCTCTTGAAATCCCGTGCAGCACTCTCGAACAAAACATATAGATATCAGGTATCATTTTATTAAAGATCATGTAGAAAAGGGAACAATTGAGTTGTATTTTGTTGGCACGGAATATCAACTTGCGGATATCTTTACTAAAGCTTTAGACGAATCTCGTTTTCAGTTTTTAGTATCCCATATCGGCATGTTGAATCCACCTTCTAGTTAAATGTCAGGCATTGTCTAAAATAATTCTATTTCAAACTATCATGTTTGAAATTTCTTTATTTTAGAAAAAAATATCTGTTATTTAAATTTAAGGGTCGTGTCACAAAATTAAATTTCAATATTTCCTTATCTATGTACATATTTAATAATTCACGATCCTGACAAATTGTTGTATGAATTGTTCATCACTGAGTGAGACACAAATTTAATACAGGTTTGTCTGTATCTTTAAGGCTAAATAGGTTCAAGAAATTAATCTGAAAAAGAAAAAAAAGCGAATAGGTGTTTATTTGAGGGGGAGTATAGTTAGGATGTTAGTTTTTATAATTTTTGTTCTTATTATTTTTTCTTTTAGTTAAAATTTTAAAAATTTTAGGTTGGTTAATTTTTAGATTTTAAAGTTTAATTTAATCGGTCAGAAAATCACAAAAAGATTTTATTTGTCTAAATTCGTCAAAAATCCAAAAAACATTTCATTTTTATTCTATTTCATTTTATTTTGTCTTAACTTAATTGCTAAAAGAAAATCACAAAAATATTTTATTTTACATTTGCTTATTTTTTGTTTCAAAGAAATATACAAAAAGATTTGTTTTATTGGGTGAACTTTTTGTGTAAAATGTTTGTTTTTTAGTTATTTTAGTTTCAGGCCCAAAATTTTATTTGTTTTGTGCAAAATCTGGCGGCCCATGTATGGCTTTGGGCGCGGATCTGTTTCCACCCGGCCCGACCCGGTCTCCTTTATAGGAGCGGGTCAAACGGTCAACCCATCTCCTTTCTTCACCTTCAAGATATTTCCAAAATCTTTTCTTCTTCCTCTCATTTCCGACGAACACCCACCGCCAAACCACCATTTTACGATTTCAAGCTTCGTGGATCATCTATCTACTTCGTTTTTCTTGCATATTTCATCTTCGGCATTACCAGGTAACATTTATTTCACTTTATTTTAGCTTTTAACTTACTAAATTGGCTGTTTGATTTTCAAATTTTTCATAGTTTTTATTTTCGGTTTTTGGTATTTTAGGACTTTAAATCTTTATTGTAGTTTGTTATAGTTAAATAAAATGTTCCTTACATGTTTTTAAAGTAGGATTTACATTTTCATGCATTTTTATCATTTTTCGAACTGTTCACGTAGCATGTTGCATGAACATTAACTGCACTGTTGGAGTTCGGACCGTCCGTATTCGGATGTTTCACTTAGAAAAATTTCAGAATTTTCCAACTACAATGACCGAATTCGGACCATTGTGCATCCGAACTCGGACCACTGTGCATCCGAATTCGGTTCTTCAAAGCATGTTTAAAATTTTTAATTATTTTCCTAAGTTTAACTTTTCATTCACTGTGCATCCGACCTCGGTTGGTACCCGAATTCGGTCCCCACCCGAATTCAGGTGCCCATCCGAATTCGGACCTTAACTTGTCAATTTCATGCATCATTTGGATTTCGGCCAGGTCCGAATTCGGTCATACTGTTCATCCGAACTCAGTTGTACTGTTCATCCGAATTCGGCCCACCCGAAATCCAACACTTAGCATATTCTTAAATTTTTCCATTTTTGCATTTTTATTATAAATCAAAAATCCAAAAAGATTTTCGGTCCGGTGCACCATTGGTAGAGTTAGGATCAGTGTTTGAGTGAAAATGTCGGTTCTAACATTGGTCTCTTAACGATTGACTTTGGACTTTATTCAGTAGAATTTCATTCTACTAATAAAGACCCAATGCTTTAAACAGAACATGCAGTTTCTATTTCACACTTATCAAGACTTAGTATCAATGCCTTATCATCTAAAGTCTTCTGTTCTAACTTTGATGCACCTTTACAGGAATCATGGAACCTGTAGTCGTCATAACCATGCCCCGTCCCCGCATTCCAAACAACAACGCCCAATTACCCAAAGAGTCCATCTTACCCCAATCTGAATACATCGAGTTCTTTCCTCATAATTGGCAGCTTGACGTATCAATCCTTAGCCGCGAAACCGAAACCATTGCCTTTGACATCCTTACAAACCACCCAATCTACTACTCACTTTCCACAGCCATCTCTGTACCCAAAATCTACCTCCAACAGTTCTGGTATCATTTAAAATATGTAGCCGATGCCGAACCATACTTCACCTCCACTATAGACTGTGTCCCAGTCAAAATCACCACCGCAGCCATCCGCCATATCCTACGCCTACCCGCTGAAGCCTATTCCATGAACCGCCTACAGTTTGCCTCAATTCCTTCCCCCCTCGAAACCCTAAATGAAATCAAATCCTTGGGATACGATGGTCATCTCACCATGCCATCGGACTTCAGAACCAAGAACCTTCAGGCTCACTGGAGGGTTCTTTTTGATGTCATCAATAAATGTTTCACCGCAAAGCATGCTGGCCATGACTCAGCATCAGTTTAGGTCCTTACCATGTTCGCAGCGTTCGCATATGATAGACACTACGACTATGCTGCATTCCTGTTCGAGGAATTGAGAAGAGTAAACCTGGAGAGGAGCACAAAACGCGGACGCAAATACATCCCTCTCCAGCGTTTCCTACAGTTGATCATTCAATATGCCATGGACAACGACGATGACATATATGAACGTCCAGAGGCCGATGTATACATGATGGCAACGATTCAAAAGCTAAATCTTCCCAAAGGGCTCCAACTATGCCGGTAATGACAATACCACTGTCCCTTCTCTAAAGGGTAGTGCAATCTAAAAGGGCTTATATGAGAGAGTTTTATTCGGATGAGGCTCGGTCAGATCCGACTGAGCCTACCCAGTCCGAAGGTGAGATAATAGCGAGTGAGGCCGAGGGAGAAGCGGTGGAGGTTGAGCAATCTTTGGGTATGGGTGAGCGGGAGATTGTGCGTGTAAGGGAGGGAGGAGAAGGCGAGGCAACAGAGACGGCGGATTCCAAAAGAATCGTCTCTGTTTTGCGAGGGATAGAGGCAACATCCGAGGGTGACCTTAGCGCCATCAGCCGGACAACCCATCTTCAGACCATCAGTCTAACGGTCAAATTTACCCCCACCACCCACTTAGCATCCTCTCAACAGGGTGCTACTTCATTCCAGGGGGATCCTCCACATACGCCATCACCCTCTTATTCGGAGAGTCGTGGTGTTGAACGAGGTCACACTCCGCCCCATGTGACCGAACATCTTTCGCCCACAGCTCACTCCCCACCCACACACACAACGCACGACGCCTTCGTGGTGTCTCCTCAACGGGCTCCCTTTGTGGCAGCTCCTCAAACTTCACATCCAATAGTGGAGCCAGAAATTACGGAAGGAAGACCTAGAGTGGCTTCATCCATGAAATCCACTTCAGGTCATCTCCAAATCAATATTGAGATGTTAACGGCAGCTCTACGTTCTGCCGGAGTTGTTACCCAGGCTGCCCTGGACGCCCATAAGGAGGCTGCCAAAGAACGACATACCGCCCTTCTCTCATTAATTAAGGGTAAGGGTGTCGCTTCTTAGGATCTGCCTCCACCAGGTACCCGTTCAGTGCAATTAATGATTCAGGAGTTATCAGACAAGACAGACGCGCAAAACAAATTAATCCTTCAAGTCCAGGAGCAGCTTAACTCCCGTATGGACCATCTTGAGTCTGCGGTAATCGAGCTCCAATGTCGTCCCCAGGCTGAGTCCCAAAAGAGAAAACATGACGATCAGGACGACCCTGATCGCCATGAGGGGGAGAAACATCAAAAGGCTCAGTCTGAGGACCTTATGTTGATTGAAGGGAGAGCTGAATATCAGGGAACAGAGATACAAGGGTCCGGGGATAAGAGGTACGAGGCTCAGGAGATGTTGTTGATAGAAGACGAGCCCCTGATTGAAGGTCCTGCTCCATTGGATCCGATGTCAGCCATGGTTGAGTTCGAACCCATTCACGAAAAGGATGAAATCATATTGTTGTCTGACTCTGACTCCGATACTGATGACGACCAATCCTTAATCATCCCAAAGCCTGAGCCCGAATCACCACAAAAATCATCCTCACCTTTTGAATTCCTAAATTCCCCGCCCCCCGTTTCACAACAAGAAATCCTATCCTCCATTCAGACTCCCTCCTCACTAATAGAATCTCAGCTAGTCCAAAGCCCGCCCAGAACTCAAAGTCCTCCCCAAGTCCAATCTGTACCCCAACCGCAAACCCAACAACCAGGACCTTCAGAAACTTAGCGTGTAGACAGATTTGATGAGCCTCCTGAGCAGCCTAGTGTTCATGACAAAGGTGATCTTTATTGGGTGGGTTGGTACTTGAAAGGTGGCGTACACTCTCTGCCACTAGAGCTAAAAGAGGAATTGAGACAAGAACGTAGGGGGAAAATCTTCAAATTACTTGAAGCTAAATCATCTGAGATAGAAGATCCCCCTGTTCAGGGCCTGAAAGAATTCTTGCAAAAGTTCCCAAGAGAGTAGTTCTAGAACCCCTTTCTGGAAGAGAGGTTCAAAATGGTATTCAGGAAGAATCCTGGGTCGTTCAGCAGGCGCATTCTGATGGAACTCACAAACGTATCAAAAGCTGAACAGGCCGAATACAATCAGTTAATGCTCAGGGAGAGGAGGTCCAAAGTTTCTAAGTCAAAGATAAAAAGACTTCTAACCATCACTATGTGCAAGAGAGAAAAAGTATACTATCCTGCCTTTCAGGTAGAGAGAGAAGATGGCACAGTGGAGGAATTCTATGAAAATGACTTGGACTTTACGAATGTGGACGACGTCGAATTATCACACGACCGACTGAAACATAGAATTAAAAAACGTCTGTCTCACATGACCGTCGTAGCCGCGCTTATTCGAAGTATGAACCGCCGCTCAATCATCATGTGCCTAAGAGATTTTCAAATGGCTATAGAGAGCGCATTGGTCAAAGTAGGTCTACGAGCCCCTGATCAAGATAGCTTTCTTCTTGATCATCATCCTGCTCTCAGAGTGGTACTTAGAGGAGACCCGGGAGTTATTTTTCTGAATCAGAGAGGGCATAAAAGATTCATGCGCTTTGAGGATCTTCCTTGTTACTCCGATGGTACTATCAGAATGGTTAGAGCCGAACTTACACGAAGAGTACAAGAATTTGATGCTCAACCAGATCCAGAACTTAGACGCTCACCAAAGGAGATACAGGACATCCTTAGCGGCATCGAATACCTGAACGAATGGCTACACATGAGACAAGTGATTAGACGATTTGATGTCATCCTTGGGCTCCGTGAATCGACTGATCATGCCAGAGTTCCAGGACCACCACAATGATCGAAAAGGGGGAGATTGTTAGATATTAAATTTCGATCTTGTGGATCTATTTTGTAATAATTATTTAGAGAATATTTAGTCTTATAATTTATTTCTTAGTTAGTTTATTTTGTATGAAAAGTTCAAGGGCCAAATGTGTCATTCCTTAAAACTTAATTAAATGAACCTATGTATAGGCTCCTAGGGTTTTGAAAACCCACGGTTGACAATTTATGAGAATTGAATTCTTTTTGTTCCAGCCGCCACTTTTATTCTGTCAAACATTCTCTTTGTCTTCTTAATCATTTCACAATTATTGAGTGCATATTCTAATTGTGAGTGTCTATAGAATGTTAAAGTGCTGATATTATCTGGGAATCAACAACAACAATTTTTATCTTGCAGGTGAGTATAGACCGTCAGGGCGCGGGCCTCAGGGTGATGACTCTAGGGGTGACAAGTATGTGCATAGATCAGACCTTTACTCTGTGATAGGTCAGCTGTTTGATGAGTGTTTCCCGGTTCGGGGAGCGCTCGGGGGCAGGAAGCAGTACTCCCGCCAGAGCATGGGCAGAGTTCTGGGGCTGGTGGTTCTTCTAGCCAGCCGATAAGAGGGACCTTCAAGAACTTCATGACGGGTCATCCATCTGAGTTTTCTGGGGGAGTTGGTGCCTCGAGGCACTTGATTGGCTACGCGAGATTGAGGCGGCATTTCGAATAGCCCATGTCGACCAAGTTGACTGAGTGAGTTATGCCTCCTACCTTCTAAAGGGAGGAGCGTCGCGATGGTGGAGTTCTGTGGTTAGTGCCCGAGGGATTGATGAGGCACATTTAATGTCTTGGGAGGAGTTCCGTATTGAGTTCGAGCTACATTATTGCCCGCAGGATACGAGACTAGAGTTGGAGAGGGAGTTTATTCATTTGCAGCAGGGGTCTATAACAGTGCATGAGTATATTGATACGTTTAATGACCGAGCCTAGTTTGCGCCACATCAGGTGGCAACATAGGACTGAAAGGTCAATATTTTTATCAAGGGGTAGAGACCAAATATTAGAGAGTTCGTGGGGATGTTGCATGACCCCACATTTTCATCTGTCATGGAGTATGCCCGACGTAGGGAGAGGGAGATTGAGAGGCAGCAGGAGCAGCCGAGCTAGGGTCAGAGTGCAGGATCTTTGAGATTTTATCGAGAGAGCCGTCAAGGTGGCTATTCAGAGCAGAGAAGTCAAGTTTCAGGGGCCCGACGAGATCAGGTCCGAGATGACAGGCATTCGGGGGCTAGGCAGAGTCAGTGCCAGGGTCAAGGTCAGAGATAGTAGTGGCAAAGGCAGCAGGGTCAGGGCCAGAGGCAGAGCTAGAGCCAGGGTAGTGTTGGTAGAGGGTCCAGAGATTCAGGGAGCCGGGTTGAGAGTTCGACTTCTGTGGAGAGAGATTGACAGCAGTGCCATCACCGCCATGCAGGGTCGTGCGCCCCTGAGCACCTCCGTTGTTTCCGATATGGCAAGTTTGGTCACACTGCCGTTGCTTGTACTTTGCAGGAGTCCCTTTGCTTCCGATGTGGGAAGCCGGGTCATATGTCTCGGGATTGTTCGAATCCAGGGACAGGGTTTCTGGGGTCGAGTTCGAGTGGGGCTGGAGCTTCTGGATTGTCGTCAGCACCTCGAGGAGGTGGAGCACCGAGGGCTAGAGGCCGAGTTTTTTCAGGCTACGGCCGAGGAGGCGAGGGAGTCGCCGGACGTTGTATCTGGTACGTTCATCCTTAATGGACTGCGTGCCTTTATTTTATTTGATTCTGGCTCTGATCGTTCATATGTATCTACCTCCTTCTGTGGTTACTTTTCTTTGCCTGCATCTGAGTTATCTGTTCCTGATATTGTTGGTCGAGTATATGGTAGTACCGTGTTAGTGAGCCGTGTTTATAGAGATTGTGTATTAGAGATAGACGGCCATCGATTTTCTATAGATCTGATGCCTATGAAGATTCATAGTTTTGATGCGATTGTAGGCATGGATTGGTTGACAGCGTTAGGTAGATCACTCTAATGAATACTTTGACATAAAATCATATGCGAGTAATGATGATGAAATTACAAGATCACTCAAACTAAAATCATCATCCCAATATTAACTCTAAGAAAATATAAAGATCACTCAACTATATTTTCTCAAATTAACAAAGCAAACTGAATACTCACAATCATGTTTTTGTTATGAAATATGTTTATCAACTCACATATCAAAACACTCATTTATATTAAGATTCACACCAAAATACAACCATATTTATAATCATAGTTAAACACTTAAATAATCCACCCTTTTTACTCTCACGAGCTTAAAAGATCAAACAAAGTAATAACCTCACTCTATTCGAAATGCATATAAGCAAACCCGATTAACATCTAGGAACACAAATATTCATGGCAAATCATTCAAGTGTTAAACTAAAGATTATAAACATTCTTTCAAGAACAAGAACATAAATATTTTCATTCCAACAAATAGATAATTATCATCCAATGTTTAGGGTTATACAAACCCAAATGATTACAACAAAACAACTACTCCATATACATGGAGACACACAAAATATACATCATATGTAAAGGAAAACTAAACATAACCAAAAGATTTAGAAATGTTTAAACTCCCCTAACGATGATAATCGTTGTTGTGTTGTTGAAACCTTCAACGCTGCACTCAAAAAGTGGCTCCAAAACGACTTTCTTGCCTTCTAAATGGTGTAAAAATTGCTATTTTGTGTGAAGGAAACGAGCATGAATGATAAATGTTGCTGAAAATGCTCTATTTATAGAATTGGAAGGGCACACCGTGCCTAAAAGTAGGCACGTCGTGCCTCTTGTGTGTCACCTCATTAGTGGCTTTGAAAACGCAGGGAATGTTCGTGTGTCAGGCAGGGCACGACGTGCCTTAAAGTAGACACGCCGTGCCCTCCACTTTTCAGCTGATTGTCTTCCTGCCATGCCAAATCAGGCATGGTGTGCCTTTGAGGGCACACCGTGCTTTTTTGAGGGCAAGCCGTGTCGTGCCCTTTTCAGCCTAAAGTCTTGATTTTCTTCCAACAAACCCTACAAATAATGATTTAACATAAATAATACTTGGAGGAACAAAATTCAACGTTTTACCTCAACAAAATACTCTAAAATAACAAATATCGCCCAGAAAATGATATTTAATTACGATGATATCAAATATTCTCACACTTATGTTTTGCTTGCCGTCAAGCAAATTCGGCCAACTAACATGCTTACGAAAAGAACTCAATGGCTTTTTAACATGATTATCAATTCACCAACATTTTAGAGATCTAAAAGCATTAAAGACTTAGCGGCCGTCAAATAATAGGAACAAAACCTTGAATTCTCGAATGACACCTGATATAGCTACATAAAACAACCTAATCGAGTCAGACCAAAGCAAGACTTAAACTCCTCACTAAATGAAGCTCTCTGCCCTCGGTGTTTAGGCTTAAACGAAGCACTCAAATGCACAATTCGTCATAATTACTTACCATAAGCTTGCCAAAAGATCAATATTCCAACACTTGAATTGAAACGACGCAACATCAAGAGGGCTTCAAAACGGGGAAAAAATTGGGTTAAAGGTAAGGTGAGAAATATTTGGAAAGGTGGCGTGAAAATAGCCTTAAGCTTGTACCCTCAAGAAACGTCTCTAAAACACAACATAGCAAGGAGTGAGCAACCTTTGATTTTTATTGATTTATGAAACTACTGCTAGAAGCTTTCCACGAGTTTAACTTTTACGAGCTGGCCTCAAGTAGCTCAATTTTTGTTGGCTTTATATATATATATATATATATATATATATATATATATATATATATATATATATATATATATATATATATATATATATATATATATAAGCTCCAAACTCGACTATTCTTCTCATGAATTCACGTTTCAACTTGAATTGGGGGCACAAACGTTGGCTAGGGTTAACTAAAGAAAAACGGATAAATATGGCTAAACAAAAAGATGGCTAACATAAAAAAAAAGGCTACGACTCAAAAGTGGCTAACTAATGGATATGTAGGTGTACAGGAAAAGACTGATATTTGGGTGATCCTAAGATGCCTCTATCACACAACTGCGTCATCTCAAAATTTTGTTTTTAAAAAGAATCATTAAGGCAAGTTCTGGAATAAAAATAACAAACGGCATGCACACATAATCAATTGAAAGATGAGCAAGAAAGTATTCATGAATGCTCAAAACGGCTCAAAACTCACGAAACGAAATGACATGTAGGGCTATAATGTGCAAAATCCAAACTTTGGTCCAAACAAGGCCATGCAACAATAACAAGTTCATAAGAGAATTCAAACTAAAGATCCTATTTTAGCTTTCCACTTGACTCGCAAAAAAAACGATTATGCAAATAGATCTAAACCCTATTCGCGAATTGATTTTTTTTAATAATAAGCCAAAATTTTCAATTAATAAGCATGCCAATAAAGAATTGAAGAGCAAACAAAACCAAAACAATATCGGGTTAAACAGCCCGACTATTCCCACAATTAAGCAAGTCATTGTCCTCAATGAAACAAAATAGACAATATAAACATAATTGAAAGCACGAAAGGAGGGAGGTAAAGGGACTCCCTGGAGTGCGGTGAAGAACTGTGAATTCAAATTTCTAGCAATTCATACAACATACAAACAATTCATATGAACAATTATCAATCCAACACATTATATTGAATGATTAAAGAGAGAAATATTACATTGAGTTCTTGGCTATCTTGGACAGCAATCTTCTTCTCTCTCTACTGTTCTAACCGTGTATTTTTGTGTAATCTGAGATTCATCCTATTTATACACAATACAAAGTATTGAGGATTTACACAAACACCCCTGAACTTTTACAATAAAATTGATTACAACTCTATATAAATTTGTACCCAACAATCTCCCCCTTAGAGATGAAATCAATTTTCAAATTAAAGTACATTGCAGGGAACTTGAACATTCTTTCTTGAAACTTTTCTTGCACCTTCTCTTCGATCTCTGAATCTTCTTCTTTATTGTCTCACTCTGATCTTCACATCTCTTCTATTCTGATCTTCTCTTTTCTTGTAAGCACACTCCCCCTTGGATCATGAATAGCTTTTAAATCTCTTCCTTGATCAATTGTCTTGAGATGATGTAGTAATTGCCTTCAGTTGATTTCAAACTACTCAACAGTTGTTTCTGAAATTCAGCTTTTCTCCCCCTCATGATGATCATAAAAAATTATGAACATCATGCAAAAACTTCAGAAACATTAATTCAATGAAATTACAGTAGAAGAAATACAACAACAATTACAACTCAGAAATTATTACAAATTGATTTTCTCCCCCTTAAACTGACATCTCTCCCCCTATACAAAACAGATTTATCTCACCCCCTCAAAAAGTTCACTCCCCCTCGAATTGATATTATATCTTTTTAGAACAAAACAAAGCTTTACAACTTTGGGGAAAATGAAACACATTCATTTTGTGAGAAAACAAGTCCAGGTCCACATAGGATTCCTGTTTGCACAATAGACAAAATCTATGTGACCTACTTTCAGCGCTGGCGTGATGTTAACACTGGTAGGATTTCCAAATAGTCATCGTGAAATCCTTTATCATGAAAGAATCACTCTTATTTGTTCCGGCTTAGTCACTTTGGACTAGCAGTTTATAGTCACGCAGACTGTTAGACTCGATGTGTCCTAAAAGTGTATATAATTAGCTCTAGACACAATGTGCATCAAATGAAATTGGAGACCGGAGCAACTGTCTTCCTTGTTTCAATATCAATAATATCCAAATGATATATCGATAGAAATGTGTTATATCTCCGTGATTATTGAAACAGAAATCTTTTGAGAGATAACTGAGTAGTTGGTGGGGTTAAGTGCATGCGTCACTGGGTCCATGACGTCTTTTTCAATATCAAGTCGCCTAGGGCTTGATAGATTATGTGGTTTACCCAGCAGACACAGTGTAGGATAGGATTATCTTTTCTTCAAATCCTTTCTCAACTCTCAGCTCTCAACATTTTTCATCCTAGCTCCCTCCAGCTCACTTTTCAGAATTAAATTCAGTCAGCTTTATGAGAAAAGCATGATCTGATGCACCACCATCTCCTTTTAATATCCCTCTCATTTACATTTTACCTCTGCTCGACCCTGTCAGTATCCCGTGATAACTGACACTTCTCAACTAATAAACCTAAAGAACCCTCACCCACACAAACTATAGATGGTTTGCTCCTTGGGTAGGTCTTCCGGTTCTGGTTAGACCATAGAAGCGAAATTTATGCCTATCACTCAGATTGGTGCATAATCGGAGTCAGCAGAAAAATTTTCAGCTTTGAAAGGTCATGAGATATGATGAAATCCAACTTATATGGTATTGGAGATGATATGCAGATAATTTTGGGAGATATCAGAATGAAATGGAAAATCTGATATATGATATGAAAAGAATAAGATTTTCTTGAAAGAATTAGCACATGGGAGATAACAGGAGAATCTAGTATAAATTGGAAGCATTGTAACAAAGAGAATCTCAGAAGAAATGAGATTATGAAAATCAAAGAGATTAGATCAATCAATTAATCTCAATGATAGATTCAGAGATTCATAAAAAAAATAATTTCTTTTCAGCTCAAAAACTCTTTTTATGTGTGTATCAAATATTTTCGTGAAAAATCACACACCGTTTTTGAAAAATGTCATCGTCAAAGTGCGTCTGAAACTCCCCCTGGAAATAAGCACACACAGTTAGTCAACTCATAGAAATGAAATCAGGAGCAAAAAATTATAAAAATAAAACTCCCTCTAAATCAATGCAGCTTAAGAGTTGAATTCAGGGCAGGAATTCCAGAAATATTTGTCTTTCAGACTCGGGTTCTAATCTGAAGTGATTAGAAGCCATATGTCACGGAAGCTCGGGTTTCAGTCTGAAGTAACTGAAAACCATTGTCTCTGGTTCATTGAAGTCCGGGTTCTAGTCTGAATTGAACTAGAAACCAAATGATTGAACTGAAGAACGGGTTTTAGTCTAGATTAACTAAAAACCATCTTGAGTTGAAGCACGGGTCTTGATCTGAATTAATCAAGAGCCTCTTGAAATGAAGAACAGGTCCTTATCTGGAATAATAAGAAACCTATAACCTGCAAAATTTAAGATGTCTTTGGTATCCAAACAGATTTGGATCCAGACTTGTTAGCGCTCTTGGGTACCCATTTCAAAACAGGTTTTGGTACCCACTTGTACTTGGGTTTAGGTACCCATTGCATGTTATAACTATCAGCTTCTCTTTCAAACGCAGAAAACAAATTTCTTTGAGTATGAGAAAATTGAATATCTGAATTTCTAAAGAAACTTGAATTTGAATGATCAGACTTTTGCGAACTCTTCTTTTTGAAAAACTGTCCGGTTCTTGCCTGTTTCTGATAATACTTGGTATTTTTCTGTGAATTTGTTTTCTGATTAGAATGACCAGTATTTTCAGAAACTTTAAGAAAATTTGACTTCGAAGATTCACCGGTGTAAATCTTGACCGGAAGTTGTTCAACAATTTTATCTTTGCCGCTGTGTATCTTTAACAGATACTTAAGTTTAAGATCTGAAGAAGAATCAAACTTAGCAGAGTTAGTTAGATTCACTTCACTTTCAGAAGACAAACCAGAGTGATCAACATTGGATTTTAAACACACTGAAGAAGGGGTCTTAACCTTTGACTCAGTTGACGAAGTAAACACATGTAATTGTTTTGTAAGATGAAGTATCTGATCTTCCAAACTTTTGATAATGACTAAATTTGAATTTCTGTCATGATCAAATGATTGGTAATCAGATTTAAAAGATTGTTCTTTGATTAAGAACATTTGTCTTTCATCTTCAAACAATTCAGATTTTGATTTAAAATCTTGTTCTTTAAGTAAGAACTCATGTCTTTCCTTCTCAATCAAATCTTTAGTTAAAGACAACTCTTGTTGAAGAGCAAAAATTTCTTCATTTTTGTTTAAAATACAATTCTGATCAGTTGGTTTTGTCTTACAAAGTGTATCTTCAAGATCCTGAACTTTCTTGTAAAGATCAGATCTTTCAGGCAAAAGATATTTCAGTTGAGTTGCATTCTGAAAATTTTCTTGTTTCAGCTCATCAAGTTCTTTAAGTAATTCAGATATTTTCAATTGATGAGCACAACTCTCAGAGTTTTGTTTTTCTTTTAAGCTTTGAATTTCTTCATTCAATATTTGTACGTCACGTAACGCCAAATGTTTATCAGTATTTAACTGAACAAGAATGTCGTAATTGTTCTTACGAATCTTTTCAGATTCAGTAAGTTTGAAAATCAGCTCAGACTTTGAAAATTGTTCAAACATCATTATGAATTGCAGAAAAATGAACTTCCAAGATCTTTTATGGACTTATGAAAATTTGAATGAATCTTGATTGAATAAAACTGAAT
Source organism: Centrapalus pauciflorus (assembly GCA_020465985.1). NCBI lineage: Eukaryota > Viridiplantae > Streptophyta > Magnoliopsida > Asterales > Asteraceae > Centrapalus > Centrapalus pauciflorus. The sequence goes on along the minus strand of JAANYP010007699.1, from coordinate 262,486 downwards.
CTTGAATGATTAATTTGTTAAAAATCAGCTCTGAAATGACTTTTTGACGTTGAAATTTTAGATTTTCTGCAGAAAAATGCTCATAACTTTTTTCTGGAGTGGAATTGGGCCTCGAAAATTTACCGAACTGGCAAAGCCAGTTCTAGAAATGTAGATCTCTTTTCAAGCTTCGATTTGACGTATGGTAGGCCTTCTAACGATGTTCCAGTCAAAAGTTATGACCAATTTAAGCAGAATAAGTCATATAGTCAAACTCGAATGATAAAAGATGAAACTCGAATGAATAAGAATCAAACTCGAATGATGAAGAATTAAACTCGACTGAAGTAGCTTGAAATTCGATGAACTAAGTATGAAACTCGGTTAAAAAAAAAAATAAACTCGATTGATTAATCACTAAACTCGAATAACAAGGAAACAAACTCGAATGAATAAGCCTGAAACTCGAATGATAAAGGATTAGAACTCGAATGAATAAGCCTAAAACTCGAATGATAATATCTTGCAACTTGAATGATACAGCTTGAAACTCGACTAATGAGGCTTGAAACTCGGTCAATGAAGTGATAAACTCGAATGATACTTGATGAAACTCGATTACCACTTTATAAAACTCGATTGAAGCTTTGATCAAACTCGAATACTTCTTTGTAAAACTCGATCAAAGCTATGAACATAGAGATGCCCGAGTTTTAACAAAATATTTCAAAAATCAAGTTCAAAAAATCCAATTTTCAACAAAAATCCACAAATTGATTCCAGATTAAAATCGAAGCTGCGGTTTTCACACACAAACACTTTTTGTGAAAACAACTTGACCAATTTCAGATTAAAATCCTTGAATTTGACAAAAAACAGTCAAGAACACAAACTTTTCGAAAAATCAGAATACTCCAAATTAAATTCTGATTGTTTGGAATTAAAATCTGAGATATATCTCAATGGATTCGACTTTAAATGCTCCACCTTCGATCCAATTTTCAGAACATTTCATCCACAAAATCAAAATCCAAAATTGATTTTCTAAATTTTAATAAAAACGAATGTAACAGTGTTTGATTATTTTACAAAATTCAGATTCAAATTCACTCAAATTCAGCCATATTAGGCTCTGATACCAATTGTGAATTCAAATTTCTAGCAATTCATACAACATACACACAATTCATATGAACAATTATCAATCCAACACATTATATTGAATGATTAAAGAGAGAAATATTACATTGAGTTCTTGGCTATCTTGGACAGCAATCTTCTTCTCTCTCTACTGTTCTAACCGTGTATTTTTGTGTAATCTGAGATTCATCCTATTTATACACAATACAAAGTATTGAGGATTTACACAAACACCCCTGAACTTTTACAATAAAATTGATTACAACTCTATATAAATTTGTACCCAACAAGAACGACTAGACGCTCTAAAACCGCGGCCAACCAAAAATGCACTTTCTGTAGAGCTGGAACAATTTGTAAAAACAGCTCTGTGCAAGGCAACATATCATTAGGCTAAACAAAATTAAACAAACGAAGATAACTAAAATGAAATTACTAAAAACAACCATTCAACCAACAAGAGATTAAAAGTGCAAAAATTAAAAACTGTTCAAGGCCTGTCATCGGCCAACAAAAGTATAAATTGCAAGTAAAGTGTTCAATCAATCATCATAAGGAATGGGGAATAAACTGCGATCCTCAATCATTGGTCAGGTGGTGGCTGGTGGTACGGATGACCTGGCGGGTACTGCGGAGTCTGCTGATTATAGAACGGGTGGGGGAATCGGGAGGGGTCCTGAGAGCTCGAACCTTCACCTGACTGGCGCGGAGGAGGATAATAGCTAAACAGCCTTTCAAAATTACTAAAGACTGTTTGCATATCTGCGCGGTACTATGTCCGATGGTCCTCAAAATTCGTCGTTAAGACGTCCAGTCGGGTCTCTAAACCAGCCAACCTAGGCTCCCAGTTCGTATGAGTGGACTGCACATAGTCGTCATCGTCTTCGTCCTCCTCTCCACTACTTGAATCTCTCACAGCTTGGGGTACGGGCTCGGGTTCGGGCACGGGCATCCGGACATCCGAAGGTAGCATGCCGACTAGATGAATCGTCCCATAAACAGTGGGATTGGTGATCACGTTCATTTTGGTGAAAAAACCTTTGCGAACACACTTTCATTAGCGCTGCTTCATTTAACATCTGAACATTGCCCGACGTCCATAACCTGTACGAGCGAGCTAATCTCGTGATAAACCGCCCTCCACAAATCGGGCTGCTCTCGTATCTGTCAAGACCGTCCCTTACGGGGCAGTCCTGAATGACTAGGTCCCAAGGAGCAATACATCATCAATCAAAACTAAGATAGATTAATAAAGTGCGGAATTAAGTCATTACAGAAATTAGGATTATCAAACGATAAGTTCAAAACAAAACTACAAAAGGGCACCAGGACACTAATCTAATACATAATCACAATACATAACACTGGTCTACCCAAACCACCACCATTATGTCTTCAATCAATACCAATTGCAGATTCAGTAGTGGTCTAATGACTTCAAATTCAAGCGTGCATATCCTAAAGACTTGGGTCAGCTGGACCTTTTCCTTTGATTAAACCTGTAAGAAGATTCAACAACAACTGTAAGCGGTGCTTAGTGAGATTATAGATTTAACAATTAACATGCCATGACAATTTTAAGCGGAGACTTGACTTTTAACTTTGACTTTGAGCTCTGACTTTGACTTTAAGCGTGATTTTGACATGACTGCCGCTATCAGCCAGACATTGTGAGACATAGGACTTAAGATCGGATGATGTTTTATCCCACGCACACGCTTTTAATTGTGGGGATCAGCCACATACTGGGCTAGCTACCAGTAAGACAACATGGGCAAACATCGGAGTAGACTTATTTATAGACTGACATGGACTTTCTCAGACTTGAATTATGCGAAAGCATATGAAGGCATTGATATCAAGGCAAATGACTGAAAGCATTCAAAGTAACGAATCAAGATAGCAATAACAATATATATCCAAGACTAATTCAGACTGTAAAGACATTTGTGCAGGATGATATATTAAAAGCTATCATGATCCACAGGGCATCACCGTACCAAGGTGTGCACAGGTCACATTCTAGCTGAGCATATTAGACTTTCAAATAAAGCTAGAACAACAATATGTCTCACAGGAAGACAAGCATGTATACAGTTATATCTATAACTCACTGTTACTAATTTTCATGGCATGACAGTTGACTTTGACTTTCGCAAGCGGATTTATATCCACCACCTGAGTTATCTCAGGATTTAGCTTTTGACTTTATAGACTTTAGCTCTGACTTGCTTCTCTGACTTTGACTTGGCTTGACTTTATTGACTGATCTTGGCTTTAATTGCTTCAACTTGACTTTTCTGGCTTGACTTTATTGACTTTAGCTTTATAACATAGTTCAGATTTAGCTGAACCTGTTATTTGCATGACAATTTAATTTACATAAGCTTTTATGTCATTACACAACATAATTGTGTATTTCTGTTAAATTCACGAACATTCTGAAGCTTATTGACTTATTCATTTATTAGCTGATCATGTTATTTCAGACTTTGTTAAATCGCAATTAAACTTATTATTTAACTTGCCATGATTTAATGACTTTATGATTTTATATGCATTTTTAACAACTAATCACTTTAAATAAGTGATTTATGTGACTTATTCATTTATTATTACATATTTTAAACATACTATCACTGACATGACATTATAAGCATCTAATCTTGAATGTTCTAATTGTATGGTCATATAATTACATGTATTCATCCTTTATGCACATATACGATCATGGTGCTTCACATTGAGCATTATGTCATAATTATGCAATTAATTGAATTTAAATAATTCAATTCTAATATTCATGTGTTTAATCAAGTCTTTAATCATAATGTATTAAATATATAAAGAACATCACATTTTATGCTTCCTTTACAACAATTATAAATCACTTCACACATGTATGCACGCATAATCATTGAAACAATGTAAGAAAATCACTTGTTTATCACACACATACATATTTGTATAGAAATTAAAGTTTACAAAGGAATGTTGTTTCTGATTAAATATCACAGCCCACGTACATTCATTTTGCTTAATTACATGTATATATGAATGTAGAGATGTTATGGCTGCTGCAAATTTGTTTGGATTAATAGCATATATATCCTAAACAAAGAAATAAAAGAATGCTGCTGGACACACTCAAATGCATCCATACATTCTTAATTCATATAAATGACAATTACATAAAGAAAAAGGTTGCTGGTTGTTGAACCACATATATGTATTTACATATCCTGCATCACACAAATGACATGCTGAGACTCTTGCTTTCTTGTTTTGGACAGCACACATCGACACACATAAGTAAAAGGATATAGTTTCTGCTTCTGTTTTATACTGCACAGTCTAAGTACACACCAAAAAGGGAAAAATTACTGCACTTGCTTCTTATTTCTGTTTTGGACAGCATACCCGACACATACACAAACAACACTTACTATTTTGATGTAAAGAAAGAAAGAAGAATGGAGAAAGCTTGCTAATTGTTTTGTTTCAATAGATTGACATTACCGAAACCTTGAGGTTTCGGTATTTACATTGTCTCGGTAATCTATAGAATGGTTTCTGTACATTGCAGGTTTCGGTATTGAGATTGTGTTTACCGAAACCTTACAAGGTTTCGGTATTGTTTCTATGCTTTTCGGTATTACCCAAAACTCATGGGGGGTTTCGGTACTTGTCTGCACTTCTCAGTATATATGGTCTCGGTATTGTACTTATTTGGTATTCCTATCACCGAAACCATAAAGGTTTCGGTACTACATGCAAGCACACGCAGAGCTCAGTTCCTTCTATACTATTCGGTATTACTCATGTGGGAGGTTACAGTATTACCGAAACTATGAGTTTCGGTAGGTTTCTTGCATGCAAACACACAAATACACACCTGCACTTCTTAACTTTCTGTTTTTTTTTTCTTTTTGAATCTCAGCAACAAAACAAACGATTAATGGATGATTTATACAACTTCATGAACTACAAATACATTTATGGCCTGATCTTTTCGACTCAAAACATGAAACAGTGACCATTTTAAGTTTCTATAAATTTGATTTGATCCTCAAATTAAACATCTAAAATGCTAGAATCATTAAATTGATACATAATAAGGACATGCATGTAGTTTAATTTAAGTTTTAAACATGCTTTGGTGTTAAATTTTGAGTTTTAAGGATTGATGAACATTTATAATTTCCCCCAGAAGTCGTAGTTATTATTTTGCCACAAGGAACAAAGTAGAAGATAGGTTTACCTTAAATCCTTGTAGAAATCATTTGCTTGATGAATCTTTTACTTGAATTCTTGATTTAATTCAATTTGGGATGAACTTTGTAGAAGAACTCGTGAACTTTGAGAGAATTATAGAGAATATTAAATCTCTTTGTTCTTGAAACAAATGATCAGATGATTTCATTTGGGTATTATTAACACAAGTTTAACTTTTCACATTTTGATCACAAAACTTGTATTTATTTTATATTACAACTTAACCCTAAAAGTTGCATATCTTTTATTTCTTCACTTTAGACATAACCAACTATATAATTAAACACATTTAACTTGTCTCAATCACATAATTAACACATTTGTTTTATTATGACTCTTTTTAATCTTGACATAATTTTCAGTAATTTAAACTGAATTTACTTTGTTAATAATGTAATTGATTTATATTTAAATCCGTTTAATTAACGTTAAACTAGTCGTTAAAGTAAAACAAAGTTTAGGTTGTTACAGTATCGACCTGAAGCTGTCAAAAAAATACTGTGCCATGTGATAAGGTAAAGAACAATGGATATTAGGCTTCAGTATACAATATAATAGGAATAGATTAGCAGTGGAAACTCTCTCTTGGCTGTCTTTCCGGCCGGTGACAGACATGGCAATGCAGCGATGGATTATGCGATGGAGCTGGTTCCTGATTTTTGATTCCCTAGCAAGACGCGGATTATACGGACCGTTAGCTATCGAACTCCAAAATAATTCGCGATTATATTCCGGCGGTTGCCTCATCAATCCCGCAGTAAGATAACCTCAAAAACTTTGGTCAGTAGCATCCACATCCGGATACAACCCCAACCGCATCCCAAACTCCATCAGAGATATCTGTCTGCTAACACCACCCATACGAAATCGTACCACGTTCTCTGCAAAAACATCATACCCAAGATTCATGAAGCCATACGAGGAATAAAATTCCAAGATCAGTTCTGGGTATATGGGCTCCTGAACGCTAAGCAAGTGCACCCATGCTCGGGATATGAAATTTCCATAGGAAACTTCCAACATATCAAGGAGTCTTGACGCGATGTCTAACTCACCATGCCCCACCTCGATTGTTGATAAGAATTCCCAACTCACGACTCATTCTGACGCAATTGCGCGCGTTAACAGGGTAGCCAGTCTGGCGCGATAAGTCTCCCGAAGATGCAAGGCTATCCCGGAAAACGCAAAATACGGGTGGTCCTGGTTGACATTCGGAACCTGCGGTAACTCGGAAAGCTCTTCTTCGGAGCTTTCTTCTATGTCAAGTCGGCTTCTAGAAGAAGAAGCTTGGCCGGCACCCCGTCATGTACGTGGAGGCATCCTAGAAAGCCACAAACATATTACAGTTAAACTAAGGAAATCCAACCAAAACGATTAATATAAAAGATGATCTAGTTTGTATCCCCACACTTGTTCAAGTAAGTTTCAAACAATATTACCGCACTTAGCCGAACAAATAACCCAATCAAAACTTAGTTATGAAGTTAGAGCACACATCACATTCCCACACTCAAGATTTCACCGTTGAATCATTATTCCATGCCAATTCACACCCACAACATCTCAAGTTATGAAGTAAAGCTCTCAACTATCTAGCCACGTCTCACTTCTCAATATCTCTCATCGTATGTGCATTCATGCTTAAATCCGACTAACTAATCTAAAAATAAAAACTAACCAATTAAAATAACAAGGACTACAAAAAGTTAAGAACTAACGACAAAATGAAAGCTTAAAAACGACAAATAGACATCACATTTACAACGAAAAGGCGACACACGTGCACAATCTAAATACCTTTTTACATCACAACTACACGACCAAAAAACTAAAATTTTAAAAAGTAACATGCAATTTACAACCTAACATCCTAAAACACAAGGCAAATTTGCAAAAGCAACTAACATCACGAAACAAAAACAAGGAATATTAAGCAATTCAACGTAACAAAAATTTATACATAATCAAATTAGCACAAAATATATAAAACCTAAACTAAAACTAAGATAACACAATAAAATAAAATAAAAATAAAAAATTCGGATTTAAACATCAATCGAGTGACACAAAAGAAATCTGAGATTTGGACCTTGTATACCTTGATTTTTCAAGAGGAGGAGAGGAAAGATGAGAAAATCCAAAATCTCGCTGGAGATGGTGACGGCCGACGACAGTTGGTGACCGGAGATGATAGATTTCGCTCAAAATACACCCCAAAACTTGTTGTAAGTCGCAATGTGGGTGAATCCGGATGCTTAGCTGATGACTTGGCGGTAAAATAGGACAAAAAACGGGGTTTGATGGTGGTGGAAATCGTTCCCAACCGAGAGAGAAAAGAGATTTTTAGTTTGTTTGAAGAAAAAGAAGGAAAACCCTAAATTTAGAACTGGTCCCGCTAAGGCACGGCGTGCCCTCGACTTTTTCAGTCTCTCGAGATTCTAACGCTGATGGGATGTGTACGGGTTTGACCAAAAGGGCACGGCGTGCCTAGGCAGAGGGCACGACGTGTGCCTATCTGATGGGTTAATTTGGTTCTCTCGGGTTTGTGGCGTGCAAATAAGTCATGGCGTGCGGAGATACGCACGGCGTGCCCTCATATAGGCACGGTGTGCCTACCTATTTTCAGCCAAAAACTCAAAAATTTTCATTTCGAAGCTACGGGAATAAATTGAGATGAACGGGATTGAACTAAAACATGAAAGCAACTCAAGAAATGCACAAAAACAAATAAGTAACGTCAATCGACACTAATTACTTACGAAATACAAAAGAAAAACACATGAATAGCAAGAATTAAAGCTTAAACTTGAGAATGAACATGCTTATTTATTTTCGAGTCATAAGCTCGACTCGGCCTCGCAATTAATTTAGAATGGGGAGCAACTCGAGGACTTCGACTTCCTCCACAAGTGATTCAGACTCGAAATATCTTTTCACACGTTGACCGTTGACCTTAAACGTGTTGTCGTCTTTTGGATTGGTCAACTCAAAGGTACCATATGGGAAGATATTTTTGACAACATAAGGACCGTACCATCAAGATCTAAGCTTTCCTGGAAAAACCTTAGTCGTGAATTAAACACAAGAACTCGGTCACCTACACGGATGTCAGAACGATCTTTCAAACGACCATCATGCCATTTCTTGGTATTCTCTTTATAAATACAAGAATTATCATACGCTAGGAGTCGCAACTCCTCTAATTCTTGCAATTGAGCATTTCTAAGATCATCGTCAAGAGAAAGATCAAGATTACACGTATTGAGGGCCCAAAAAGTGTTATGCTCGACTTCAACGGGCAAGTGGCAAGCCTTTCCGTACACCAAACGAAATGGAGTGGTACCAATGGGCGTTTTAAATGCGGTTCGAAACGCCCATAAGGCATCATCTAATTTGTCCGACCACTCCTTTCGATTATTTCCAACAGTTTTTACCAAAATACGCTTCAAACTGCGATTAGTGATCTCGACTTGGCCACTAGATTGAGGGTGGTAAGCGGTGCCAACTCGGTGAGTTACCCCATATCTAGCCAAGACTTTTTCCATTTGGGCATTACAAAAATGTGTGCCACGACCACTAATCAAAGCCTTCGGAATTCTGAAGCGCGAGAACAACTTCTTCTGAAATTTAAGTACAACTCGCGCGTCATTTGTGGGTAAGGCTTGAGCCTCGGCCCACTTGGACCCATAATCAACCGTGACGAGAATGTACTTATTTCACCGGGAATGTGGGAATGGTCCCATGAAATCTATCCCCCAAACGTCAAACACTTCACACAGACTTGGATGAAATTTTGTGGCATTTCATCCCTCTTGGAGATAGATCCCGTGCGTTGGCATTGGTCACAAGATTGAACTGTTACACGGGCATCTTTATAGATTGAGGACCAATAGAATCCCGAATCAAACACATTTTTGGCGGTGTAGCTCGGACCGAGATGCCCACCAGTAGGGCCAACGTGGCAATGATTCAAAATAGCTTTACATTCTTTCCCGAAAACACATCTCCGAATCACTTGATCTGCTCCTATCCGGAAAAGATAGGGGTCTTCCCATAGATAGTACTTGAGATCGGAGAAAAATTTCTTCTTTTGTTGGTATGACGTTCCTTTTACAATAATGCCACAAGCAAGGTAGTTGGCATAGTTGGCAAACCACGGTGTTTCGGGTTCACCATCAACCTTTAGAAGAAATTCATCGAAAAAGTTATCGTTGATGTCACGCTCATTCCATAGACGGAGAAATAGTCCATAAACACTTCCATACTTCCTTCAATCATGTCATGGAAAATGACCATCATACACCGTTGAAAGGTCGCGGGTGCATTGCATAGGCCGAACGACATTCTTCTGTATGCAAACGTGCCAAAGGGGCACGTGAAAGTTGTCTTTTCTTGGTCCTCCGGATGGATAGGAATTTGAAAATATCCGGAGAAACCATCAAGAAAGTAGAAGAATTGGTTGCCCGACAAGCGCTCTAACATTTGGTCCATGAAGGGAAGGGGAAAATGATCTTTGCGTGTAGCATCGTTTAATTTTCGATAATCAATGCAAACACGCCATCCCGTGACTATTCGTGTCGGGACGATCTCATTTTTCTCATTATGCACAATGGTCATCCCTCCCTTTTTTAGGCACAACTTGAACGGGGCTAACCCATGGACCATCGGAGATTGGGTAGATCAAGCCAGCGTCGAGTAGCTTTATTACCTCTTTTTTCACCACTTCCTTCATGTTTGGGTTCAACCGTCTTTGTCGTTGGACAATCGGTTTAAAGTCCTCTTCCATAAGAATTTTATGTGTGCAATAGGAAGGACTTATACCCTTAATGTCGGAAGTTTTCCAAGCGATTGCTCCTTTATGAGCACGAAGGAGAGTGAGGAGTCTTTCTTTTTGGTCACCCGTTAGACTCGACGAAATGATTACGGGTAATTGGGAGTCCTTATGCAAGAATGCATACTCATGATGATTGGGGGGCTCTTTAAGCTGAAGAGATGGAGGTTCCTCAACTGAGGATTTGACACGGAATGGGATTTTCATCAATATGGATTGGCTCGACTTCACAAGAGCTAAGGGGTGGATCCATGGCTAGCGGTGGTGCTAACTCGTCCAAATTCTCATCAACATCGAGAATCTCTTCCCCTTTATCAATCGAGAATACGCTCTTTGACCCCTTTGAAATGAATGAATGCACATCGAAATCAAACTCACTATCAAATGCATGTACATGGTAACACATATCATCCGATGTAGATGGATGTTTCATAGCTTTATCAATGGAAAAAGTTACCGACTCTTCACCAACTTTCAAAGTGAGTTTCTTATCATACACATCAATCATAATACGTGAAGTGGCCAAAAATGGCCTCCCTAATATAAGGGGTATACGGCTATCCTCATCCATATCAAGTATCACAAAATCCATGGGGAACACAAATTTTTCTACTTTAACAAGAACATTTTCCACAATTCCCCTCGGATACTTGAGTGACCGATCGGCCAATTGGATGCTCATGCGTGTTGGTTGCGGATCTCCCAAATTAGTTTTGCATATATGGAGGTGGGCATTAAATTGATGCTTGCCCCGAGATCCGCAAGTGCATTTGTGATGACTAAGCTACCAATGTGACAAGGGACAGTAAAACTCCCTGGATCGGCAATTTTCTCGGGCAGCTTATTTTGAAGCAAAGCGGAGCATCCTTCATTCATTAACACTGATGAAACATCCTCAAACTTCCGTGTGTTGGTGATGATCTCCTTGAGAAATTTAGCGTAAGTAGGCATCTGCGAGATAACATCAATAAACGGTAAGTTAATATGCAACTGCTTAAAAAGCTCCAAAAATTTACCAAAATGAGCCTCCTCTTTCTCCTTCTTCAGTCGGCTTGGATAAGAAACTTGCGGTTTCATGACCGGCACTTGGGTGGTGGAAGGAGGTAGGACTTGCACGGTACTTTGTGGGCTTAAATGTTGTGCCTCATCCGTTATTGCCTCCTTTTCTCTTTCAACCTGTACATAATCAACAACCACATTATTTGAAACCAGATTAGAAATGGGATCAAGAGTTTTACCACTTCTCAGATGAATAGCCTTGGCTTGCTCTTTTGGATTTGTCTCGGTGGTGGATGGAAGTGTCCCTTTCCCGCGATCAATCAACAATTGAGCAATTTGTCCCATTTGCTTCTCAAGGTTTTGGATTGATGCTTGTTGACCTCTCACAATATCCTCGAGAGTTGGCTTGGCTTCGGTTGATGGAATGGTGGTATTTATGGCTTGGTGTGGTTGTTGTGTTGTATTGGTTGTGTTGTTAGGTTGACGGGATTGGTATTGGGCGGTGTTAGGATGACGTGGTTGGTATGAGTTGTTTCTTTGGTTTGGGTTGGAAGAGCTAGCACCCTCAAATCTCGGTGGTACCGCCGGAGCCTGGTCATTCAGTTGACGCCATCGGAAATTTGGATGATTCCGATTGTCAACGTTGGGATTGTAGTATTGTTGAGGTGGTGGTTGAAAAGCTAGCTTTCCCCTTGGATTGTCATAACGATCACCGTAAGAATACAAAACATCCTCTTCTAATGTTTCCTCCGCATCATCATACCCACAATCTCTTGCCGTGTGTGGTCCTCCACAAAGTTGACAAACTTCTTGAATAGACTTAATAGTGGATTGTCTATTGAGAAGTGTCATCCTTTTGGTGTATTCATTTGTGGTGTGAGGACCGTCACATAACTGGCACACCTGATTTTCTATTCTTGGATTTTGTAGTTGGACAATTTGTTTGCCCATCCTAGCAATCTCGTCCTTCAGTGAACTTACCTCATCCCCTTGCTTCAAAGCACCGCGAACAACCCTATGTCTTGAAGAGTGCCACTCGTGAGTATTAGTGGCCGCGGTTTCTATTGCTTTGTAAGCATCGGTAGGCGACTTGTCCATTACACATCAACCGGCATTCAAATCCAATATTTTCCTTGTCGAAATTAGGAGCCCGGTGTAGAATGTGTATACTTGATTGTACGTGTCCAACCCGTGATGTGGACACTTTCTCAGAAGACCCTTGTACCTTTCCCACGCTTCGTATAAAGACTCCTCGCTTTCCTGCAAAAAATTACTGATATCATTTTTCAAACGAGTAGTTTTAGAGGGAGGGAAGTACCACATTAGGAACCGGTCTACAAGTTCCTCCCAACTTGTGATCGACTGTGGCGCAAGCGATTCAAACCACGTTTGAGCGGCTCCCCTTAACGTATAAGGGAATAAACGATGGTACAAGGCTTCATCGGGCATTTCCCGAATCTTTATCATGTCACAAACGTCCAAGAACCGAGTTAGATGCGCGTTTGGATCATCGGAGTCAAGACCATCAAAGGGGCACCTTTGATTCAAGTATTGAAGATAATGAGTTTTGATCTCATAATGCGCCGCTTGAACGGGACGGCGTATGATTGCCGATCCCGACTCGGTGTTGGTTGCCTTGGAGCGTTCTCTCATAGTGCGATTATCCTCCTCCGCCATTTTGGCTTCGACTTTTGGTTTGGTTTTGGGTCCCGAAACCTCAAGATCTTCGACTATGATTGGAGAAGTATTGGTAGGTGTTGATGGAGATCTTTGCTCAAGCACACTTTCACCTTCCTTTTGTTTGTTTTTCCTTCTTAGCAATCTCTCTGGATCGGTTAATGGTTCGGCCAAATCCGAGAGAAGATTTTGGCTCATAAACTCCTATAAAACAAAAGAGAGGCAACGTGTGATCTCGAACAAGAAAGTATAACGCAATAAATTAAAAACAATGAATTTAACTTTCGGGGATGAATCCCCGAAAGGATCGCTAATATAGAAACGTTCAACCGTTCACAAAATCATCGTTATTGTCCCCGGCAACGGCGCCAAAAACTTGATGTGCCGCTAGCACACCTTAATTTTAATTATGAAATGGATATAAATATACTAAAACTAGCGACAATTAGGCAAGTATCACATATCGTTTGCTAATATAGTATAAGTAAGTCCAGGTATCGAACACAGGGACGATATGGTGTAATGATGATAATAGGTCGTCGGTTAATAATTAGCTAAGATCAACATGTGATTGCATTTAAAATAAGGAACATGTAAAAAGTATAAAATCACAAGCGCAATTCCACACAAGTACGAGTTATACACACTTAGAAAGAAAGGTTTTAAGATTGCAATTTGATAAGGGTAAACAAATGGGAATGCTTCCCCCTAAACATTGGATGAATAACAATGAACACGCTTGGAATTAAAAACGCTTGAATTAAAAAAAAAAAAATCACTAAGATCACTCAACAATGGTTTAAAAATCTTAAATCCAATCTTTTACGTAAAGTAACAAAGATCACTCTAATGAATACTTTGACAAAAAATCACATGCGAGTAATGATGATGATATTACAAGATCACTCAAACTAAAATCATCATCCCAATATTAACTCTAAGAAAATATAAAGATCACTCAACTATATTTTCTCAAATTAACAAAGCAAACTGAATACTCAAAATCTTGTTTTTGTTATGAAATATGTTTATCAACTCACATATCAAAACACTTGTTTATATTAAGATTCACACAAAAATACAACATTTATAATCATAGTTAAACACTTAAATAATCCATCCTTTTTACTCTCACGAGCTTAAAAGATCAAACAAAGTAATAAGCTCACTCTATTCGAAATGCATATAAGCAAACCCGATTCACATCTAGGAACACAAATATTCATGACAAATCATTCAAGTGTTAAACTAAAGATTATAAACATTCTTTCAAGGACAAGAACATAAATATTTTCATTCCAACAAATAGATAACTATCATCCAATGTTTAGGGTTATACAAACCCAAATGATTACAACAAAACAACTACTCCATATACATGGAGATACACAAAATATACATCATATGTAATGGAAAACTAAACATAACCAAAAGATTTAGAAATGTTTAAACTCCCCTAACGATGATAATCGTTGTTGTGACGTTGAAACCTTCAACGTTGCACTCAAAAAGTGGCTCCAAATTGACTTTCTTGCCTTCTAAATGGTGTAAAAATTGCTATTTTGTGTGAAGGAAACGAGCATGAATGATAAATGTTGCTAAAAACGCTCTATTTATAGAATTGGAAGGGCACACCGTGCCTCTTGTGTGTCACCTCCTTATTGGCTCTGAAAACGCAGGAAATGTTCGTGTGTCAGGCAGGGCACGCCATGCCTTAAAGTAGGCACGCTGTGCCCTCCACTTTTCAGCTGATTGTCTTCCTGCCATGCCAAATCAGGCATGGTGTGCCTTTGAGGGTACGTCATGCTCTTTTGAGGGCACGCCGTGCCTTGCCTTTTTCAACCTAAAATCTTGATTTTCTTCCAACAAACCCTACAAATAATGATTTAACATAAATAACACTTGGAGGAACAAAATTCAACGTTTTACCTCAACAAAATACTCTACAAATAACAGATATCGCCCGGAAAATGATATATAATTACGGCGATATCAATGATAGAGGGTTGATGATGCTTCGGGATAGAGTATGGGTCCCTCGAGTAAGGAATTTAAGACAGATGACTCTAGAAGATTCTCATAAGTCTAGATTATCGATCCATCCAGGTAGCACGAAGATGTATAGAGACTTGCGAGTTCATTACTGGTGGCCGGGGATGAAGAGGGAGGCTGAATTAAGACAGATAACTCTAGACGTTCCCATAAGTCTAGATTATCGATCCATCCAGGCATCACGAAGATGTATAGAGACTTGCGAGTTCATTACTGGTGGCCGGGGATGAAGAGGGAGGCTGGGAAGTATGTTGAGGAGTGCATTACGTGTTTGAGGGTCAAGAGCGAGCATCAGAAGCCGCATGGCAGACCTCAGCCGTTAGAGATTCCGGATTGGAAATGGTATGATATCACCATGGATTTCATAGTGAGACTATTGCGGACTGTGCGTGTGTATGACATGATTTGGGTTATCATTGATCGGCTCACAAAGAGCGCTCACTTCCTGGCTGTTCGCAGGACTATATCGATGGATCAGTTAGCGCGTCTCTACATCAATGAGATAGTAGCAAGACATGGAGTTCCGAGGTCGATCACGTGTGATAGGGATAGCCGATTTGTGTCGCGATTCTGGCAGAGCTTCCAGAGAGATTTAGGCACTCGAGTGCAGCTCAGTACAACTTACCACCCTCAGACAGGGGGTCAGACAGAGCGTACCAAACAGATGTTGGAGGACATGCTACGGGCTTGTGTTATTGACTTCTGGGGTTGCTGGGATCTCCATTTGCCGCTTGTTTAGTTTGCTTATAATAATAGCTACCATGCATCTATCGGCATGCCTCCGTTTGAGGCTCTTTATGGGCGGAAGTGCTTGACTGTGGTATGTTGGGGTGAGGTAGGGGAGCGTCCTATTAGCGGGCCAGAGGTTTTTTAGGAGACTAGCGACAAGGTCGCTATGATTCAGGAGCGAATTAGGGTAGCTCAGAGCCGGCAAAGAGTTATGCAGATCGTCGAATGTCCAAGTTGGATTTTCAGGTTGGAGACTCCTTGATGCTGAAAGTCTCACCCTGGAAAGGGATTATTCGATTTCGGAAGCGAGGTAAGTTTGGTCCGCGTTATATTGGGCCGTTTGAGGTTATCGAGAGGATCAGGGATCAGGCTTATTGCCTGAATCTGCCTTCAGAGCTATTGGGAGTCCATAATGCGTTTCATGTCAGTCATCTTCGCAAGTGCCTAGCCCGTTATGATCAACGAGTGCCCCTATCTGAGATTGAGGTCGATGATAGGCTCCAGGATGCGGAGCAGCCTGAGACGGTGACAAACCGAAAGGTGAGGAAACTACGCAACAAAGAGGTGGCGTTAGTGTTAGTGTAGTGGAAGCACCATAAGGGCACCAACGCCACATGGGAGCCAGAGTCAGAGATGCGTAGCCGTTATCCTCACCTATTTGCTTCGAGCTAGATTCTGAGGACAAAATCTTCATAAGGAGGGAGGACTTGTAACGTTCCAATTTTGGGAAAGGTGCGTGGAATTATGTTAATTGAGTAAATTTAATTATTTGGGACCCCGTAATATAAATTGTGTTTTATGATAATGGGATCGGATATTGGGTATCGGACCGAGTTATAACCAAAACATATATCGTTGAGATGGTTGCTTACTTGCCTTCATTTCTGTTCACTCAAATTAGAAATTTAGTGTGTATATGTGTGTTTTCCTCTTCAAGCAACTACAACAGCAAGGGAACAGAGATTAATCTGGGATTCAAGCTACCAATCTTCATGAATTTCTACTTTTGGGTTTAGGTGAGTTTTGAGCTCAAATTCGTAAATTAATTGTTATTGGTTGTTAGGGGTAAATTGAATTAAGTTAAGTAAGTTCACGAGCAAATTCGAGACAGTTTAATTGGGTTATATTGAGTTGAAATGGGTTTGGGGGATTAAATCCCCTGTTGTGCAAGAAACAGAGCTTACTGGTTCTGTTCGTCTGTGAGCGCAGCCGCGATACCCTGATCGCGGGCAGCGATGTTCTTGAGATAAGTGCGGGTCATGCTGCTTTAAGTGCGATGGGTCGCAGGCGGTTAAGCTGGGCGCGGGCCGGGATGAGAGCGCGGCCGGAATGGGTCAACGCGACAGCAACCGCGGGAGTGTCGCGATCCGGCTAGGGATTAGAAATAGGGTTTTGAGCTTTGTGAGTCTTGTGTTGGGGTATCTGGGTTCGTGCAAGTTATCTAAGTATTGTGTTGTGATTCCAAGGTCTCGAGTTGATAGGGTTGGGGACGGGCAGAGAATCGAGACTTAAGTAGTGAGACTTCAGGATCAGGTTAGTTTGCATACTTTTCTGAGATACTTGTACGATTATTTTAGTAATACTTACATGATCTTTCACTAAGCTTTTTATGAGTTTTACTACGAGCTGTTTATTGAATATATTACCATGCATGTATTATTGAGCCTTATTGAGAACTGTGTTTATTATATGAGATTCGGAACACATGAGCTATCGAGTTACTAAACCTTACGGCTGGGCAGGGGTCGGGTCGCTCCCGATTTCCTTTTGATCTCCTGACGACTGCTTTGTGCGGTCAAGGGATCGGGGTATGTGGATTCGTACACACGAGCTGAGTACCTATCTAAGCTACCTTGTGGGATCTCATATACCTGTTCAGTAGAGAATGCTGAACATTTTACTACTAAGTTCACTTATTTTATTGAGCTTTTATAATCGTACACTAACATTTTCCTTCTCACCAGCTTTAGCTGACCTATGTGTTTTAAATGTGTGTATCTCAGGTGATTAGAGGACTAGTAGTCCTGTTAGACCCAAGTAGGTTTACATCTGCTTATACGAGGAGTTAGCTACCTTCCTTAGAGGTAGTTATATCTTGGGGATCGTTTGTATGTACTTTGGATATTATGCAGTTTAACATAGACTTCCGTGACTTGTAATGTAAATTAAAGTTTTAAACTATCGGGGTTTCCACGGGTGCATATTGGGAATAGCTAGGATTATTGTATTATATCTTCGTCGACGTGTTATTTTCGTGGCATTTGGGATTAGTTCGAGGGTGATACAGTTTTGAGTAAACTAATTCCGGATATATTTAGCTTTAATGATAATTACAAAACTCTATAGAAAACGGTGTAGAGTTTTTGTAATAACCAAAATTATAAAACTTAAGAATTATTATTAATAATAATGATGATGATAAAATCCTAATAATAATAGAATAATAGTAATAAGATTAGCATTTATTAAATAAAAGGAATTTAATTAAACCAATACCAAAAGGACCTAATTAATAAACCTGATAACTTAAATTAATTAAATTAGATCAATAAAAGGAAAGCTTAACTATAAGTATCAAATATCAAATTTTAATGAAAAAGGAAGGCTTAATTGATAAGTATCAAATATCAAATTTAAATTAGTCGGGCCAAATCCAGGTAAGTAGGGTTAATTCTATAATTTTTTAAACCATAAATCTACTAATATCCCAAACCTAATCAGATTGAAAACGTAAAAATACCCTAATCGGTTGCTCAAAGTTTCCTGTTCAGGAAGATCAGAAACAAACCCCAAGCAACTATTCACGTTTTTCATCAAAGCTGGGTATCAACAAACTCTTTTCATTTTCACATTCTTTTAATGATTTTGATGTGTTTAATATGTAAAGATCTGAAGCAAATCGAAAGTAAAAACGTGATAAGAAACAAACATTAGGACTAGGGTTTTGGTGGGCGGTTGTGGTGGTTCTGGTTCTGCCAATGGCAACGTTGCACCAGGACAGCCACAATGGCCCTCATGGTGGCAGTCGAGTGAGAGAGTGACGGGTGAGTGCGGTCGCCGAGTGGTGGTGGCAGTCGTGGGGGTAATGGTGGCACCGGGTGGTGGTGCGGCAGTGCTGTGTGTAGCATCCTAGGAATTCAATTATTGTAATTTGAGGTTAATTAGTTGAATCATGTAATCAATGTAATCAAGATAGATTGTTAATGAAAAATTTATTTGTGTGGAAATTAAGTTCAAGGAAAGTCGGTTGCTAAAATTTGAATAAATGTGAAAGTTATATAATGATATGTCTTATAAATAGGTTATATGATATTGTAATTTGTAAGTTTGGTGATGAAAAATAAAAGACTTTAAAGATTATTTAAGAAATTAAACAGGTGTAGAGATCACTTGTGTAATTAACCTAAATATGGAATAAAAAACTTTTGGTAGGTTTTCAAATCTCATTTTATTTTATCACATGCACTCTCTCACTCTCGGCATCTCTCACTCTAAGAATCAAGAAATTCAAGAATTTGCTTGTTGGGAAGTAACTAAGATAACTACAATGATCAATTTGAAGTAAGAATTGATTTTATTGAGTTTTTAGGAAGTTTTTGGTTCGGTTTTATGAAGAACCGGTTTATGAAATTGGTGATCAATCCATGAATGTATGTTGTATTAACAGATTAAAAGTGTAATTAAAAGCATATTAAAGCTTTTGAATCAAGAAACAAGTTCAGATTCAACTTTAAGGTTTTAATATCGGAGTTTGTGTGTGTTTTAGTGTGTGTGTGTGCGACGACTTGTATATGCAAGCCTTGAATCGGCCTTAAATGGTATATAATACATAGTAAATGTTTAATGCTATTTTAGATTTAAGTTGTACAAGCTAAATATGTCATTTTTATAGTGATTTATGTAAATTTTGGATCAAAACTCATTCATATGTAAACTGTCAAAACTCTAGAAATATACAAGTATGAACTTCGGATGAAAGGGACGTCTGAACTTCAGATCATATGATGAACCAAAGTTAAACTATTGGAAGTGAGGTATCCGAACTTCGGATGACAGATAGTAAATTATGAACTAGGATCTGAACTTCGGATCAAATGGAACCCGAACTTCGGATCAAATGGAACCCGAACTTCGGATCATTTTGGAAATGTTCGTGTGAGCTATAAAATTAAAGTTCGGATGGGGTCCAAACTTCAGACCTAAAAAGGAAAATCCGAAGTTGAACACTTAGCTTTACAAGGTTTATGTTTAGTTGAAATTTTACTATGAAATTGATAAATTGCAATTATATTTGATGTTACAGGTCCCTTGTGGTGATGTTAAACACACATTGGAATGTGTATTGCACTAAATAACTAGTATAGATAATTGTGATACCGGTTGAAATCTCCAGGACAAATAATATTGAACTGAAGTTAAAATTAACGCACCCACTATGAGTAGTTAGATTTATATGTCTACATTTGTTTTATGTTAGCCGTTGTTCTCTGAGGCATGTCGTTTCTTATTCGTTAGTCATTCTATTAACTAGCGTATATTTGATGCACATTATTGCTTGTATAAATGTTTCACATGTTCCGTATTCTTTGTTGTGCATTAACGCGATGCGCTTTCGAGCTATAACTGTTAATCAGATGTTACTGAGGCTATATGACCTAGAGTTGCTCACTTCGAGGTCCCGAAGAGCAGTGTAACATACCCGATAATAATTTAACCTCGGATGATATGTTTCAACTATGTAAAGTCATGGTTGAGCTATATGCTCATATATGTGTCCGTACTTCGTGTACAAAGGGGTGCACGGCGTTTGTCGTCGGTGTGGCTCATGTGTGTTGCATAAAGACTTGTGGAATACGAACTCTCTATACTTACTAAGTAACACTTACCCTTTAGTTCTTAAATGTTTTCATGAAATGAAAAGTCCGTTGTTGGACCTTTTAGCTAGGTCAACTGTTGAAGTCACTTGAGGATTTTACTACTCACTATTTGGAAATAAATAATGGATATTCCATTGGGATCTATTTGGTTGTTGTAATAATATATTAAGTATGTATAAGTTAGACTGGAACCTTATAGCACCATAAGGTGTTTGACTTTATTTTATTATGTACTTTCATCTCTATATATTGTATTAAGTTGGTTATGGGATCAATGTAATAATCTGATATGGTTGTATTAATCCTGGGTGATGTGTATGTTGTATTGTGATAAGGTGTCACATGGTATGGTATCCGAGCAATATTTTAATATTTCAAGTGTCCGTGAGGACTTGGTTTTAAACATAGGTTGTGACATTAGTGATGATAACTAAGTAACGATTTGAACTAAGATAGCATGTTATTTAGTAACTATAGGAATTTGAATATTCGTATAAGACAATGGGTGGTGTGCTTAAATAAGTAATGTGATTACTAATCAAGTTATATGCTTCAATTTCAGAAAATGGTCGCAGAAGGAACGACTTCACAAGAGATGATATTATATATGCAGAGTATGGTGGAACAAAATAATGAAAGGCAAGCCAAGTTATTAGCTGAGCAATCACAAATGATGATGGCAAAACTACATGCTCATGACGAGGCTGAAACTATGCGAAGAAAAGAGGGAACCTGAAGTGAATTATAATTTGAACGACATAGATGATAGAAATAAAGTGGAACGTAACGAAAATGGCGATTGAGTATGAAACCATAATTGATGGAAATCATATAGACCATGTAACTAAATCATTCAAGGATTTGCAACCACCAACATTTTCTGGATCGTTGAGGATTAAAATATGGAAAGAGTGGATTACAACTATGGAAAAAATTTTACGGAGGTGAATTTCAAGGATAAATTTAAGGTATTTGGCTAAGGATCAATTGGTTGGACAAACCAAGAGATTGTGAAATTACTGGGATCAAAGTTGATTACTTCATTTAGTTGGGAAAAAGTCAAATTATTGTTTTATCGGTAATATGTTGATCCTGATATTGTATCTCACGTTGATCATGAAGAAATAGCTATAAGAAAGATAAGAAGTTATGGAGGCTATTAACGTAACAGACCATATTCAACATCAAAGGCTAATAGACGTGAATCGTGACGGATGTAAAAATGTGGTGAAAGACATGGTGGAAAATGTAATCTCTTTAAAATACGTTGTCGATTTCCAACCAATTGGGACATGACGATGATGGATGTTCAAGGTCGGTCGAGGCTTGTTATAACTATAGTAAATGGGGCCATTTCAGCAGAAATTGCATACTGCCACCAAGGAATTAGCCTGCTATAACATCACATGATGAAATTAAGGACAAAAAGTTCAACAAAAAAGATGATATCCAAGAGACTACTTTTAAGACTTTTAACCTTGATTAAGGAACTAGAAGTTTACTTCAAAAGTTGCTACATGTATTATCTTATTGAAATCTTATGATTTTGAAGTTAACATGGATTGGAGTAATAATAAATTTTTATAACTAATGTGAATATAGATAGGTCTATAAATGAGAATCGTTAAGCATATAAATAGACATTAAATGAATAGCCAGGGTGGATTCCAAAGCTTTGAATTTGAACATATGTTATAGATATCTTGGAATTCAGAAATGATTATAAAAATTGTACTACAATTTAAGTTTGACCATAATATATTACAGGATTGAAACTAATAGTATTAACTATCATATATGATATTTTTGTGGAATTGATAACAATTAGTCTTGGTTATCCTAAAGCAAGTAGCGTTAGCTTTGATTAAGAGAAATTGCATGGTAATATTGTGTTGTTACTTCAATTTTAATTTAAAAGGTTGTGATTAAGTTTAACACTAATACAAAACAACATGATACAATCTGATTATGAGAACTATGATATAACTAGATTCAAAGAGACTGTTTCAATGGTATGTATGATTTTATAGAAGTAAAGTAATTCAAAGTATTACTAGGAAATCATATAGGAGTATGAGAATACATGTAATATACATGATAATCTTAAATAAGACTTGGAATATACAATACGATGCATGGAGTCAGAAATACATGGGAGCCATATGCAGCCGCAAAAGGAAATATAATACTCCAGGAGAATAACATACTCACCGATATAGTGATTAACAAAAATAAAAGACTAATAGGACATTGGACACGGATGGATCATACTTATGAAGCAAGAAAAATCTAATTTTATGATTAGAACTTTAGAGAGGTTTAGAGTTCCAGTAACATATGTTGGTGAATTATTATAACAAGAGCATTTAGGCTATGAATATAAAGTAATTCGCGTAATCAGTGTGACTGATTGAAAGGATATATGTTATGAGTGAAATAAAAATTGCATCAAACAAATTAATGTGTCACTCTAATAGTTAAGTGTATGTGTTAATAAGATGCCTAAATTTGATTTTTGATGGTCAAGGACTATAGCTTATACACTTAGAAACTTAATGGCAGTAAGGTATCGAAGTACAGATGATGGTGATAATAGTATTTATCAGAAATGTTTAAAGTATTGAATTCAAGAAGGAATATCATAGTGAGTTCTTGTAATTGAGTGGATATACTGACAAAACTCGGATTAATGCAAGATATTATAATAGCAAGGATTGTAATTAGACATGGATACTTGAATTTTTTATGTGAAGAGAATGTTTTGATAAATGCACAATTGTATGATTAATCCCAATGGAACATATGTTAATGCAAGTTACACAAGGAAATTTGGTTATATATACATAATGGGATGATCAATGAGACATTATAATAAGTAAACATAAGCAAAATGAGGGAAGCCATCCTTAGAGTTGAAGAAAAGTGGAGAACATGGAATCAATCGACATCCTTATATGGTAAATCAAGAAGGATATCTGAGAATGGTTAATGGACCTGGTAAAGATTGTATCTATAACTTAAAGTTAAGTTTTATATGATACTGAGAAAGGATGAGAAGATTTAACTGATTAGACAATGCATAAAGACTGCCCAAGATCAATAGAAAGTGTTACCATGGTCATCGTCATAAGCGATGGAGTCTCTGAAGGAAGATTGGTTGTAGACAGATTGACAAAGTCGGCTCACTTCATACCTATCATGGAAAGTTATTCGCTAGAAAGACAGACGCAGATTTATATGAGTAAGATCGTCGTTCGACATGGGGTTTTAAAATCAATTATATCATATCGAGATGGTATAGTAACTTCCAACTTTTGGTCTGCCCTATAAAAGACAAACGAGAAGATACAATTAGTAAGAAGAAACATGAAAACGGATTAAGATTACCAGAAGTGCTACCATGACAAGAGACATAAACTGACAAGTTTTGAGAAAAATGATTATGTCTATTTGAAGGTATCACCAATGAGGGGTGTTACACGATTCGTCAAAAGAGGCAAGTTAGCACCGAGGTTTGTAGGGCCATTCTGGATAATCGAAAAGATTAAAAATCAGTCCTATCACTTGGACTTACCAAGGAAAGGTCAGGCATACACCTAGTGATTCATGTGGGAAACCTCCAAAAGTCGTTTACAACAGGGAATGAAGAATCGACTGACCACACTAAACTTGAAATTCATGAAAGACTACGTTATGTGGAAGAGCCTAATTGTGTTTTGAATACTAAGATAAAGAAGTTAAGAAACAAGAAAATAGAAATTGTGCTAATACGATTGAAGCATCATAAGGGAGCCAATCATAATTGGGAGACTAAACCTGATATGTTATCAAAGTTTCCACATATGTTTGAAGCTAAATAACTTTCAAGGACAAAGTTTGAGCATGGTGGAGCCCATGTTGTAACATCCTAGGAATTTAATTATTATAATTGAAGGTTAATTAGTTAAATCATGTAATTGACGTAATCAAGTTGGATTATTAATGATAAATTTATTTATGTGGAAATTAAGTTCAAGGAAAGTTGGTTGCTATTGGTAACTTAATAATGGATATTCTATTGGGATCTATTGGGTTGTTGTAATTAGACCTAGCAATTTGGTATACGACACGAGTTTTCTGTATATGAGTTTTGCAAATTCGTGTTTCGTGTAAATTCGTGTCGACACGAATTTCAAATTTGTGTTGCGTGTCTTATAGAGGTAAAACACGAATTTACCTATATAAAAACGTGTAAGACACATATAAATATCGTGTTACATGATTACACGCATAAAACACGTATAAGTCAAGTACAAACTAGGGTTTCAAGATTTTTAAAAAAATTTGAGTCCCACTTAATTTAAAATAATTGAAAAAGTTTTGGTTTATCTATCACATTGTCGACTTAGATATCAACAAGGAGTCAAATTCGGTCAAAAGTTCGGTTTTGGTTACGACCATTAATGGTGGATTTAAAAACTTTTGGTGTATAGTTAGATAACTGGATTATCATATTTTGGATTTATAATTATATATGTTTTGGATAAAATTTGTGTATAAATTCGTGTTGTCGTGTGACACGTGTTTTATGCGTGTCGTGTCACGTGTGACACAGATATTTTGTGTTGTGTTCATGTTTCATATCCAGATACGTTTTTATAATTCATGTCATGTTCGTGTATTACAAATTCATGTCGCATAAAATTCATGCCTGACACGACACACGACACGATTACACGTACTGTCAGTCTAGTTGTAATAATATATTGAGTATGTAGTAGTTAGACTGAAAACTTATGTCACCATAGGGTGTTTGACTTTATTTTATTACGTAATTTCATTTCTATATATTGTATTAAGTTGGTTATGGGATCAATGTAATAATCTGATTTGGTTGTATTAATCCTGGCTGGTGTGTATGTTGTATTAGGGCTGTTCATGGACCGGTTCGGTTCGGTTAGTAGCAAAAGTGTGAACCGTATTTTCGGTTTCGGTTACCCGCTTTACGGTTCGGTTTCGGTTTCGGTTATATGCGGTTCGGTTTGCGGATAGTTTCGGATAGTTGTTATCTATTTATAAATAATAAAAGTATAGAAATATAAATTTATAAACTTTGATTGTTCCTTAAAATTAAGTTTATTCGTAATAAATATATCACTTACATTAAAATTTTCGTAAAACTACTTAAACAAACAAATATTTAATTAAAATGAAACTATAAATATAATATGTTAGCTTGTAATTTATCAATTTATATGTAAATATTTGTGATATGTTTATGTTCGGTTCGGTTCGGTTACCCGCGGTTTATTAAAAATGAAAACCGTAACCGGTCCGTCATATGTCGGTTTTTTCGGATTCGGTTTTTTCGGTTTCGGATTGACCGGTCCGGCTCGGTTTTTCGGTTTTCCGGTTTCTTTTGAACACCCCTATGTTGTATTGTGATAAGCTGTCACATTGTGGTTGGTGGCAGCCGCAGCCGTTGGTTGCGAGAGCGAGAGTGACACGGATCAAGGTGAGAGTAAGCAAGTGAGATGGAGAGGGAAACCAGAAAATGATCGATCAGTGTTATTGGCAG
This sequence comes from Centrapalus pauciflorus, assembly GCA_020465985.1. Taxonomy (NCBI): domain Eukaryota; kingdom Viridiplantae; phylum Streptophyta; class Magnoliopsida; order Asterales; family Asteraceae; genus Centrapalus; species Centrapalus pauciflorus. The sequence continues at coordinate 236,370 of JAANYP010007699.1, read as the reverse complement.
TCGCCGCCCGCCGGCGATGAGCCAAGGCAGTGGTCGACGGCCGAAGACAGAAGGTAGATAGAGAAATGGAGCAGCGAAGAGAGAGAGAGAGAGAGAGAGAGAGAGAGAGAGAGAGAGAGAGAGAGAGAGAGAGAGATGTGAGTGGTGTATGTGCGTGTGTTTGGGACCGCGAAAGAAAGAAGAGGAAAGGAACCGAGTCAACTTAACCTGGTAAATAAATAATTAAATGTGTGTGTGTATATATATATATATAATATAATTTAGATACTTATTTTGTGTAATATATTTATTCCTTATAAAATCATGGATTTTGTTAATAAATAAATTTTTTAAATCCTTTAATAACCAACAAATATATGTATATAGTTGGTAGAAGTCTAAATAAGTTAATTAACAAGTATTACAATAATTATATATTAAGACCAAACTTTACGTTAATATTTTATTAACTATTTATTTAAGGGATAATTACAAAAATAGTCATTTCTCATATCTTTATTCACTTTTTAGCCACTTTTTATGCATTTTACCAAAATAGCCACACTTTACGCTACCACATTTACGTGATAGCCACAATTTACGTGACTTGTACTTTTTTTTATTTTTTAAAGCATTACGTTACAAAAGGTGTTTGGTCACGTAAATTGTTGTACTTACCATTTTAATTTTTTGCTCCTTCCCCATAAATATTTGGTGGGATGTCTTGTCAAGGTAAACACTCCATTTATTATTTTACCTACCCAAAAATTTACCTTCCTAGATAAACCCTTCTATTCCTTTTACTCCACCGGGAAGCAGACGAACGATCAGGCAGGCATCACCGGCGAAGCAGGCAGCACCGGCGAAGCAGACGAAGGCGAAGGTAAATACACCATTTATTTTGTAGTTTTCAGTTTGATTGAATGGGAGGCCTTGAATTGACCAAGGTAATTGCATTTTGCCTTCGATATATGTTTCATCCGAATTCAAAACTGACATCCATTGCTTAGATCTTATTCCAGTTGTCTTTGTTACTGTTCCACTTATTTGCAGTTACTTAGATAGTTAGTTCACGCATGATCTTCAAGCATAAATGAGTGACAATTTGAAGTTAGGGTGCAAAGGGTTTATATAAACTGAAATGCCTAAAATATCCTTAAACACCACTTGCGTTTGCTACTTTCTATCATCTACTTTGACCGTGTTTTAAAGAAAATTTAGCAAAAGACTGATGTTCTTTACAGTCCGTGAGCATATGCATATCAGAGACTTCCTAATTTGTGAAGTTGGTTATCTAATTATGCCTTGACTGAAGCTTCTTTGTGTCTGAAGATGTGATCATATGCTAGCAAGAGGTAGGACATTTGCATGCTTTTTGGATTAGAATCATTCAATGTCGAAGCTTTTCGAGATTTGTTAATATTTGATCATATTTTGTATATATTTAGTTATTTATGTCATGTTTGGTATGTATGATACAGAATTAAATCTTTATGTAGATCAACTTAAAGTTTTCTTCGAATACACAATATTAAAGCAATTGGGTGATACCTATGCATTTATTCTCTCCATCCCAAATGCTTCCAATAAACAAAGTAGGAGAGAAACAATCTGGATACCAAATATATGAATGTAAAAGACATATAGAAGGTAAAAAAATTTCACTGTCCACATAAGGTGAAGCATATTGAGTATCATGACTTATGTTTCTCTATCTATTTGACACTTCCATTTGCCAATTTGATCACCAAATCTACATGATTGAAATACTTGTATAGTTCTTATTTATCTACTCTTCCCTCTTATACATTCTTTATATCCTCCCCATTTGTAATATTAAAGCATTGTTCAATTTCTTGCAACATACCATATTTCTCAAAATTTGAACTTCAACCATAAAAAGCATGATTAAAAAGATTAAGTTCCAAGTAATAGCAGAGAGAAGAAAGCCAGATATGTAGACACTTTGACACACATTGTTAACAAAATTTGTTAACAAAATTGGAGAATCTTGTAGAGCAAGTGCAATAATTATAATAACAATGCACAAATCAGTTATCTAGATTGGAAAGTGTTTGGGAAGTGTTGGTTACAGTCTTAATGTCACAAAAATTACCACGTTTTTCATATATTTAAATGAGGTGTTTTGTGTTTGTCTCAAACATTAGTTTTGCATTACTTTCCAACATGCAAATTATTTTCTGTTTATGTAATTCCCACTTATGAATTTGTTTTGCATTGATTGTGAGGACTATATGAGGTGTTTGTGTTTGTCTCAAACGTTAGTTGCTTTCATTAGTTTCCAACATTATGATTTCACCATATTTTTGTTAGATGGACCTCATTACTTTCATGGAGTTGACGAACAAAATATGTCGTCTTCTCGCCAAACTGCATCTTTTGCTTGGAAACTGGTTTTGGGACCCTTTGTTTGGTCTTTCCAACGATGGCTGGTTGGAAGGAGAGGTGAGACATGTTGTTTGTTTAGGATTATATTGTACTTTCATGAATAATAGTATTACAATATGTTAAATATGTGAATAGGTGTTGGATTGCTGGTCACGTGTCATGCTCACGTATAGGCCACTTGGCGCAAAGTGGACGATAATGCCGCCTTATTTTGCCAGTATGATTGGTAGTAAGTGGGATATGCGTCGAATGGCCAACGGAGAATTAGTGCCATATCCTGCATGGGCAGATGTTGACATTGTAAGTATTTTGTGTGTTTTCTTTTACTTTTTTGTTAGTTTACAAAGTTGAAACATTGAAAATTGACATACACTTTTTTTTGTTATAGGTGTTGTTTCCTGTTTGTGTTGCCAATGCTCATTGGGTAGCGGTAGAGATGGACCTATGTGCTTGGACTATAAGAGTCTATGATAGTCGTCGCTCTGATAATCATATCAATCGGATACGGGTTATCATGCGTAACTTTGCAGGCCGTCTACAACAGTTTTTGGGAGAGATCGGTTACTTCCCTCGTCTGCAACTTCAGACTCCGAGTAGGATGGCAATCACTACGATCTTTGATGTTTATTGTTCCCAAGAACACCAAGACACTACTGGTGATTGCGGCGTGTTTGCTTGTATGTTTATACATACACGCATACTTGGATTGGGTGTGGTATCGGTCCGTAATCCACGTGATTTGGCCCGTGACTATCGTCGTCTAATGAGTCAGACTTTATACAACCAGCGTATCGATGATGATGATGGCCAATCTTCCCCATCTGTCCCATACTTTCCACCAGCATCGCCAAATTTTTTATATTTAACGTTTGTTTAAGAATCATGTTTGCATGTTGCAAGAGACATCTTGTTTGGGTCTAAGTTTTTGTATCAACTATGCATGGACATCTTGTTTTTGTATCAACTATGCATGGACATCTTGTTATGGTATCTTTAATGTTTTGGAAGTAGTTTGGCTTGAAGAACAAGTGGTACATTATGGGCAAGATGTATATCTAAGAACTTTAAAATTTTTGTTGATTGTGACTAGTTGTCATTATTTATTGCATAAGTTTTGGTACACACACATAAGCACATTTGCATAATAATATATACATAGTTCATTGAAAACGTTGGAAAAGAAGTTACATAATATTGATGCGACAATATTATCATATAAAAACACTTTATAGGTTCAAGGGTCACTTAATCTTGTAATGTTGTAGCTCGAAAATCCTTCTTCGTCATTATGTGATTGTTGTGATTTCTGTGTCTTTGATGCTGCTAGGAATGGCAACGGGGCGGGTTCGGGGCGGGGATTGGTCCCCCCGTCCCCGTCCCCGAAACCTGAAACACTCCCCATCCCTGTCCCATTCCCTGCGAGTTTGTTATCGGGGATTCTTATCGGGTCCCCGCGGGGCCCCGATCCCCATTGGATACCCAATAAATCCCCATTAAGCGTTAGGGTCCCCCGTTCCCCATTTAATTACCCGAGTCCAAATCCAAATGTCCCAAGTGACAAGAAAAATAAAAATTATAACCACATACAACTCTTGCATAAACATACATAACAATCAATGATAGGAAAACATTAATATTAAAATCTTAATCGTCTCAAACGATCATACAAATAACAGGACGAATATTTCAAGTGGAATAAAGTTTCTTGTTCATACAAATAACAATAAGTGAAAAACAAACTAGTTGTCAATCATAACATGTCTTCCATTCGGACCATTCTTTATTCCCCAATAGTAAAACATAAATCACGATTCACAACCTATAAAATATCAAACAAAAGCAAACATAATTACTATGCTACAAAATGAAGCAAAAACTCAAATTTCTAACTAATTCTATCGAAATGTCGATGATAAACGTTGCAAAGAGCATGTCATACCAGAAATCTCCATGATGGAAGCCCAAGCTTTTGATCCTTTAATTCACGACTTCACTTTGCTACATAAATCCATGAATATTGCAAAAAGTAAAATAAAGAACAATTATATAAAGTAAGTTGATAATATTATTATAAAATTTAATTACCTCATCATCTACGTCTCTATCATCAATAGTACGGCAATACGCAGTGTTCTCATCATCACATGCATCTGTAAATAAAAAACCTAAAATCAAAATTATATAATTAAGCAATAAAAGTTAAAAAAATTACATAGATATATATAAATCACCTCTAATTTCGTTCAATAACCAACTTTGAGCACACATCAACGCCTCCAAAGTTTTTGGGTGAAGTCGACTACGATGTGGACTAACCAATCTCCCACCAGTACTAAATGCAGATTCTGAGGCAACCGTTGAAATTGGAACAGCTAACACATCTCTCGCGATCCTTTGTAGTGTTGGGTACTTAAACCCATGTGACTTCCACCAAGCCAACAAATCAATCTCAGTAGCCATAGCAATTGTCTTTTCTTTCAAATAATTATCAAGTTCAGTCGTAACACTACTTCCTCATATTGATTAGCAATCGAAGCAAGACTTGATAAGAGATTTTTTAAACTCAACTCTATGACCAACTGAAGACCCCGAAGTGACCGTTGAAGCAGCACTTTCTCTATCATTTCTCGAAGAACTTGCATCAGAGTCATACTCTTTAAACAAATCATACACAAGTTCTTTTAACTTCTCAAATTCAGTAGTTGCACCTTCTTGACCATAAATTGAAGGAAATAACAATTCCACAAACTTCAATTTGTACCTTGGATCTAGCACGGCCGCCATCCCCATGATACCATGTATAACAGACCAATACTTGTCAAACTTCAACAACATCTTCGAAGCCATTATCTTAATCATCTGATCAGTAGATTGTGTCCAACCAAGTAAAGAATATCTGATTTAACAGATCGATGGAAAAAAGACATTTGCAGTTGGAAACTTTGTACCAGAAAACATCTTAGTTACCTAATAAAAATAAATTTTCCAAAGTTACTTAACTTAAGCATAACTTGATAATTTCAAATTAAAAAAAAAAAAAAAGATGATGAATTACCTCATAAAATAACTGCAATTTATCGCATACTTCCTTAGCAACATCCCAGTTTCGTTCCATTGGCAAACACTTGTATTGAGAATCTCGTAGCTTCAAATGCGTGAAAACATCCTTGTATGTTATCGACACATTAAGCATCAAAAAAGTAGAGTTCCATAGAGTTTTACAATCAAGAATCAACTTCTTCGTGCATGGTATTTCCAAGTGACGAGCTGCTTCCTCAAATTCTTGTAGCCTTTTCGGAGATGCTGTCCAAAATGCAACACTGTCTCTGATCTTTTCAATTCTGTCTCCAATAATAGCTAATCCATCTTGAACGATCAAGTTTAGAATGTGGGCACAACACCTCATGTGAAACAACTTACCACTCATCATCAATGAACGCAAAGAAAGGTTGTCCAATAATAAATTGATGTTTGCATCATTGGTAGAGCAATTATCAACCGTTAATGCTGACAACTTTCTATCAAGATTCCAATCACACAAACATTCGTACAATACATCAGCAAGAACTTCAGAAGTATGTGGGACAATGGACATAAATAAACCTAGTTCATTGATAAGATATAACAATAATAAAGTAACATTGATTTAAAATTAATAAGAACAATTAATAAGATATACTGCATAATTCGACTTTGCATGTTCCAATTTTGATCAATGAAATGAGCAGTAACTGCCATAAAACCTTTCTTTTGATTGCTTGTTGTCCACATGACAGTAGTTATCGCTATCCTACTGTTGTTCTTTCCTAACAACTTCAATGTCTTTTCCTTCTCAAATTCATAAATCTTTAATATGTCCCCTTTAACAGTGTTTCGGCAAGGAACCTTAAACAACGGCTGAAGACCTCCCACAAACTTTCGAAATTTACAATGCTCTACCATTGCAAGTTGATATTCATGCACGATGATCATCTCTGCAAGATCTTTTCTGGAAGCATCTGCACTAAACGTGTAGTTAGAAAGATATGATGTAGTACCATCCGCATTCTTTTGTTGTCCCACTAAGATATGTTGGCATATATCACGAAATGATTGTCTTGGACAATGACTGAAATGATGGTGTAAATGCTTTGTACCATTTTTACTTTTTGCACCCAACTTTTTCTTACAATAATTACACTCCGCTTTATCTTCCCCGTTCACTTTCAGCTTCTTGAAATGGTTCCAAACAACTGAACGTGTTTTCCTCTTGTTACCAACTGCATCAGGGTCATCATTTAAATCATCATTGGTTTCAGTTTCCATTGGTGATGATCCAATGGGTACACTAGCAAGGTCATTAGAATCATTCACTCCTTGACCATCATTATCCCCAACATCGATAGGAGTGTTTGTTTTAGAATTATCACATTGAGTTTCCATGTATCCTAAAAATATTGCAAAAAGTAACACATTAAACTTCTATAGCGACTCCACTTGTATAAATCCGTAAACAAATTAATTAACAAATCCATTGATATATAGAAAATTAAATAGCTACTTGTAACTTGGAAGAATCTATAAACAAATTAACTAACAAGATTCAACAACAATCAACAAAACATCACGAAAAATAAAGATTCAACAACAATCAACAAAACATCATTTAAAACATCATGATTTAACAAATAACAAATATAAATGATAAATCTATAACGAGATTTGAAGTATTAAGCATAAAAAATTTAATAGATATAAATAATAAATCTATAAACAAATTTGAAGTCACTGTTGAGAAATCAAGATTCAACAACAATCAGCAAAACATCATTTCTAACATCAAGATTTAACAAATCACATATATAAATGATAAATCTATAACAAGATTTGAAGTATTAAGCATAAAACACGTAACAAATATAAGTATAAATCTACCGTCGAGAGAATCCGGTCACCGGCGCCTGAGAAGACAGAGTCAGCGATTGAGATAGACAGATCCACCGCCGAGGAGGTGAGAACAGAGAGACAGCAGCGGACGGCGGTCATCTGAGGTCTGAGAAGACAGCGGCAGACGGCGGTCGCAGTCACTACCAAGCTAGAGACAGCGGCGGACGGCGGTCCTCGAGAGCAGAGAGATAAAGACAGCGACAGCCGACAGAGAGATAAAGACAGCGGCGGACGGCGGTCGCCGGTTGTCGTCGGAAGAATGAGAATCCAGAAGCCAAAATCGCAGAGGACTATAGGAGAGTTTGAGAGAGGAAGCGGCGCTTAAGGATGACCTAGATTAGGAAACTTATCTATTATATGCAACATAATAATACCTATATAAAATATTAAAAATAATATATTAATAATATCGGGGCGGGGCGGGGATGGACTCCCCCATCCCTAAACCTGAAGCCTGAAAATCCCCGAAACCCGACCCGTACCCGATAAGCCGTACCCGACCCCGACCCGAATTCATCGGGTTTCGGGTTTCCCCATCGGGTTCGGGGTTTTTTTGCCATCCCTAGATGCCGCCTTAACTGAATGAGATGATGAACATACATATGCCGACTCACCTTTTGGAACTGGGAAAGGACAAGAAAGTCTAGTGTGTCCCGGTTTATTACACCGTGTACATTTTTTTTTATCCTCCCCTTGCGAGCGTATACGATCTCGATTTCGTGGCCTTCCTGCTTGTCGCTTGTCCATTATCGGTGGTGTGACATTAAAGCTTTCAATTGGGATCTCCCATTCTGAAGGGTGACCAACTGGATTTACAATCTCCTTGTATGAAGCTCTGTATATATCCGTCCTATACCATTTCATAGCCCACTCACTACAATCTGAAAGATTGTTATACCGTAACACTGCTATCAAGTGACCACATGGCAACCCTGATAGTTGCCAAACTCGACAACTACAACTACGCTCATACAAGTCCACAATTCCATCTTTCTTCCCATCAACAACATGAAAACAATAGTCAGCAATTGGGTGCACCCTCCATGTCTGGCTCTTTGCGATCCTTTTTTCAACCTTTGCCTCTGCCCAAGGTGTTAGTGCATGCTCGAACTTTGCTGTGTCAAAAAATAATTTATTACAAATGTTATAAAAAAATTATCAACATTAACAAAATACTACCTCCGTTATTCATCCTAGTAAAGTACCATTGTTGTAATGTGGATCGAAAGAAATTGATCAACATAGTAATTGGTAGCTTACGGGCGTATCTGGAAAGAGCATTGATTGACTCGGCACTATTTGATTTAAGTGTTTTGATTTCAAAACCTTCTTCAAGACATTTCAACCCCAAGTATAGTTTTAAATCTTCCTTGTTATTAAATATCTGACGGGTCTTGATATGTTTTGAGATCTCGTGTGAAACTGGAATCCTGGGAAGAGCAATTCCAGGAGACGGATTTGGAAGTGGTGGGGGCATACCCCAGAAATCATTTACCGCTTGCTTTTGATTGTTATGAAACAATCCATCTCGGAAGGAATTGTAGTAGGCAATAAAAGAAGTTTCTGAAATTTATCCTTATCCTAGAACATTCAAAGTACAAGTATGGATATTATGTGACCGGTTACGTTACCAAAAGATTTGGTAACGATATTCCATTTTGGTACTATTTTGTCATTTAATGAGATGAAGGTACAAGTATGGATTTTACGTGACCGGTTACGTTACCAAAAGATTTGGTAACGATATTCCATTTTGGTACTATTTTGTCATTTAATGAGATGAAGGTACAAGTATGGATTTTACGTGACCGGTTACGTTACCAAAAGATTTGGTAACGATATTCCATTTTGGTACTATTTTGTCATTTAATGAGATGAAGGTACAAGTATGGATTTTACGTGACCGGTTACGTTACCAAAAGATTTGGTAACGATATTCCCTTTTGGTTCTATTTTGTCGTTTAATGAGATGAAGGTACAAGAAAAGATATTACGTGACCGGTTACGTTACCAAAAGATTTAATAACAAAATTCCGTTTTGGTTCTATTTGTCGTTTAATGAGATGAAGGTACGAGAAAAGATATTACGTGACCGGTTACGTTACCAAAAGATTTGGTAACGATATTCCATTTTGGTACTATTTTGTCATTTAATGAGATGAAGGTACAAGTATGGATTTTTACGTTACCGGTTACGTTACCAAAGATTTGGTAACGATATTCCATTTTGGTTCTATTTTGTCATTTAATGAGGTGAAGGTACAAAAAAAAAATATTACGTTACCAAAAGATTTGGTAACGATATTCCATTTTGGTACAAAACGTTGGATATAAATTTACAATGCATTTGTGTAAATAAGTAGTTCAAGACATTATTCAAAGACAATGTCTTACTCTACAACCAATCAAGGATGGAGAAGGTGCAATTGCGGTGACGTAGTACGTGAGTGGACGACATGGTCGTACGACAATCCGGCTAGGAGGTTTAAACGATGCCCTAACTTTTCGGTAAGTGACGTCGTACGTGAGTGGACGTCAAGGTCGTACGACAATTCGGCTAGGAGGTTTAAGCGATGCCCTAACTTTTCGGTAAGTTATGAATATACGAATACATTGTTTTTTACATACTCAAAAGTATGATTAATAATTCTAGTACTAATACTGTTTTTTCCGTCTAGCAACACAAAGACAAATGGCTATCAAAAGGCGTTGCCATGAAATTTTAGTACTATTGGTTTATCAAAAACATATGAACTGATGTCGTGAATTTTATTCCTGCAAATATTTGTGTTTATCGTAGTACAAAATCCTCCTATACATATAGATATGAAACAAAAGATGTTGTAATCTCATATAACATCAACTGTTACATATATATATGACATCAAACCGGCTACAAAATAGACGAAACCCAAGTGTTCAATACACGTACAAATTTGTGTTATCTTTACATTCCAAAACTAAATGACGTCAAAACATCCTATTCGTGTTTAACGTAGTACAAAATCCACCTATATAAATAGATATGAAACACAAGATGTTGTAATCTCATATAACATCGAGTGTTACATATATATGACATCAAAACAGGCCACAAATAGATGGAACACAAGTGTTAAATAAATGTACAGATTTGTGTGTTATCTTTACATCCCAAAAGTAAATGACATCAAAACATGCCACGATAATCCAACAAAGATGTTGTAATCCTGCAAATTAAAAAAAATAAAATTGAATTAATTAATTATATACATATATTTACAATGAATCACACACATACACACACACACACACACACACACACATATATATATATATATATATATATATATATATATATATATATATATATACATATATATAATATAAAAATGAGTGTTTATGAAATGACTTACTAAAACGCAATCAACTGAAGTGTTGAGTTGATTGATGTCAACGGTAGCACCGGTTGACCCGAGACACTGTCAATACGTAAATCATAAAGCGTTTGTGCCATTACGCGATGATAAACCATCGCAAGCTCTGGCGGATGAGGTAGCAACGGTAGGTTTATGCACTATCAACGGTAGCAACGGTAGGTTTATGCACTGTCAAAGAATCGACAGACGAAACATGCATAGTCGGGGAGTCTGTTGATTGTACCTAAATGTGTATGAAATGACGTTCATTTATAAGCTGCTTAACATATTATTGACGTTCATGATAACGTTCATTTACTTGTCTCACCGGATATGGGGTGTCAACTGCTTCAACTTGGTCATGATCCAACATTTTCTGCGTAAAAATTTTTTATCAGAATTGATAAATCTTGTTTGTAATAGAAAATAACTAAAAGAAATGTTTTAAAAGAACCTTTGAACACATCTCGAGATGTCTCTCGTACAACTCATGGGTTCGCTGCACTTCCAAAGACAGCGTTGCATTTTGCTCTCTAAGATGAGCATTTGCCAGAAAAAGCCCTGAATTTTGTTCACCGAGCATTAGATGTTCGGCCTCTAATGCAGACATACGATCCAATAACTGTTTGACAGATTCGTTGACGTGGAAATCAGAATCAGCATCTGTTATTAAAATAGGAGATGAAACAAATAAACTCTCAATGTCTTCTTGGTTGTTAAAGAAGTCTTCGCTCTCCCTCCACCACCATTCACTTTGTTCTTCAACAGTCGGTGTAATCTGATGCGGCAAATTGTCCTCCTATTTATAACATATACATGCATTATCAATTAAACATTATTAAAAGAGCTTGCATTATGGAAAAAAGACCAAAAGAGAGATGAACAAACATCGCCAACATCAAAAACTACGCGGACTTCATCGATAGTGATTGATGCCTTCTTGTACCAAGACAACGCACGAGGAATAACACCTACTTCATGCTTGAATAGTTTTCTTGCGGTAACAGAAAATATCTCTATGATCCATGTCTGGATCGCAACAAAAATTTTATGATTTATCAGATTCAACTCACAAGGTATAAAACCTCAAATGTGCTTATAAAGAATTATGTATAAAAATAACAGGTTGCAAAATAAAGAGAAAATGACATCAAATAGCTCTGAACTTTCGACTTTGTACACATTTATGCAGTGAACTTTTTTTTGTGTACATTTGGTAGTCAAAGTTTCAAAATTGTTCCAATTTGGTAGTTGGCGTACCTGTTAACCGGTTGCTTCCGGTTTCGATGCCTACGTGGACAATTTTTTAATGACGTGGCCACCCGTTTTTATATAATATCCGGTTCTATCGACGTGGCAACCCATTTTTTAAAATCACCTGGTTATAAACCCGGTTCATTTTTCATACGATCAATCCAACTTACGTTTATAATCGGGTAATAAAACCGGGTGAGTTTAAAAAACGGGTTGCCACGTAGATAAAACCGGGTATAATATAAAAACGGGTAGCCACATCATTAAAAAATTGTCCGTGTAGGCTTCGAACCGGAAGCAACCGGTTAACAGGTACGCCAACTACCAAATTGGAACAACTTTGAAACTTTGACTACCAAATGTGCACAAAATACAGTTCACTACATAAAAGTGTACAAAGTCGAAAGTTCAGAACTATTTGATGTCATTTTCCCCAAAATAAAACGCCACTCACTCGGAATGGATGAAGAAAACCATGTATAGTGTACCGCATTGTCTTTTCGCCATCAGCTCTACTCAATCGTCTCTCAAGTGCATCGTCCAGATGACTATATGTCTTCTTCCAAATGTAGGAACCCCATGGAAAGTCATTCCAATCATTGAAATTTTCTACCAATTGTAAAACTCCTTCATGTACCTACAGACAATAACTATTCAAATATTTTATAATATTTGGGACCCCTTTATTGTTTAACATGTGTCCACATTGGATAACATACCAGAAGACTATTTTCTCGACCAAGAAACCCCTCCTCCAACATGAGCAGCAAACTAACACGTACTACATCATTACATGACAATCTGTTCAAACCACCTTTGTAAAATATATCTCTGATGTCGGATATTTGAATACGACGCTTGGATTTAAAACTTCTTAATACTCGATCCCTGAATGTTGTGGAACATTCTCCTGCATTGGGTAACTCTTGATTTCCAAACTTCAAGCCAGATACGAAACAAAACTCCCTAGGACCAAATCGAATATTCTTTCCACCAACTCTAAACCACAACTCATATGGTCGTGCATTAGGCGGCTTTGTCTAATTTTTTTGACTTATTTTAATGGTTTCTTATGTCATTTACTCTGCAAATGGGTTGTGTGTCCCGATTTCATGAACCCTAATTAGCCCTAATGTAAATTTTAGACTTTTGAAGTCTCTCTAGACATTCATATTACCCCAATATCTAAATAACGTAAATTTAAGAACTTCAAATGTGTTTGGTGTAAGAAATTTTACATTTTCTTCCCTCTGCGTTCTTTGCTCCTTCGATAGCCTGCAACCTTTCCTCCTTACGGTTAGGGTTTTGATGGTTGCGTTTGAAGTTCGTGAGGGTTTGGGCTCGCCGGAGAAGAGGGTAACGATACGGAGAAGAGGGTTTTGAGTTGGGTAACGATACGTCCTTTCCTCTACAGAAGCATATAAAGCCGCCTAATGCACGACCGTATGAGTTGTGGTTTAGAGTTGGTGGAAAGAATATTCGATTTGGTCCTAGGGAGTTTTGTTTGGTATCTGGCTTGAAGTTTGGTAATCAAGAGTTACCAATGCAGGAGAATGTTCCACAACATTCAGGGATCGAGTATTAAGAAGTTGTAAATCCAAGCGTCATATTCAAATATCCGACATCAGAGATATATTTTACAAAGGTGGTTTGAACAGATTGTCATGTAATGATGTAGTACGTGTTAGTTTGCTGCTCATGTTGGAGGAGGGGTTTCTTGGTCGAGAAAATAGACTTCCGGTATGTTATCCAATGTGGACACATGTTAAAAAATAAAGGGGTCCCAAATATTATAAATATATAAATAGTTATTGTCTGTAGGTACATGAAGGAGTTCTACAATCGGTAGAAAATTTCAATAATTGGAATGAATTTCCATGGGGTTCCTACATTTGGAAGAAGACGTATAGTCATTTGGACGATGCACTTGAGAGACGATCAAGTAGAGCTGATGACGAAAAGACAATGTGGTGCACTATACATGGTTTTCTTCATCCCATTCCAAGTGAGTTGCGTTTTATTTTGCAACCTTTTATTTTTATACATAACACTTTATAAGCACATTTGAGGTTTTATACCTTGTGCGTGGAATCTGATAAATCATAAAATTTTTGTTGCGATCCAGACATGGATCTTAGAGATATTTTCTGTTACCGCAAGAAAAGTATTCAAGCATGAAGAAGGTGTATTCCTCGTGCGTTGTCTTGGTACAAGAAGGCATCAATAACTAACGATGAAGTCCGCGTAGTTTTTGATGTTGGCGATGTTTGTTCATCTCTCTTTTGGTCGTTTTTCCATAATGCAAGCTCTTTTAATAATGTTTAATTGATAATGCATGTATATGTTATTAATAGGAGGACAATTTGCCGCATCAGATTACACCGACTGTTGAAGAACAAAATGAATGGTGGTGGAAGGAGAGCGAAGACTTCTTTAACAACCAAGAAGACATTGAGAGTTTATTTGTTTCATCTCCTATTTTAATAGCGGATGCTGATTCTGATGTCCCCGTTAACGAATCTGTCAAACAGTTGTTGGATCGTATGTCTGCATTAGAGGCCGAAAATCTGTTGCTCGTCTTAGAGAGCAAAATGCAACGCTGTCTTTGAAAGTGCAGCGAACACATGAGTTGTACGAGAGAAATCTCGAGATGTGTCAAAGGTCCTTTTAAAACATTTCTTTTAGTTATTTTCTATTACAAACAAGATTTATCAATTCTGATAAAAAAAACTTTTACGCAAAAAATGTTGGATCATGACCAAGTTGAAGCAGTTGACACCCCATATCCGGTGAGACAAGTAAATGAACGTTATCATGAACGTCAATAATATGTTAAGCAGCTTATAAATGAACGTCGTTTCATACACATTTAGGTACAATCAACAGACTCCCCGACTATGCATGTTTCGTCTGTCGATTCTTTGACAGTGAATAAACCTACCGTTGATTCCATGACGAGCCTTACATCACCAACCAAGGTGCACATGTCTCGCTACATCACCTAGAGAATTTTTTTTGTTTCTCATCAGCATTAATCGTTTATTTCTTTGCATTTGGTTGCAGCAGACGGTGCACACAAGTACTGTTAGTCCCCAGAGCCTTACATCACCAGTTGATCCACTTCTTACCTCATCAGGGGCTAGTGCACCAGACCCGGTTCAGAGCAACTCTTCACCTATAATGGATTTGACACCGACTCCTTCACTGACATTGGCTGAACGACGCGAAAAGCGTATAAAACGACCGGCTGCAGTCCTACAATCTCCATGGACTGTTGTACGATCGGCTTTTCTCAAACGTTATGGTACTAAAAAAAAGTTGCTCAAATTATTGTGCCATATCAAGCGGAATAAGATTCTGAAAAAGATTTGACAGTCAATCCAAAGCGTATGCTGGATATGGACTTGGACACCTTTATGAAGCAAAAAGAGAATGAATGCAGGATCCTTGTCCGTCCAGGCATATGTTTAGAAAATTGGTTTTGGGACTATTGCTATGTATATCATCAAGTGGATGGTTAGATGGAGAGGTATGTTTTTATTATCAAACTATAAATATACTACCTTTCATGCAAGTTATCGTTGGATTATAAGATTTTCTATTGTTTTGGGACCCATTGCTATGTAAATCATCAAGTGGATGGTTACTTTATAAGATTTTCTACCCTTTGTGAAACAAGTTATTACCACATGGGCATTACTGTTGCCTTGGTGTAGGGGTTCCTTGGACAAGTGGAGTTTCATGTCCCAAAACTTCATGAGTTACATGGACAAGAATCCTGAGTATCTTAAATTTGCAGATGGGTCTCATGAGTTATACCCTGCTTGGAAGGATGTAGATCATGTAAGTACACAAAACAACTTCATACAAACATCCTAAAATCAAGTATGTAGGTCTGATAATTCTTTAAATGTGAGATACAAATATTGAGATCATAGTTAACATTCTTTCAGGTGTACCTGCCAATAAATATTGAGAACACACATTGGATAGCAGGTGAGATAGAAATGGACATATGGACAGTAAATGCTTTTGACAGCCTAAGGAGTGCACGGAATAAAGTGAAGATAGCAAAGATTTTGGATGTGTTTGGGCGCAAGTTACGCCCTTTTTTAGAGAATATTGGTTACTTTCAAGCTAAGGGTATACAACAAATGGATATTAAGTTGAAGATGAATTACGATCCACATTGCGCACAACAAATGTCATCTTTTGGTGATTGTGGTCTGTATACCTGCATGTTCATCCACCGACGTATTATGGGTAACGCTGTCATGTCTGCGGCTCATCCGCCAGAGCTAGCTATGGTTTATCGTCGCGTAATGACACAAACTTTTTATGATTTACGTGTTGACAGTGTCTCGGGTCAACCGGTGCTACCGTTGACATCAATCAACTCAACACTACCGTTGATTGGATTTTAGTAAGTCATTTCATAAACACTCATTTTTATATTATATATATATATATATATATATATATATATGTGTGTGTGTGTGTGTGTGTGTGTGTGTGTGTGTGTGTGTGTGTGTGATTCATTGTAAATATATGTATATTATTAATTAATTCAATTTTTTTTTTAATTTGCAGGATTACAACATCTTTGTTGGATTATTGTGGCCTGTTTTTTGTCATTAACTTTTGGGATGTAAAGATAACACACAAATTTGTACATGTATTTAACACTTGTGTTCCATCTATTTTGTGGCCTGTTTTGATGTCATATATATGTAACACTTGATGTTATATGTGATTACAACATCTTGTGTTTCATATCTATATGTATAGGTGGATTTTGTACTACGTTAAACACAAATATGATGTTTTGATGTCATTTAGTTTTGGAATGTAAAGATAACACAAATTTGTACGTGTATTTAACACTTGTATTTAATATCTTTTCTTGAGCCTTCATCTCATTAAACGAAAAAATAGAACCAAAAGGGAATATCGTTACCAAATCTTTTGGTAACGTAAACGGTCACGTAAAATCCATACTTGTACCTTCATCTCATTAAAGGACCAAATAGTACCAAAATGGAATATCGTTACCAAATCTTTTGGTAATGTTACCGGTAACGTAATATCTTTTATTGTACCTTCATCTCATTAAACGACAAAATAGAACAAAAATGGAATATCGTTACCAAATATTTTGGTAACGTAACCGGTAACATAAAATCCATACTTGTACATTCATCTCATTAAATGACAAAATGGTACCAAAATGGAATATCGTTACCAAATCTTTTGGTAACGTAACCGGTCACGTAATATCTTTTCTTGTACCTTCATCTCATTAAACGACAAAATAGAACCAAAATGGAATATCGTTACCATATCTTTTGGTAACGTAACCGGTCACGTAATATCTTTTCTTGTACCTTTATCTCATTAAACGACAAAATAGAACCAAAAGGGAATATCGTTACCAAATCTTTTGGTAACGTAACCGGTCACGTAAAATCCATACTTGTACCTTCATCTCATTAAATGACAAAATGGTACCAAAATGGAATATCGTTACCAAATCTTTTGGTAACGTAAAGGGTCACGTAATATCCATACTTGTACTTTGAATGTTCTAGGATAAGGATAAATTTCAGAAACTTCTTTTATTGCCTACTACAATTCCTTCCGAGATGGATTGTTTCATTGTTATCATTGTTTGTGGTCTATAATTGGTAAGAAATATTCGTTTGAATGGCATCAATTATGATATTTGTTTGCACCGGTGGTTCGTGGAATTCAATAAATGGTGAAATGGAGTATCTCCCTTTGGATTTAATGAGGCGTGTTCTTCATGTCCTCATTGGTATCACATATTTTTAACTTCTTAATCTTTTGGAGAGCAAGTTGAATGTTTATTTCCAACGTCGATTGAAGTTATCTTACAAAATTACCCCTCATGGGATTGTTGTTGACATTTTGAATGACTACGATGTTTCAACTTTTATGGGATTTGCTCTAAATACCTCTCGTGATGTTGTCTTTACGTTGTACATTGTTGACAATTTTAGTGTAGCCCCTCATTGCATCGAATCTACCCAAAAGTTTATGTCATCAAGGCTGCCCGATGCAGCAGCCGGTGCGGATGCAGCAAGTGACCTAGACAAAGCTGATAATGGTTATGGTGAAGGGGAATTCTTGATTGATGATAACGCTATATTACCTGTTGGGAATGAATCACAAAACGAGTTGGTAGATCCAAACACAGAATACATGTTGGGTATTTCAGACTTGGACAGAGAAGATACAGATGACACGGATGAAAATGATGGAGAGCGTACAAATGAAGAGGAATATCGTGTTCATAACAATCAAAAGCAAGCGGTAAATGATTTCTGGGGTATGCCCCCACCACTTCCAAATCCGTCTCCTGGCATTGCTCTTCCCAGGATTCCAGTTTCACACGAGATCTCAAAACATATCAAGACCCGTCAGATATTTAATAACACGGAAGATTTAAAACTATACTTGGGGTTGAAATGTCTTGAAGATGGTTTTGAAATCAAAACACTTAGATCAATCAAGAAGAGATATGAGGTTGTTTGTGTCTCTAAAAAATGTGATTGGTGTTGTCGGGCAAATGTGATCGGTGAATCACAGATGTTCCAAGTCCGAAAGTTTAATGATGTACACCCATGTTCTAGGTCACAAGTGCATCCGAATCATCGACAAGCCAACAAGAAAGTGCTTGGCCATATTTTGAAAGAAGTCATGGAATCTAACCGCCGCATATATAGAGGAAAAGAGATTGAGAGAGACATTAATGCAAGATTTAAGATCCATGTTACATACGCGCAAGCTTCGCGAGCAAAGTGTTATGCACTTCATTTGTTGAGGGGTTCACCAGAGGAATCATTTGAGCGACTACCTGTGTATTGTCACAATTTGATTAAGACAAATCGAGAAGTGTAGCACAAATTCAAATTGATTCAATGGGTCGTTTTGAACTGTTCTTTGTCGCAATTGGTTGTGCGGTATGAAACAATTCACCTTTGTTTATTTTTATGAATAACTTTTTAATAACCTGGTGGTTGATGATATTTTATGTAGGTACATACATTTTATCAGATAGGGCACATTCCATAGACGTAGCAATACGAAAGTGTTCTCGAATTCATTTCACGGAATTTGTTGTCGTCATCTATGCATGAACCTACGTGTGAAATTAAAAAAAAAACTGTTGACAGCGAATGGTTGTTTTGGAAAGCATGTAAAGCGTATCGACATTCTGATTTTGAAGAAGTAATGTCGGACTTATGTTGCATTCTACCGAGAATTGCTGAACAACTTGAAAATGTGGTATTTGAGAGATGGTTCAGAGCGTACTGTCCTGCAATGCGATACAACATCATGACATCATATAGTGTCGAGTCAATCAATGCTCTTTCCAGATACGCCCGTAAGCTAACAACTACTATGTTGATCGATTTCTTTCGATCCACATTACAACAATGGTACTTTACTAGGAGAAATAACGGAGGTAGTATTTTGTTAATGTTGATCGTTTTTTTTTATAACATTTGTAATAAATTATTTTTTGACACAGCAAATTTCGAGCATGCACTAACACCTTGGGCAGAGGAAAAGGTTGAAAAAAGGATCGCAAAGAGCCAGACGTGGAGGGTGCACCCAATTGCTGACTATCGTTTTCATGTTGTTGATGGGAAGAAAGATGGAATTGTGGACTTGTATGAGCGTAGTTGTAGTTGTCGAGTTTGGCAACTAACAGGGTTGCCATGTGGTCACTTGATAGCAGTGTTGCGGTATAACAATCTTTCAGATTGTAGTGAGTGGGCTATGAAATGGTATAGGACGGATATATACAGAGCTTCATACAAGGAAAAGGTAAATCCAGTTGGACACCCTTCAGAATGGGAGATCCCAATTGAAACCTTTAATGTCACACCACCGATAATGGACAAGCGACAAGCAGGAAGGCCACGAAATCGAGATCGTATACGCTCGCAAGGGGAGGATAATAATAATAAAAATGTACACGGTGTCATAAACCGGGACACACTAGACTTTCTTGTCCTTCCCCAATTCCAAAAGGTGAGTCGGCATATGTATCTTCGTCATCTCATTCAGTTAAGACGGCATCAAAGACACAGAAATCACAACAATCACATAATGACGAAGAAGGATTTTCGAGCTACAACATTACAAGATTAAGTGACCTTTGAACCTATAAAGTGTTTTTATATGATAATATTGATAATACTGTCGCATCAATATTATGTAACTTCTTTTCCAACGTTTTCAATGAACTATGTATATATTATTATGCAAATGTGCTTATGTGTGTGTACCAAAACTAATGCAATAAATAATGACAACTAGTCACAATCAACAAAAATTTTAAAGTTCTTAGATATACATCTTGCCCATAATGTACCACTTGTTCTTCAAGCCTAACTACTTCCAAAACATTAAAGATACCATAACAAGATGTCCATGCATAGTTGATACAAAAACAAGATGTCCATGCATAGTTGATACAAAAACTTAGACTCAAACAAGATGTCTCTTGCAACATGCAAACATGATTCTTAAACAAACGTTAAATATCAAAAATTTGGCGATGCTTGTGGAAAGTATGGGACAGATGGGGAAGATTGGCCATCATCATCATCGATACGCTAGTTGTATAAAGTCTGACTCATTAGACGACGATAGTCACGAGCCAAATCACGTGGATTACGGACCGATACCACACCCAATCCAAGTATGCGTGTATGTATAAACATACAAGCAAACACGCCGTAATCACCGGTAGTGTCTGGTTGTTCTTGGGAACAATCAACATCAAAGATCGTAGTGATTGTCATCCTACTCGGAGTCTGAAGTTGCAGACGAGGGAAGTAACCGATCTCTCCCAAAAACTGTTGTAGACGGCCTGCAAAGTTACGCATGATAACCCGTATCCGATTGATATGATTATCAGAGCGACGACTATCATAGACTCTTATAGTCCAAGCACATAGGTCCATCTCTGTCGCTACCCAATGAGCATTGTCAACACAAACAGGAAACAACACCTATAACAAAAAAAAGTGTATGTCAATTTTCAATGTTTCAACTTTGTAAACTAACAAAAAAGTAAAAGAAAACACACAAAATACTTACAATGTCAACATCTGCCCATGCAGGATATGGCACTAATTCTCCATTGGCCATTCGACGTATATCCCACTTACTACCAATCATATTGGCAACATAAGGCGACATTATCGTCCACCTTGCGCCAAGTGGCCTATACGTGAGCATGACACGTGACCAGCAATCCAACACCTATTCACATATTTAACATATTGTAATACTATTATTCATGAAAGTACAATATAATCTTAAACAAACAACATGTCTCACCTCTCCTTCCAACCAGCCATCGTTGGAAAGACCAAACAAAGGGTCCCGAAACCAGTTTCCAAGCAAAAGATGCAGTTTGGCGAGAAGACGACATATTTTGTTCGTCAACTCCATGAAAGTAATGAGGTCCATCTAACAAAAATATGGTGAAATCATAATGTTGGAAACTAATGAAAGCAACTAACGTTTGAGACAAACACAAAACACCTCATATAGTCCTCACAACCAATGCAAAAGAAATTCATAAGTGGGAATTACATAAACTGAAAATAATTTGCATGTTGGAAAGTAATGCAAAACTAATGTTTGAGACAAACACAAAACACATCATTTACATATATGAAAAACGTGTTAATTTTTGTGACATTAAGACTGTAACCAACACTTCCCAAACACTTTCCAATCTAGATAACTAATTTGTGCATTGTTATTATAATTATTGCACTTGCTCTACAAGATTCTCCAATTTTGTTAACAAATTTTGTTAACAATGTGTGTCAAAGTGTCTACATATCTGGCTTTCTTCTCTTTGCTATTACTTGGAACTTAATCTTTTTAATCATGTTTTTTATAGTTGAAGTTCATATTTTGAGAAATACGGTATGTTGCAAGAAATTGAACAATGCTTTAATATTACAAATGGGGAGGATATAAAGAATGTATAAGAGGGAAGAGCAGATAAATAAGAACTATACAAGTATTTCAATCATGTAGATTTGGTGATCAAATTGGCAAATGGAAGTGTCAAATAGAAAGAGAAACATAAGTCATGATACTCAATATGCTTCACCTTATGTGGACAGTGAAATCTTTTTACCTTCTATATGTCTTTTACATTCATATATTTGGTATCCAGATTGTTTCTCTCCTACTTTGTTTATTGGAAGCATTTGGGATGGAGAGAATAAATGCATAGGTATCACCCAATTGCTTTAATATTGTGTATCCGAAGAAAACTTTAAGTTGATCTACAAAAGATTAAATTTTGTATCATACAGACCAAACATGACAAGAATAACTAAATACGAGAAGTGTATATAAATTATGATCAAATATTATCAAATCTCGAAAAGCTTCGACATTGAATGATTCTAATCCAAAAAGCATGCAAATGTCCTGCCTCTTGCTAGCATATGATCACATCTTCATACACAAAGAAGCTTCAGTCAAGGCATAATTAGATAACCGACTTCACAAATTAGGAAGTCTCTGATATGCATATGCTCACAGACTGTAAAGAACATCAGTCTTTTGCTAAATTTCCTTTAAAACAAGGTCAAAGTATATGATAGAAAGTAGCAAACGCAAGTGGTGTTTAAGGATATTTTAGCCATTGTAGTTTATATAAACCCTTTGCACCCTAACTTCAAATTTCCACTCATTTATGCTTGAAGATCATGCATCAACTAACTATCTAAGTAACTGCAAATAAGTGGAACAGTAACAAAGACAACTGGAATAAGATATAAGCAATGGATGTCAGTTTTGAATTCGGATGAAACATATATCGAAAGCAAAAATGCAATTACCTTGGTCAATTCAAGGCCTCCCATTCAATCAAACTGAAAACTACAAAATAAATGGTGTATTTACCTTCGCCTTCGTCTGCTTCGCCGGTGCTGCCTGCTTCGCCGGTGATGCCTGCCTGATCGTTCGTCTGCTTCCCGGTGGAGTAAAAGGAAAAGAAGGGTTTATCTAGGAAGGTAAATTTTTGGGTAGGTAAAATAATAAATGGTGTATTTACCTTGACAAGACATCCCACCAAATATTTATGGGGGAGGAGCAAAAATTTAAAATGGTCACGTAAAGTACAACAATTTACGTGACCAAACACCTTTTGTAACGTAATGCATTAAAAAATGAAAAAAAAAGTACAAGTCACGTAAATTGTGGCTATCACGTAAATGTGGTAACGTAAAGTGTGGCTATTTGGTAAAATGCATAAAAAGTGGCTAAAAAGTGGCTAAAAAGTGAATAAAGATATGAGAAATGGCTATTTCTTTAATTATCCCTTAAATAAATACATTAAAATTATATTCATTTGATTACCAATTAAATTATAAGGAATCTACATAACTAACTAAAAAGATACTGAGTTCATTACTAACAATTAAAAAGATATTTAATGGAACAAAAATTATAAGCTAAACTTAATAAATATTAGTTATATAATTATGTATTAAAGTAGTGGGAATGAGAAGCTTAAAGATTAACCTAGTTGAAACCTGTTAATTCCTAATTTAATGTTGTTCTTATATAACAGACCGATTTGTAGCGGATTCTGATTTCTCGTTTTTGCTAAGTTGTTATTAATGTACATATTCTGTACTTTTTTCAGCGTTACTCTTGAGTTGTCTATTGTGTGCTTTGTATGATGATTTAGCGATCATATTTTTATATTTCTCATATCATTTTCTTTATCAAAAGCAATTATCGTTTTAAGCACTCCTAAACTTTTGCAAAAAATATTATTTTTGAAAACTGATATTCTCATGACACATCATGAATATTGATATTATATTGTGAGATGTGGCCTTTTCTAAAATTGATTTTTATACCTGGGATGTTTATTTTGGGCATTTTTTATGTTTGAACCCTAAATAGTAGACATGAAATAGATTTACTGAATGAACTACCTGTGGAAGTACCACAAGCCATGTAATTGCGGCACCAATGCATGACACTTCCGTAACAGTGTGATAGGTTACAGCATATCCCTTTCGTTTGAGATTATGATTGATTATGATGATTGAACAAGATTATATTAGCTCGGGAAATCGGGAATGACCTTTTGATTATTTCAGAGGGCGTTTGGATGCATCCTAGGCTATTATGTGTTTCGCGAAAGTGTAGTCTAATGTTATACACTCCTTCCGAACCAGATGCACTGGGGTGGCGACACTCAATGTAGTCTTTCATATGATATTGATTATTACACATTTTGTTTTGCTACTTGGTAAAAATAACTCAGTCATTCGTTGCTTCAGTCATTATTTCATTGTTAATTCGGTGTTGAGGTGGGTATTATATTTTTAAAAGAAAATCTATTTTCAAATATCTTTAGTCCTTGAAATTCCTATACGTTGTACTTGCATTCGATCTTCGTATTGGGCGTTTGACTCATGATGTGTTTATTCCGGCAGGTACACAAGGGGGAAGATGGGATGTGTGCTAAGTTTTGGGGTAAATGAGTAGTTTAGTAGTAGGAGTAGGATAGTTTGTCATTTAAAAAAAAAACTAGAGGACTTAGTTTACTTTTAGTTATATTATTTGAGACCAACTGGTATTTTATGTTTGAAAGTTTGGAAGTTAATTGATAATAATTCTTGGTTTTACACAAATGAGTTAGTTAATTAGGACGTCATTGAACTCTCAGGTTCGAGGTGATACATTTTTACAACCCCTAATCACAATTACAACCTAGAACCGGGCATACTAAGTAGTGGTGTTCAAAAAATTCCGAAACTGAAAAACCGATACGAAAAATCGTTCAGATTTTAAGGTTAACTGAACCGGTTTTTCTATCATTTTCGGTTTGGTTAACCGGACGGAAAAATCCTTCGATTTCAATTTCGATTTAGGTTCACGATTTCAGTGACAGACGGTTAACCGAAAAACCGAAATAAATTTAATTTTATATTTTTTTTAACTTATATGCCTATAAATATTAACATTTATCTCAACAATAATTTAAAATGTAACTTATTTATTTGTCTACATTAATTTTTAAATTCAAAACAATAAAATTTTACACTAGAACAATTTAATTTAGAAAAATTATAAAATAGTTTTTTTTGTTGCTATTAAATTTTTAAAGATAACGTTCAATTTTTTAAAATATTATATAGATAATTTATAGTTTTATTTCTCGTTTTTATTATCTTAGACATTTAAAGTTTTTAGAAACTAATTGTTGAAGTTTTTAATTTAAAAATTTAATAAATTAAATAACAATTGGTTAACTGAACCACCAAACTGATAATTAATTAACCGGTTTTTTAGGTTTAGGTTTAGGTTCACGAAATCCTCGAATCGGTATCTCCGGTTGTAGGTCCCGAGAGGTTTCCAAAGTATATAGCTTTAAGCTGTAGAGGGGGGTGAATACAGCAATTTAAAAACTACACTCTATTTTCTCAATGTTTGTATGTATTATCAACAATTTGTTAATTACAAACAAGCTTGAATGCGGAATAGTTCAAGCTGAGATGACAGATACAACAGTATGTTCACTAGTCTAAGACAAACTCAAACTAGTATACAATGAATACACTCACTAAGAAGCACTCACTGTGTTTACAAGACTTAAGGGAACAGCTTATGTAAAACAGCTTAGACACACAGATACTAAATTACACAGCAGGTTTGCATGCATGAAAAACACACTTGCACGTTCACTCTTGGTTTCAGCACTTAGCTTTCTTCACATCTTTCTGTCCTTAGAAGCTTCCTTTTATACTCATTCAGAGGATCTAAGAGAAACATCTTCATTGGACGGAATGAAAAGGAGAAGTCTTGTTGAAAAGACAACATAACCTTTTCTGCACTTTTCTGAAAAGCAGACTTGTCTTCACATGTGCAGAACTTTTGTCTTTTTACTTTGTCTACTGTTGCATTGCCTTTAACTAATTTAGGAATGTCAACTTTGCGTCTTTCTTCCTTGTAAAGGCCTATTTTGATATAAGAAAAAGGTCTGTCACCCTTTTTCAAATAACCTTTTGTCTTCATGTTACAGAACAGCTTGGGCAGGCTGAGCAGTTCTGTTTTCCACTTTGTCTTCGACTTTGTAAACTGATCTTGTAGTAAAAAACAATACATGATGACTTGGAAACATATTCCATAAAGTGTTTAGCCTGTTCACAAAGAACAGGTTCTGTTCACAAAGAACAGAACACTTTAAAAATGCCCAAGCTGCTCAACAGTGTAGAGCAGCGTAGACAGTTTATGTCCAGCCTGTTCAGCAGACAGAGCAGCTTGGACAAACTGTCTTAGTTGCAACACATGCAACATATAGAACAGCTTTAGACTGATATTGCAAATCATTTTCAGGTTTCAATAAGGCATATAACAGGCCTTAAATTCAACCTTCAAATGCATCAACAGGATTGATTATAAAATCTCCCCCTCAGATGTAGAACAGGTTTGACTGAGGCCTTTTTGTGCCTAACATATGTATTTATCATTATTTCTTAAAAGCTATGCAATTAAACTTTTAAAGATCAATAACCAAATTTGATAATTTCTCAATATTTTATTGAATCAAATAATTAAATTAAATGACCCAAAATAATTTAATTACCTCAAAATTAGCGGGTGTTACAATCTTCTACACGTTGGATTGATCTCGTTCTCGAGATCATATGAAATTAAAGTTAATCGGATATCTCACTTACATCTCTATCTTAGATTTCCACGTATGTTTTCAGATCTCCGTGATATGCCACCTCAATTTAACGATTAACACCAATCACTCAATTTCGCAAAGCAATCACTAATACTCCTCAGCTATCAAAATACATTCGCTCTAAATATCTAAAATCATGTGCTTAGACTTCAAATGCTAATTGGCAATACTAGCCTGATAATGCTTACCTCAACAATTTAATAAAATTCTTTTCTATTGAACATGTCATAGTAAAATTTATGATTTCACGTATTAAATGACTAGCTGACATCCTTTGCCATCTTATTAACATCTTTATAACTTCAATGTAAACATCATCACGGCCAATCCTATTCGTGCATCAAATCGTTTCTCTCATGGTTTTCAGCTACCTCAATGTATAAGTGATACTCTTCTCTATTGCATCAAACACTAGAAATACATATATCCTTGTCGTACTTACTAAAAATGTGAAATCCTACGTCTCAAATAGACAAAATGACCATTATAAGCAATCAACTAATCCATACCACAATCACATTCAATCCCCCAGTAATTATAACTACAAGTTTTAAAATGAAACCTTAATCATTAACACTAAGCATATGAGTAAATCACTTAAGTCTATACAACACGCTCACTCACGATCTCAACGTCTATGGAATCATACCATGTAAAAGAATCACATTCATATGACATGTAAAAAGTGGCACACATAAAAAAATATTGAAAGGTGGCACCCCAGCTAAATAATAAATAAACGAGTAAAGCGTTAAATCATAAATATCTGTAACCACATCAGGAGTCTCGCAAGCCTCATCAGCGGTGATCTGAAAAGCACGGGTCGGAACTCTATCAGTGTGGCTGGTCCTGCAGCTGCCTGACTCATCGATGCAACGCTACCACCCATATTCTGACTCTGTCTCCGCTGAGGACGTTTGCTCGCTACATGGCCCTGAACCCCGCAATCGAAACAAATCAGTGGATGTATCGGACAGTTAACTCTAATGTTATATCTGGCGAAGGAATTTCAGATGATCCTTCTAAATTCGAGGGCGTTCAGAAATGGCAAACGCCTCGCAATGCCTCAGAAATAAGAAGTTTCCTTGGATTGGCCGGTTAATATCGGCGATTCATAAAGGACTTCTCAAAGATTGCTGTACCATTAACATTGCTAACACGAAAGAATACACCTTTCGTATGGACGGATAAATAGCAAGAGGCATTTGAAACTCTGAAGCAAAAGCTTATTCAAGTGCCGATCCTAGCCTTACCAGAGGGCAACGATGATTTTGTCGTTTACAGCGACGCATCTGGTACTGGTTTAGGATGTGTTCTAATGCAAAGGGAAAAGTAATTGCCTACGCTTCAAGGAAATTGAAAGATTACGAGAAAAGTGCACCAACTCATGATCTTGAGTTGGCTGCCGTTACCTTTGCACTGAAGATCTGGTGTCACTATCTCTATGGGACTCGGTGTCAGCTTTACACCGATCATAAGAGTCTCAAACATCTCTTTACTCAAAAGGATCTGAATATGAAACAACGACGGTCCCTGGAACTTATCAAGGACTATGATTGCGAGATCCTATATTGTTAGAATATGTTTTTGATTGATGAAATATCAAAGTCTAGGGACTGTTTTGTAATTTCCTTAAAGTGTGTAAATTTGTATAAATAGTCTTGTTGACTTTCCAATTCAGTAGATCTGTCAGAATATCCTTTTTGTACGATTGGTAATCATTTGGGAGTAGCAGTACTGTACACGAAGAACATTCCCGAAATCATTTTGTAATCATCAAGATCATCAATCGAATCATTTGGTTAGTGTTGATTATATTCTGTGTTCTTATTAATTGCATTTAGTTGATTGAATTGGTAGAAACTTAAATTCACAATTGGTATCAGAGCTTTAGGGATGAATCATACTGATTGAGATTGAATTTTTCGTGTTCTTGAGTATTTTTTCGGAAAAACCCTAAAATCACGAGGGGTTTTGATTCTGTTGATCATTCTCAGTGTTGATTGGATCGAAGGTTAAGGTTTCAAAGACGAATCAATTGAATATAAACTTGTTTTGATTTTCAAAACACAGAAAAAGATCTAAGCAATTTTCTGAAATTTTGAAAAGTTCAAAAACCGGTACTGTTTCATTGAAAAAGTCTGGTTTAGATCCATTTTTGCATAAAAGTGCTTAACACAAAGTGTTTGTATTCAAAAACCTTACCTTCGATTACAATTTGAATGAAATTGGGTAAAATTTGGTTTTAATCTGAAATTCAGACTTGTAAAACCTGAAAATACTAAGAAACTCAAAATATACACATCCTGTGTGTAATTCGAGTTGAATACCTTAGTAATTCGAGTTGAGTATCTTTGTAATTCGAGTTGAGTACCTTACTAATTCGAGTTGAGTACATTAGTTAATCGAGTTGCTTATCTTAGGAATTCGACTTGTGTATAACTAATATTCAAGTTGACAGACTCATTCGTGTTTCTTATAAGACTCATTCGTGTTTCTTATAAGACT
This sequence comes from Centrapalus pauciflorus, assembly GCA_020465985.1. NCBI lineage: Eukaryota > Viridiplantae > Streptophyta > Magnoliopsida > Asterales > Asteraceae > Centrapalus > Centrapalus pauciflorus. Next base: position 207,117 of record JAANYP010007699.1, on the reverse strand, counting down.
CATTCGAGTTTCTTATAAGACATTCGATTTTCTTATAAGACATTCGAGTTGTGCAAGAATCATTCGAGTTTTGTATAAGACATTCAAGTTTTTCTATAAGACTCATTCGAGTTTTTATAAAAGACTGATTCGAGTTTTATAAAAGACTGATTCGAGTTTTATAAAAGACTGATTCGAGTTTTATAAAAGACTGATTCGAGTTTCATAAAAGACTGATTCGTGTTTTGTACAAGACACATTCGAATTTGGTATAAAATTCTAGTTTTCATATACTCACTCGAGTTTTGTCATATACTCATTCGAGTTTGATCACACACTCATTCGTGTTTGATCACACACTCATTCGTGTTTGATCACACACTCATTCGAGTTTGATCACAAACTCATTCGAGTTTGATCAAACACTCATTCGAGTTTGATCAAACACTCAATCGAGTTTCAGTGAAAGAATCAATCGAGTTTCACCATAAACTCAATCGAGTTTTACACTACATTAATTCAAGTTTCACTCATAACACAAGAATCATTCAAGTTTGTCTCACACATTAATCCAAACACAATTCACTGTCTGAGTTAAACTGCTTATTGCTACTAACAAGTCATTGTGTTGTAGATTTCAGTACTAATCTGTGTTTCAAGGTGTGACCAAACTTTTCAGTCTCATTCGGAGTTCATTTGATCTTGGTAAAAGTCTCCCAACGATCAATCAACATGTCTAAAGATGCACTTGCTATGGGATCAGAAACCAAACCCCCAATCTTATACAGGGGAGAATATGTCCAATGGCGGGAGCGGTTTCTTGAATTTATAAGTTTCCATGATTTGTCTGAAGAAATGCTGAAATCATTAAATGACGGACCAGCAATTTTTATGGAAACGATCCCAGGAGTACCAACTGGCAATCCCCCAATACCACCGAGAACTGTTGAGGTCACAAACCTAACAGAGGCCCAGAAAAAGAGAAAGTTAGGGGACAAAACTGCCAGAAAACTATTGTTGATCTCTATCCCCAATGAAATATACACTTGTCTGACAAATACAAAGACTGCAAAGTCCATCTGGGATGAAGTATGCAAAATCATGAGGGGATAAGACAGAGCTGCTACTAATAGGGCTACGAATAGTCTAATGACGTTTGAGAACTTCAGAGCTCGTGAAGGTAAGCTTTTGGAACACACTTACCTCAGATTTGTGAATCTGGTAAGTGAAGTAATAAGAAACGGAGTGACAAAGTCCAACTTGGACATCAATGTCAAATTTTTAAATGTGCTAAATCTAGAATGGGAAAAATATGCTATGATCATCCAACAAACGAAAGATATAGAGGAGATGGATTTTCATATGCTATTTGAAAACCTCAACAACTACCAAGAAGTTGTTTTGAGGAAAATATCTGGAAAGAAGAAAGCGGAAAAAGAAACTGCTGATCCACTAGCTCTACTAGCGGAGAAAAAGTATAAATACAAACTGAAAAAAGGAAAAGAGAGCAGTAATCAGCAGCACATCTTCTGAATCAGAATCATCAGATTCATCTGCAGATCCGGAAATAGAAGAGATGAAAAAGCAGATGGCACTGCTTACGAAGGCATTTCAGAAGAAATTTTACAGGAAGCCAACAAACAACAAAATGCGCTACAAAACAGGTTCTAGAAAAGTTGAGAAAAAGGATAAATATGAGAAAGCTGGAGAAAGTAGTACACGAAAGTCTGACAAATATGAGAAGTCAGATAAATCAACCAAGAAGGAGTCGGAGCAGAAATGCTATAACTGTGGAAAACCAGGTCACTATGCCAGGGAATGCAGATGTTGGGTACAAATTTATATAGAGTTGTAATCAATTTTATTGTAAAAGTTCAGGGGTTGTTTGTGTAAATCCTCAATACTTTGTATTGTGTATAAATAGGAGTGTATGTGTGCTGTTATAGGAAGAATCGAAGATTACACACACACATACGGATCTAAGTAGAGAGAAAAGAAGGATTGCTTTACAAGAAAGCCGAAACCTCCAATGTAATATTTTCTCTCTTAATCATTCAATAGATTGTGTTGGATTGTTAATTGTTCATATGAATTGTGTTATGTTGTATGAATTGCATGAAATATGAATTCACAATTTTTTTTTTTTTTTGAATGATTAAGAGAGAAAATATTACATTGGAGGTTTCGGCTTTCTTGTAAAGCAATCCTTCTTTTCTCTCTACTTAGATCCGTATGTGTGTGTGTAATCTTCGATTCTTCCTATAACAGCACACATGCACTCCTATTTATACACAATACAAAGTATTGAGGATTTACACAAACAACCCCTGAACTTTTACAATAAAATTGATTACAACTCTATATAAATTTGTACCCAACAGCAGATCACCTGTAGTCAAAAATTCAGACTACTACACAAGAAAGGCACTCTTGGCCAAAGAGAAAGAGTCAGGAAAAGCTCTGATGACAGAGGACGATCATTGGTTACAGTTATCAGAAGACGATGATATCTTGGATGAAGATGCACATATTTGTCTAAAGTCTGAAATTCTCAATGAATCTGAACTAAGTGAATCAGCTATGATAGCTGAAGATGAGGTATGGGTTGGACTGACAGATGAAGAGGATGCAGATAGGAGAGAATCTGATTCTGATGAAGAAGAAACAACAGAAGAAGTTGCATTAATGGCATCTGGCCAAAATAAAGCTGAAAATGAGGAAGATTCAGAGTTTGAAAACTCAGAGGATTCAGAAGGACCGGAGGTAAATTCTATTTCAGATTCTGATATTGAAGACTCATGCATATTAGAAGAAAAACTAACTAATATGGCTTTCATGCTTAAAAAGTTTGAAAAATCCTTAAAAGCAGAAAAGAAAAAGGTTCATTCTTTGGAAAACAAACTTCTAAATGAACACAATTTAGTTCTAGATTTTTCCAAAGATAAAGCCTTAGCTTTACGAGCTGTCTCAGACTTACAAGATAAGGAAAAAGAACTTCAAAGCAATATACTTAATCTGAATCACAAAATATCTGATATACAAGAAAGTCTGCGAATAGCTGAGTTAGAAGCCTCAAACTTTTCTGTAAAATATCATGCCATATTTGAAGAGAGAACTAAACTATATGAGAAAATAAAACAGATGGAGGATGAATTTATTAAAAGAGGGCAAACAGATCAAACAATATATTTAAATCAACCAAAAGATACAGAGTTTTACAACTCTAAATCTGGTATTGGTTGGGAAAATCCTAAATATCTGACAAAAGCTATATCAAATTCACCAACACTATACGATGTCAGATACATGAATCTAGGATTAAAAATGACATTCATGAAAGCATCTGAAGAAGTAGAATCTAGCGAAGAAGTAAAAAGATTAAGATCAGACAAAATGCAAAATTATATTGATTATACAAAGATAAATGAAACAAGCAACATTATTGATACTAAAGAAGAGTTAATTCAAACCTATTCTGAAAAGAATTTGTCTGAATTACCATCTCAGTCTCAAAAATTATATTTACCAAATTCAATTTTAGAACAGATAAATTCTGATTTAGAATTGAAAATTAAGAATTTTGAGACAGAGAATGGAACTCTCAAGGAAGAATTAAATAAAATGGAACAAATGTTGCAAAATAAACCAAAACACATAAATGTGTCTGATCCACAATCAACTACTTCTCTAGACTCTATTAATTCAGAGAAAGAATTTGATCTGTACATGCACTCTGATAATAATTCATTAGATCAAATGTTTGGTAAAATTGGTGAATTTATCAAACCTTTGACTAATAAACAATCAAATGGTAATAAAGAACCTGTTAAAATTCTACAAAGAATGGCTACAGAGTCTTTAAAACCATCTGTAAATTCACCATCAATACAACCAAAGAAGGAGAAAACAAAATTTTTTGTTCAATCTCCTAGTTTTGAAAAGGGTGAATCATCTTCATCAACGGACTCTATTGCCCGAAAAGTCAAATCTTCAACAGGTATGAAAAACTTACAGAAGACACGAGTTTCTAAATCCACTAATTCACATACTTCTTTTATGCCAGATATCATTGTGAAAGGGTCGAGAAAACAAGTATGGCGAAAGAAGAAAAGCGAAGAGAAAAACAAGATTATAAAACAAGAATGGCGCGTGAAAGAAAAAATTGTTACAGATAGAATTAGCAAAACTGAACATTCTGTCTGTAATAAGGATAAACTTGTTAATACTTCTTGTATTAAATTTTCAAGAACGAAATTAATTGCTTTGAATTCTTATGTTTGTAAGCCTGACTCTGTGAAAAATAATAAGCTCGAATGGCAACCAAAGAAAATGGACCCATTTTATGAACAGAAAAAGGATCCACAGATAAAAATTTCAAAAACAATTCCACCGCGAATTGTACAAAAGTGGAAACCCAAACGAACAGTTCAAAAATGGGTACCTAAAATAAATTCAAACGATAAGCCTAAAGCCATATCAGTTAGAAAAACAAATGATACTATGCATGATTTACCTAAAACTAAAGTACCCAACTACAAGTGGGTACCTCATGTGCTATTACGTTTTATAGATAAACCATGTCTGGTACCTTGATTCGGGATGCTCCAAACATATAACCGGACAACGAGACACACTCACGGACTTTGTAGAAAAGTTCTGTGGGACGGTAAGATTTGGAAACGATCAGTTTTGTCCGATCAAGGGATACGGAAGTCTGAAGTATGACAAAATCACCATCCAAAAGGTCTTTTATGTTGACGGTCTTGGTCATAATCTATTCAGTATTGGACAACTGTGTGATAAGGGGTTAGAAGTCAACTTCAAAGCCAATCGGTGCAGCATCAGATCAGCAGAAGGAAAAGAAATTCTTGCAGGAAACAGGAAAACAAATCTATACTCCATTGATTTAGCCTCGATCAATCTGAAGAAAGATGTCTGCTTATTGTCAAAAGCAACATCTAAAACAGCATGGCTGTGGCATCGTCGCCTTTCACATCTGAATTTCATTGAACTGACCAACCTAGCAAAAGGAGGGTTAGTTAAAGGGCTGCCGGCGCTAAAATTTCAAAAAGAGCAACTATGCGCGGCATGTGAAAAAGGAAAGATGACAAAAGCCACACACAAATCCAAAACAGCACACTCATCCACAAGAGCACTAGAGTTACTGCATATGGATTTGTGTGGACCAATGAGAGTACAAAGTATAAATAAGAAAAGATATGTATTGGTGATAGTTGATGACTATTCACGATACACATGGGTGTTTTTCCTGAAATCCAAATCAGATGCAACCGAATCTATCATCGACTTCATCCGAAAAATACAAGTAAAGTTGCAACTCACCATCCAGACAATTCGCTCAGACAATGGAACAGAGTTCAAGAACAAATCATTAGACTCGTTCTTAAATTCAGTAGGAATTACACATCAATTCTCAGCTGCTCGGACTCCACAACAAAACGGTGTCGTTGAAAGAAGAAATCGGACACTAGTGGAATCAGCTAGGACGATGTTGGCCTACTCCAATTTACCATTGTTCTTGTGGGCAGAAGCGGTTGCAACAGCGTGTTTCACACAAAACCGTTCAATAATAAATAAAAGATTCGGAAAGACTCCGTATGAACTGATCAATAAACGAATACCTAATATTAAATTTTTCCATGTCTTTGGTTGCAGATGCTTTATATTGAATGATAAAGACAATCTGGGAAAGTTTAATCAAAAGGCGGATGAAGGAATCTTCATCGGGTATTCAAAGGAGTCGGTTGCTTTCCGAGTATACAACAAGAGAACCAAGATAGTCAACGAGAGCGTAAATGTTAAATTTGACGGAGTGGTAATGGCTTCTGAACACACCAGTTCAGGACTCGGACCTAACATGCAGACTTCATTGGAGTCAAATAGACAAAATGCTGAACAAAATGAATTAAATAAGTTGTTTGAGAACTTTTATGATGATTATTTTGAAACTCCCAAATCTAATGTTCAAAATTTGGTGCCTGACAGGATCACTGAAGATCCAATCGTAGTTTCAGATCTTTCTCAACAACAAAGTTCAGAAGAAACTGGAGAAGCTTCAATAGCAAATGTGCAGTCAACTACAGAGATTGTACAACCAATTGAACCTCCACATGCTTCTGAAACCCCTATTAATTCTGAACAGTCAGAAGCTCCTACCTCAGATGTTCCACCTACAACATCTGCAGTAACCCCCGAACCATATTTCGATTCCAATCCAACCAAGACCCAATAGAACCGTTTCCACATACAGTTAAGTGGACAAGAAATCACCCAATAGAGAATATCATTGTGATCCATCTTCATCAGTCCAAACCAGAAGGGCTACAATAAATGAATGCTTATTTTCAAATTTTTTGAGTAAGATTGAGCCTAAAAATGTAAAAGAAGCCCTTCTGGATGCTGATTGGATTGTGGCGATGCAAGAGGAACTCAACCAGTTCGAACGGTTAAAGGTCTGGAGACTTGTTGAGCGCCCAAAAGACAAATCCATAATTGGCACGAAATGGATCTTCAAGAACAAGAAAGATGAACGCGGTGTCATTATTCGGAATAAAGCTCGTCTCGTGGCCAAAGGATACAGTCAACAAGAAGGGATTGATTATGATGAAACATTCGCACCAGTTGCACGCATTGAAGCAATAAGGATGTTTTTAGCTTTTGCCGCACATAAAAATTTTACAGTATATCAAATGGATGTCAAAACTGCGTTTTTAAACGGGGAGCTAACTGATGAAGTATATACATATCAGCCCGAAGGATTTACTGATCTTTCGAAACCTGATCATGTATATATTTTGGATAAGTCATTGTATGGCCTTAAACAAGCACCTCGTGCTTGGTATGATGCACTTTCAACATATCTGTTGAAATGTGGATTTACAAAAGGCGCAGTTGACACAACCTTGTTTATAAAACGTCAGGGTTCAGATATCATAGTTATACAGATATATGTAGATGATATAATATTTGGGTCTACAAATCCAGAATTTTGTAAGAAATTCGCATTTTTAATGTCCCAGAAATTCGAAATGAGCATGATGGGTGAAATAAATTTTTTCTTAGGATTACAAGTAAAACAATTAACTGATGGTATTTTTATCAATCAGTCAAAATACATACAAGACATGTTGAAGATATTTAACATGGTCAATAGTACTCCTATGAAAACTCCCATGGCTCCGGATTCAAAATCAAAACTCGATGCGGACTTCTCAGGGAAACCTGTAGATGTAACCTATTATCGAGGTATAATTGGGTCATTAATGTACTTAACAGCTAGTAGACCAGATATTATGTTTGCTACATGTGTCTGTGCTAGATATCAGGCAAATCCAAAAGAATCACACTTAACAGCTGCAAAACGAATTTTAAGATATCTCAAAGGTACTCCAAATCTTGGTTTGTGGTATCCTAGGGAGTCTTCATTTCATCTGACTGCTTTTTCTGACGCTGATCACGCAGGTGATAAGATGGACAGAAAAAGTACGTCAGGAGCAGTACAATTCCTAGGTGACAAACCCGTATGTTGGTCATCCAAGAAACAACATTGTGTTTCATTGTCTACAGCTGAGGCAGAGTACGTTGCTGTATCTTCCTGCTGCTCTCAAGTGTTGTGGATGAAAAGCCAACTGCGTGATTACGGGTTTACACCAAAGAAGATTCCAATATACTGTGATTCTCAGAGCGCAATAGCTATTGCATCAAATCCGGTGCAACATTCAAAAACGAAACACATCGACATTCGGTATCATTTCATTAAAGATCATGTAGAAAATGGAAATATAGAATTATATTTTGTACCTACTGAATATCAACTAGCTGATTTGTTTACCAAAGCGTTAGATGAAAAGCGGTTTAATTTTTTGGTATACAAATTAGGTATGTTGAATCGTTAAGATTTAATAATTTAGTAGTTTCAAAATTATAATTGTAAAATTTCATTTTTAAGTGATTCTTATCTGATGTTGAAATTCATGTATTATAAAAGTTTATATTCTTTGGAATTTAACAAGATCAGGATTGTCATGTGCAGGGGGAGCAGAAAAGCAATTTATCTGATTTTGCATAAATCTGATAAAAATTATCTGTTATTTTGTAGGGGGAGCAGAGCTGAAAAATGAAATAATAAGTTGAGGGGGAGCAACTTTCAGAAATTCAAGGGGGAGCAATTGCATTTTGTTAATACTGTTATTTTTTTTTTGTTGTTAATATTTTTTTTGTTGTTAATACTTTTATTTTTTTTGTTTGTGTGTATTTTTCATTTTATTTTTTTTTTGTGATGTTCATGTGACATTTTTTTACAAAATTTTTTAGTCCATTTTAAATTTTTTTTGTCTTTTGTTTTTGTTTTTTTGTGTAGTTAAATTTTTTTTGATATTCAAACTTTTTTTTACTCACAATTTTTGATTGAAAAGGTGGTTTATGGGCTAATTTGGTTTAAAATATGGGCCGAGAGTTTAAAATGTTGAAAAATAAAGTGGGCCGGGTAAAAAGTGAATATAAATTTGAATTTTCAAACTCAAATTCACTTTTTCGGAAATTCAAAAATATTTCATCTTCTTCCACAACCTTTCTTCACTTCAAAGAAACCTCAAAAACCCACAAACCGACGATCTAATTTCATCAATATTGTGAGTCAAGCTTTGTTTTTCTTTATTATTCCAGTTTATTTGAGCATATTAATCAGTGTATTTGTTTGAATGTTATTATGTGTTCGTATGTCAATAATTTTTTTGTTTTTTGCATTCATGGCCGTTAATGGTGAATTGTTTGAATGATACTTGAAACTGAAATTAAGTGTGTGTTGTTGTTCATAATGATAATATGACTATGAATCTGAAGTTTCATAAGTCGTTTTTAAATCACACACACACAATCATCGATTTTTCAATAGAACAGTTTCGCATTTTTGATTTTTCTGAAATTTGAATTTTCAACAACTTTAAAGTTGTTTTTGTTCAAGGTTCAGTAAAACAAAAATGTTTAAAATGCATTTTCGAGGGGGATACAAGTTTTTATACACTGAAACATAGCCCTGAACTAAAATTCATAAAATCAGTGTTCTGGACTTGTAACAAAAGAAGATAGATATTTCTCGAATAAAGCTTCATTCGAGTTGAATGAAAGTGTTATTCGAGTTGATTGATAGTTTCATTCGAGTTGTGTCAAAGAGTCATTCGAGTTGAATGACGGAGTCATTCGAGTTGTATATGTAAGTCAGTCGAGTTGATATTTATGTCAATCGTGTTGCCTGTATGAGTCATTCGAGTTGCCTATATGTGTCATTCGAGTTTCATCTGAGAGTAATTCGAGTTGAATCATGACTCATTCGAGTTGATGTATATTAAACTCAGAGTTAATCGAGTTTACTACACATTATATTCGAGAAAGAAGTGTGCTTTATGCGAGTTGTCTAGTGTATCAAACACTTAGAAAATTTTCAGCACATAGTTTAGGACATATATATATCGAGTTTTACATATCATCATTCGAGAAAACTCAAAGACTGATTCGAGTTGAGTCACACTTCATTCGAGTTGTATATAGGTTTATTCGAGTTTCATTGACTCATTATTCGAGATTTACAGAGTGTTATTCGAGTTTCATTGACTCATTATTCGAGATTTACAGAGTCTTATTCGAGTTTCATAGACTCATCATTCGAGTTGTCTAATGTATCATCCGACATAGATCAAGCATAATTCGAGAAACTTGTTATTTCATTCGAGTTTAATCAGAAATTTTTTTTCTAAGTGTGGGATTTTTGTTTTTTAAGAAAAATGTCACATTTTCTAAGAAATTGTTATAAATTTGTGTTTTTCTAACATTGGTCTCTAAACGATTGACTTTGGAGTCCTTTCAATAATTTTCAATTATTGTCAGGAATCCCGATGCTTTAAAAAGAAAATCACAAGTTTTTGCAATTTCTGATAAAATGTTACAAGTTTTTCTACATTTTGAAGGTTGTCATTTGTGTACTTGATAAGTCTAACATGATTTTTATTTTTACAGGTATTCAAATGGCATCCCCAGTGCAATCCCAAAATTCAAATTCCTCTGATTCCCATTCATCGTCAAATCATACCCTTCTTTCTACCCCAGTCAGATCAACCTCAGTGGCCCGTTCCTCACAAACACATATTATCCCAGACAATCAACTTGTCAAGCCTAAACATTGCCTTCCTTTCAGGGACAATAACCACCATTTAGATTCCAAAGTTATAAAAGTAAGCCATCCTATCATTGTGGACATTCTAAAAGGTCATCCTCTTGGTTATCTGCTTCAGTATAAGCCGTCTATTCCACAAGTATACTTACAACAATTTTGGCACACTGGCAAATTTGTTCCTGCGGACGGTAATCATCATTTTAAAGTGACGATTGATCAATTTAAGACAAAGATCACTCTTGCAAGGCTACGTCACAATTTATTTCTTCCACGACGAATAGACACTGTGAACTTTCCAGAGTTAGCAGATTTTGAGGATTTTGTTTCTGATGAAGAGCTTGTCCATGATTTGATTTGTCTAGGCTACTCAAAGCCACTTCCGAAGAGCTCCAAATTTCACAGAAATCGATTAAATGGCGAATGGTACACATTGTTTGGTATCATAAATCGTTGCATGACTTCAAAGCATACGGGAATTGATCGCTGCAGCATTCATTGTCCGCGGATATTTCATGGGATCGCATTCAACAAGCACTATGACTTTGCTCAGTGTATCTGGGAAGATTTAAAGGAGATTGTACTTGCTAAAACCACAAACAGAGCAAGGAAGTTTGTTCCACTTCAAAGGTTTATTCAGATTCTTATCCGAGGGAGATTAAGGGCTAATGAAAATATTCCAAAGAGAGCCAATTCTCAAAGATGCCCAGACTATGTTATGATGAGTTTGCATGAAGTGCCGGACTCTCCGAATGCCAACATAATGCCAATTCCAGAGTCATTACTCAAATATGCTGATCAAGAGAGTGAACATGTGAAATTGTATCGAATAGATCATGCTCCGATAGAGACCCAAGAACCGGGTTCTCTTAGCCCAGGAGTTTTAAGGATAGCGGAACCTCAGCAAGGGGCTGAAGTTCAGGTTAGCCGTTCTGAGAGTGAGGGTGAAGGAAGTGTGAGGGGAGGTGAGGAAGAACAAGAGAAATCTGATTCTGAGAGAACTCAATCTGATATTCAAGAAGAAGAGGGAGAGGGTGATGATGATGATGATGGTGATGATGCTGGTGATCATCATGAAGGAGGGGGAATGATGATTGAGGTTGAGCACATAGCTGTAGAGAGTGTGAGGGTGCCCCTAAGCCCAGAAAGCCGGGAATTACCCACATCCATTGTTAGCTCTCCTTTGAGAGTTAGCATTGAACAAGTCAGTATCCCACTGACGAGTGCACGCCCAACTAGCCACTCAGTCTCCTCTCAACAGGAGTCTGTTTCAATTGTACACAGGGATGAGCCACATAATCTATCCGAGAGTCACTTGGACTTGATGGATATTGAACCAAGTACACAGTTGCCCGTGTGTACGACTTCATTTGATTCACTGAGTCTAGCTGAAATACATGTTAGGACACTTGCGTCAACTTCATCTGTTGAAGTTAGTGTGGCTGAACTGAGTGTTCCCACTGGAACATCCTTAGTAACGGAAGCATTTGTTGCTCCGTCACTTGAAGAGGGTGGAAGTCCAGTCAGAGAAATGCCGATATCAACTCTGAGCACTGGCCACACAGAAGTTCTGTATACCAGTTCAACTGTTGTGTCAACTGGAAGTCTTCGTGACCCAGTAGTGAGTTTATCCCCGTTTGTGACCGAATCAACTTTGTCAACAGCTTTGAATGAAGTTGTTTCTGGAGTAAACACGCATGTTTCAAATCAACTGGCTGAGGTCATGGCTCAAATGTCCAATATTCAGAAGTTTTTGAAAGGAAAGGATGTTGCAGAGGAATCTGTTAAGGAAAATGAGTCAAAACAACAAATTGAAGAGTTGAAGGAGGAATTAAAAGATTTTGTATTTGAACAGTTTGATGAAATGAGGGAGCGTATGATAAGCTTGGAGAATACAGTTGTAACGGCGTTAGGTAATCTCTCTGAACGAGTGGCGGCAGTGGAAGAGACCTGCAAAGCTCAAGCTTCCTCGTCGAAAAGGAAACATGATGAGCACGACGACGACTCCGATGATGCTCCTCATGAGGGGGAGAAGAGGAGAAAGCTTGATGAGCCGATTCCTGGAGTTATAATGATAACATATCCAGAGAATGAACCAGAAGCTCAAGGGACAGAAGCCGGAGGATCTAAAAAGACAGCTGGTGAACAGATTGAACTGGGATTGATTCTTTATGAAGATGTTCCAGTTCCTTTGAACACTCAGCCTGATATTTATCAGTTCATTGAATATATTGATTCAGAGGAAGATGTTCAAGAGAAAGAGATAGAGCAGAGTATTCAAGAGACTAGAGAAGGAAGAGAGGAGTACATTGAATTGTCGGAAAATGATGACATAATTGCATTGACAGATATAGATTTTAGGGCTGAAAGGATAGAAGAAGAGGAGGTGTTAGTTGAAGAAATCATGAAAGATGTTGAATCAACACCAACGGTTGAAAAGCCTGAGGTGGTGGTACAGGTTAAAGAAGAGTTTGAAGAGTTTCCTGTTGAGAGCAGTATGGCTCAAGAAAAAGTTGTTTTAAATGAAGTGGAAGTAATGGATAGATTTTTTAATGAATTTGTTCTGGCTGATGAATCAAAGAAACAACACAGATTAAGGTTTCAGGCACAACAAGTAGTGCAGAGAGAGATTCAAGATATGTTGACTTTGTTAAACAAGGATGAGATAAGTAAGAAAAAGGTGAAAAAGCTTGAACTACCAGAGAACAGGTCTGCTGAGTTCATAAGGAAAAGAAACAAGATGCCGTACATTGAAGACATTTTAGAAAAACGGATCTTTTGTAAAAAGCAAGCTCCTTGCTCCTTTCACAAGCTATTCCGAGTTTTAGAGCCGAATATGCCCAATCTGGTTAACTATGCCAGTTTCCTAAGGAATAAGACTCAAGAGGTTGAGAAGGTGAAGAGCGATTTCAGAATAGTGGATCTGGTGCAAATTGAAAAAGAAAGATTTGTTAAAGTTTTTTATCCGAAGTTTACTGTAACCAGGTCTGATGGAAATACTTATGTATTCACGGAAGCTGATATGTTCAACATGCACTTAGTTGATATTGAAGATCTGTTTGACGAGCTGTGCAGAAATAAAAGGAAAGAACATTGTAGATTTGCGCTGAAGACATTGTTTCACTTTATGCATACCAAACTTGTATTAATGTCAGTGCAAGATCTACAGATTGGAGTTGAGAGAGGAATGAGGAAGATAAACATGACTGCACCACACAGAGATATTAAATTTGCTGGTGAGCTTAAAGAGTTTCAAGTTATTATGGTGAAGCATCCAGCTGTCATGTATAAAGATAGGAATAAAAGGTTGAGAGCTATGAGGAGTGTTGAGCTGAACAAGTTTTCCGATGGTACGTTGGTTAAGGTGTTGAATGGTTTGAAAGGCAAGCTGGCTGCAGATCAAAAGAGGAAGACAAAGAAAGGAGCCTTATCTGTTAATGATCGAAGACTCATGGTCGAGTTTATTTCTAAAATTGAATGGAGGCTGTCAGATCGAAAAAGTATTAGAAGATTTGAACAGAAGCTGGGCTTGTCAATCTGAAGACTTTGCTACTTTCATCAAAGGGGGAGATTGTTAGAATATGTTTTTGATTGATGAAATATCAAAGTCTAGGGACTGTTTTGTAATTTCCTTAAAGTGTGTAAATATGTATAAATAGTCTTGTTGACTTTCCAATTTAGTAGATCTGTCAGAATATCCTTTTTGTACGATTGGTAATCATTTGGGAGTAGCAGTACTGTACACGAAGAACATTCCCGAAATCATTTTGTAATCATCAAGATCATCAATCGAATCATTTGGTTAGTGTTGATTATATTCTGTGTTCTTATTAATTGCATTTAGTTGATTGAATTGGTAGAAACTTAAATTCACATATATCATCCCGGCAAAGCTAATGTTGTCGCGGATGCTTTGAGTAGGAAGGTGTATCCAGAAAAGTGTTGTTATGCCCTGACTCCTGTTGTATTCTCTTCCGATCTCATCGAAGACATCAAATCTGCTCAAGCCGAAGCATTGAAAGAAGAAAATATAAGTGCTGAAAATCTCAAAGGGCAGTTACAATTCTTATCTCTGAAGCATTTGGGACTTCACTGTCTCCAGGGAAACTGAATCTGGATTCCTAAGTATGGTTCTATCCGCAACACTCTTCTATCTGAAGCCCATCAGTCCAAGTTATCTGTTCATCCTGGCAGCTCAAATATGTATTTAGATCTGAAAGCCGATTATTGGTGGCCAGGAATGAAGAAAGACATCGGTCATTATGTTGAAAGCTGCAGAATATGTCGAATGGTTAAGGCAGAACATCAGAAACCCTTCGGGGATATGCAACCACTCCCAGTTCCTGAGTGGAAGTGGGAGCATATAACAATGGACTTCATCACGAAGTTTCCGAAAACCAAAAGACAGCATGACTCCATCTGGGTAGTCGTGGACCGATTAACGAAGTCAGCTCACTTCATACCGATGAAAGAGACGTATTCTCTTGATAGGTTGGCACAGATATACATCACAGAAGTAATTTCTCGACATGGTGTGCCGAAATTTATCGTATCTGATCGTGATAGTCGTTTCACATCTAGATTCTGGCAAGCTCTACAAGATGGGATGGGTACTCAGATCTCTATGAGTACTGCTTATCATCTTAATGCCGATGGCCAGAGTGAGCGTACTATCTTAACTCTTGAAGATATGCTTCGTGCCTGTGTTCTTGATCTAGGTGGTAATTGGGATGACCACTTGCCTTTCGTGGAATTCTCTTACAATAACAGTTACCATTCAAACGATCAAGATGGCTCCATTTGAGGCTTTGTATGGAAGAAAGTGCAGAACTCCTACCTATTGGCGTGAAACAGGCGAATCGCCAATAGCGGGTCCTGCCCTTCTACAGTTGACTCATGAGAAGATTCAACTCGTCAGAAGGAACATTCTAGAAGCTCAAAGCAGGCAGAAGTCATATTATGACAATCGACACAGATCGATCAGCTTTGCGGTTAACGATTGGGTGATGTTGAAAGTATCTCCAATGAAAAATGTGGTAAGATTCATAAAGAGAAACAAGCTAGCTTCGAGATTCATAGGTCCGTTCAAGATTGTTGAAAAGATAGGAAATCAATCCTATCGTCTTGAATTGCCAACAGACTTATCTGGAATACATCCTGTATTCCATGTTAGTCATTTGAGAAAGAGTCTAGCCGAGGAAAGAGAAGTTCAAATACCACACGTTAATCTGCAAGTTGATGAAAAGCTTCGAGTAGTTGAAGAGCCAGAACGTATTCTGGACTCGAAGACCAAGAAGCTTAGAAATAAAGATATACAGATGGTGCTCGTCCAGTGGAAACACCACAAAGGTTCGCATCAGTCTTGGGAATCTGAAGATGTTATGAAAGCTAATTATCCCAGTCTGTTCGAACATAGCTAACTTCGGGGACAAAGTTTGTGCGTGGTGGAGCCCATTCTGTAACAACCTATTTTTTATCCAGTCGTAAATTCAAAATTTTTGAACCGATAATGTAATATTATTACATTATTTGAATTATAATTTAATCAAGTTATGAAATATTAATTGAATTATATAAATATTTAAAGATTATGATTTAATAATTATTAAAGATAAATAAATAAAAGAGATATAAGATACAAAAGTAATAGTGGGTTAAGTAGCAAATATAACTAGATGAAGTATATAAACAAGATTTAGAATCCATTTAATCATTTTTACTCTCTCTCTCTACTCTCTCTACTCTCTCTCTAGATTTGTCACAAATTCATCAATCTTTACTCTAATTTGCAAACAAATTGGAGTATTAATCAAAGAAGAATTACAGGAGGTGATAAACAACAACAATCTACAACGAATTTAAGGTAAAAATCGATTTCTTAAGTTTTCTTATTTTTCGATTTTGAACATTAAATTCGAATTTAGCATTTTACGTGTGATTAAAGCTAATTTAACTTGAGTTTTAATTAGAATATGTATAATATAATTGAACCTAGAATTAATATTTATCATATTCGTGATGTTTAACTAAGAAATGTATGTTTTAAAGCTATAAATTATGAACAAATTCGAGATGTCATGAACAAACTCGAAATACATAGAACAAAGTCGATTTTTAGCTAAATTCGACCATAAATTCGAATTTGACCATAAATTCTAGATATAGATTTCGAGTTTAACTTTAAAATCGAAATGAGATTCGAATTTAAGGATTAATTCGAATTTAACCTCACTTTTCGAATTTATATATTCAATTATAATCCATATATTCGAAAGTTGCAGTTGGAATTTAAATACATATTCAAATGTAGCTATTAATTCGATTTTTGACTCCATATTTGAGATTTATATGTTCGAATTTGGTCCATATTTGAAGTAAGATTCGAATTTAACTATGGAATTAGAATATAATCACATAATTGAATTTAATGCATTCTAATTTATCCTTATGTTAGAAAATAGCATTTCGAATTTGACCTTTGTTCGAATTTAATTATATAAACTCGAAACCCACTCCCTAAATTCGAATGTATTGAATAAAACACTTGGACAACGCATAAAATAACAAGATGACTAGCAAAATGATTATATATATATATATATATATATATATATATATATATATATATATATATATATATATATATATATATATATATATATATATATATATATATATATACTGATCCTTTGAGAATATTAATGAAACAAAGAATGATTTATGAATGAACAAGTTATCAGAATCAGATAAAATAAAGATTTAAAGATAAAAGATGATGATATTGATATGAGAATTGACATGATAATTCTGGACAGGTTCAGTGAAATTCTGAACATGAACAAAGATTTAAAGATTTATAAAGTGGGTCAAAGACTTGATTTTACAGAGAACAGATTGACAAAGATAAAATCCTGAGATAACTCAGGTGGCAGATTTTTACATCTGTTTGATAAAAACCCCAGATCTGTGAGTTATAGATATTCAGATTTAACATGCTTGAATTTCCGGTTGAGACATATTGTTGATGCTAGATTGATTTGACATTCATATTATCAGCTGGATTGTGACCTGTGCACACTATGGTTCGGTGTTGCCCAGTGGATCATGATAGCTATTTGACTTATCACTTCATATGATATTGCTTTTACTGTTCATTTCAGATATTGCGATAAGACTACTGCTATCATGACTTTGATTACATATGCTTCATCATTGCATATACTTGACATATTGATTCAGATTGATTAGCCTTGATTGGTCTATTGTTCTAGACCTGGCTTTTTCACCAGTTCTATTGAACTTGGTAATGACCTCCGATATTCCGCCACGTTGATTTACTGGTACCTAGCCCAGTATGTGGCTGATCCCCACGATTTAAGAGTGAGCCTGACTTGAGCATCATCCGACTCTATGACTTCTATGTCTCAATCATGAGTGGCTGTAGCGACAGCCTTGACATATCACGCTAGACTTATGATGATCCGCTTGACAATGCATGTTTAATTTGAAAATCTATTTACTCACTAAGCATTGCTTACGGTTGCTACATTAACATTTTTACAGGAAAAGACAAAGAAAGTCACCTGCCGGACCTAGTACTTAGGTCATACAAAGATCAAGACAGAAGTTTCATAGACCTCTACTCAGCAAACCCTTTTGGTACTAATTGGATGATGATAATATGATGGTCTGGGTAGATTTATCTTGATTATATGATGACTTGAATTAGATTAGACTTGTGCCCTTTATAAGTTTAATTTAAAAATAGTAATCTGTATTAAACTTATCCTAATATGCTTGTACTGTAATTTAATAATTCCGCACTTAATTACTCTATCTTAGTTATGATTGATATCGTATTGCATGATGTGGGACCTAGACTCGTGAGAACTGCCCCGTAAGGGGTGGTCTTCACAGGATGGTATCAGAGCCCATAGTTTGAGTGAATCAAGTATTACGTGAGTATACTTGGTCTCAAACTGAAGCAATACATATATATCAATCATTTAGGTGGTTTGAACTGAGATAGGATGTACAGACTGTTAGGATGGGAAAAAGGGTACATAGATCTAAGTCTATAAACTGATAGTTAATTGATTTTAATTTTCAGTTAAGATGTCAGGATCAGGATCAGGTGACATACCAAACAACATGACCCCACAACAAATGTTCGAAGTGATGCAACAACTTTTAGCCCAACACTCTGAACACAAAATAAGATTATGCAAGAACAGTTTCAGGCCAGAGATGAGGCCGAAGCTAAAAGACATGATGATAAAAGAAATAAGCGAAAAGATAAACAAGTCCAGAATGATGAAACTGATTCTGATAACTCTACCCCTGATGTACAAATTGAGCAGCCTAAAGGCTGTAAATTTAAAGATTTTAAAGCGAGCGGTGCCCTGAACTTTGAGGGTACAGTCAATCCAATTCAGGCGATGGATTGGATCAGCCATACTGAAGAAATCTACAGGATTTCTGACTGCTTAGATTCAAAGAAAGTAAGTTATGCGTCTGCGTTATTTTTTGGAGCTGCCCGTGCTTGGTGGAAGACTCAGAGGAGCATATATGGAGAAGAGGTGATACATAATTTAGAGTGGAATCAATTCCTAGATATGTTTAACGCGAAGTATTGCCCGATCGACCAACAAGATAAGATGGAAGTCCAATTGATGCAGCTGACTCAGGGAACAAAGACAGTTGATGAATACGAGCACGAATTCTCTCGGCTTTGCGGTTACTCCTCATATCAAATAGCTACTGAAGAAAGGAAGATGAATAGATTCCGCGGAGGACTTAACCCAAGATACCGACATCCGATGAGTGCAATAAAATACAAGAGTTAATTAGAAATGGTTGAAGCAGCTAGACAGATCGAGAGGGGTTATTTAGAGTACGGCGATCAGCTTTATGCTCCATCAGCAAACCCGACATGTCCTTCTCCACCGAAGAAGCAAAGATTCGCTAGATTTATCAAGACGAACAAATCCCAGTCTCAACAGCCACAACAGTATAGTTCACAGCCGAAAGCCCAAGCGTATTCACTAACGAATGAGCCACGATTCTGCAAGAGCTGCAGAAAATCACACATAGGATTGTGCAATCCAGATGACGTCACATGCTTTGTTTGCAACAGAATTCGTCACAGCAGTGAAGAGTGCCCACAGCAAGGATGCGGATGTGCAAAATGCGGAAAAAGAGGACACTTCATGTATCAGTGTCGCAGCGGGCAACGAGTTCAGACACAATCGTTAGCCGGAGGATCTACTATGAAAAGTTCAGCTGCAACACCAACAACAAGAACTCAAGCATTTCAGATAACAGCAGAGGCAGCGAGAGAAACTCCTGACGTAGTTACCGGTACGTTCATGCTTAACTCAATCCCTGCTCGTGTATTATTCGATTCCGGTGCTAGTCGTTCTTTCATATAAACATCTTTTGCACAAAGATTATATAAGTCTCCATAGAAGCTTCCTGTTGTGATTGATATTGAGACAGCCAGTAACAACTATGTTATGGCTGATTCCGTATACCGAAACTGTACTCTGCTTGTTAACAACATCGTATTCAACCTTGACCTTATCCCGATTCCGTTGAAAGAGTTCGACGTCATCATCGGCATGGATTGGATAATGAATAACGAGGCTACGATCGTCTGCAACCGCCGAATCATCAGAATTAAGTCTTCAGACGGCCGAGTGTTAGAAATAAAAGGCGAGAAGCGAAAAGGTGCTCACTGCTTCATTTCTGTTGAAAAAGGGTATAAGTATTTATCTAAGTGTCACAAATCTTATTTATGCTACGTCTCGTCTGAATCTAACTCTGAAGCCCAAAAGAAATCCTTATCTGACATTCCAATCGTGTGTGAGTTTCCAGACGTGTTTCCTAACGATATTTCTGGAGTGCCACCGGAACGTCAAGTCGAGTTCGGAATTGACTTGGTTCCTGGTGTGACTCCCAATCCAAAGCTCCCTACAGACTTGCACCTGCAGAAATGCAGGAAATGTCAAAGCAGTTGCAAGAGCTGTTAGAAAAGGGATTTATCCGACCGAGTTCATCTCCGTGGGGTGCACTTATCTTATTCGTTAAGAAGAAAGACGGAACTCTGCGAATGTGCATCGATTAGCGTGAGTTGAACAAAGTCACTATAAAGAATAAATATCTTCTGCCCAGAATTGATGATCTATTTGATCAGCTACAAGGAGCCAACTATTTTTCTAAGATTGATATTCGTTCTGGGTATCATCAGTTAAAGGTTAAAGATGAGGATATATCGAAGACAGCCTTCCGAACAAGATACAGTCATTACGAATTTCTCGTGATGCCGTTCGGCTTAACAAATGCACCAGCAGCGTTCATGGATCTCATGAATCACGTGTGTAGACCGATGCTGGATAAGTTAGTTATCGTATTCATAGACGATATTCTGATTTACTCCAAAGCGGAGGCTGATCATTCTAAACATCTGCGACAATTGCTAGAGTTACTGAGAAAAGAAAGACTCTATGCAAAATTTTCTAAGTGTGAATTCTAGCTCAGACAGGTACAAATTTACATTATCTTGAGTTATTCTTTAAGCGTTCTTTGTTTCAAACAAAACTTGAAATTCTGCTTTGATTACTTTATAGATCCATTTCCTTGGCCATGTTATATCTGGCGAAGGAATTTCAGTTGATCCTTCTAAAGTCGAGGCCGTTCAGAAATGGCAAACGCCTCGCAATGCCTCAGAAATAAGAAGTTTCCTTGCTAACACGAAAGAATACACCTTTCGTATGGACGGATAAATAGCAAGAGGCATTTGAAACTCTGAAGCAAAAGCTTATTCAA
This sequence comes from Centrapalus pauciflorus, assembly GCA_020465985.1. Classification (NCBI taxonomy): domain Eukaryota; kingdom Viridiplantae; phylum Streptophyta; class Magnoliopsida; order Asterales; family Asteraceae; genus Centrapalus; species Centrapalus pauciflorus. Next base: position 186,125 of record JAANYP010007699.1, on the reverse strand, counting down.
GTGCCGATCCTAGCCTTACCAGAGGGCAACGATGATTTTGTCATTTATAGCGACGCATCTGGTACTGGTTTAGGATGTGTTCTAATGTAAAGGGAAAAGTAATTGACTACGCTTCAAGGAAACTGAAAGATTACGAGAAAAGTGCACCAACTCATGATCTTGAGTTGGCTGCCGTTACCTTTGCACTGAAGATCTGGTGTCACTATCTCTATGGGACTCGGTGTCAGCTTTACACCGATCATAAGAGTCTCAAACATCTCTTTACTCAAAAGGATCTGAATATGAAACAACGACGGTCCCTGGAACTTATCAAGGACTATGATTGCGAGATCCTATATCATCCCGGCAAAGCTAATGTTGTCGCGGATGCTTTGAGTAGGAAGGTGTATCCAGAAAAGAGTGGTTATGCCCTGACTCCTGTTGTATTCTCTTCCGATCTCATCGAAGACATCAGATCTGCTCAAGCCGAAGCGTTGAAAGAAGAAAATATAAGTGCTGAAAATCTCAAAGGGCAGTTACAATTCTTATCTCTGAACCATTTGGGACTTCACTGTCTCCAGGGAAACCGAATCTGGATTCCTAAGTATGGTTCTATCCGCAACACTCTTCTATCTGAAGCCCATCAGTCCAAGTTATCTGTTCATCCTGGCAGCTCAAATATGTATTTAGATCTGAAAGCCGATTATTGGTGGCCAGGAATGAAGAAAGACATCGGTCATTATGTTGAAAGCTGCAGAATATGTCGAATGGTTAAGGCAGAACATTAGAAACCCTTCGGGGATATGCAACCACTCTCAGTTCCTGAGTGGAAGTGGGAGCATATAACAATGGACTTCATCACGAAGTTTCCGAAAACCAAAAGACAGCATGACTCCATCTGGGTAGTCGTGGACCGATTAACGAAGTCAGCTCACTTCATACCGATGAAAGAGACGTATTCTCTTGATAGGTTGGCACAGATATACATCACAGAAGTAATTTCTCGACATGGTGTGCCGTAATCTATCGTATCTGATCGTGATAGTCGTTTCACATCTAGATTCTGGCAAGCTCTACAAGATGGGATGGGTACTCGGATCTCTATGAGTACTGCTTATCATCCTAATGCCGATGGCCAGAGTGAGCGTACTATCTTAACTCTTGAAGATATGCTTCGTGCCTGTGTTCTTGATCTAGGTGGTAATTGGGATGACCACTTGCCTTTGGTGGAATTCTCTTACAATAACAGTTACCATTCAACAATCAAGATGGCTCCATTTGAGGCTTTGTATGGAAGAAAGTGCAGAACTCCTACCTGTTGGCGTGAAACAGGCGAATCGCCAATAGCGGGTCCTGCCCTTCTACAGTTGACTCATGAGAAGATTCAACTCGTCAGAAGGAACATTCTAGAAGCTCAAAGTAGGCAGAAGTCATATTATGACAATCGACACAAATCGATCAGCTTTGCGGTTAACGATTGGGTGATGTTGAAAGTATCTCCAATGAAAAATGTGGTAAGATTCATTAAGAGAAACAAGCTAGCTTCGAGATTCATCGGTCCGTTCAAGATTGTTGAAAAGATAGGAAATCAATCCTATCGTCTTGAATTGCCAACAGACTTATCTGGAATACATCCTGTATTCCATGTTAGTCATTTGAGAAAGAGTCTAGCCGAGGAAAGAGAAGTTCAAATACCACACTTTAATCTGCAAGTTGATGAAAAGCTTCGAGTAGTTGAAGAGCCAGAACGTATTCTGGACTCGAAGACCAAGAAGCTTAGAAATAAAGATATACAGATGGTGCTCGTCCAGTGGAAACACCACAAAGGTTCGCATCAGTCTTGGGAATCTGAAGATGTTATGAAAGCTAATTATCCCAGTCTGTTCGAACATAGCTAACTTCGGAGACAAAGTTTGTGCGTGGTGGAGCCCATTCTGTAACAACCTAATTTTTATCCAGTCGTAAATTCAGAATTTTTGAACCGATATATTACATTATTTGAATTATAATTTAATCAAGTTATGAAATATTAATTGAATTATATAAATATTTAAAGATTATGATTTAATAATTATTAAAGATAATTAAATAAAAGAGATATAAGATACAAAAGTAATAGTGGGTTAAGTAGCAAATATAACTAGATGAAGTATATAAACGAGATTTAGAATCCATTTAATCATTTTTACTCTCTCTCTACTTTCTCTCTCTACTCTCTCTCTAGATTTCTCACAAATTCATCAATCTTTACTCTAATTTGCAAACAAATTGGAGTATTAATCAAAGAAGAATTACAGGAGGTGATAAACAACAACAATCTACAACGAATTTGAGGTAAAAATCGATTTCTTAAGTTTTCTTATTTTTCGATTTTGAACATTAAATTCGAATTTAGCATTTTACGTGTGATTAAAGCGAATTTAACTTGAGTTTTAACTAGAATATGTATAATATAATTGAACCTAGAATTAATATTTATCATATTCGTGATTTTTAACTAAGAAATGTATGTTTTAAAGCTATAAATTATGAACAAATTCAAGATGTCATGAACAAACTTCAAATACTTAGACCAAAGTCGATTTTTAGCTAAATTCGAACATAAATTCGAATTTGACCATAAATTCTAGATATAGATTTCGAGTTTAACTTTAAAATCGAAATGAGATTCGAATTTAAGGATTAATTCGAATTTAACCTCACATTTCGAATTTATATATTCAATTATAATCCATATATTCGAAAGTTGCAGTTGGAATTTAAATACATATTCAAATGTAGCTATTAACTCGATTTTTGACTCCATATTTGATATTTATATGTTCGAATTTGGTCCATATTTGAAATAAGATTCGAATCTAATATATAAGATTCGAATTTAACTATGGAATTAGAATTTAATCACATAATTGAATTTAATGCATTCTAATTTATCCTTATGTTCGAAAATAGCATTTCGAATTTGACCTTTGTTCGAATTTAATTATATAAACTCGAAACCCACTCCCTAAATTCGAATATAGTGAATAAAACACTTGGACAACGCATATATTTATATATATATTGACCTTTGAGAATTTGAGAAACAAAGGATATGAATGAAAGAATTATGAATGAACAAGTTATCAGAATCAGATGAAATAAAGATTTAAAGACTAAAAGATTATGATATTGGCATGATATGATATGATAAGTCTGGACAGGTTCAGTGAAATTCTGAACAAAGATTTAAAGATTTATAAAGTGGGTCAAAGACTTGATTTGACAGAGAACATTTTGACAAAGATAAAATCCTGAGATAACTCAGGTGGCAGAATTTTACATCTGTTTGATAAAGACCCCAGATCTGTGAGTTATAGATATTCAGATTTAACATGCTTGAATTTCTGGTTGAGACATATTGTTTATGCTAGATTGATTTGACATTCATATTATCAGTTGGATTGTGACCTGTGCACACTATGGTTCGGTGTTGCCCAGTGGATCATGATAGCTATTTGACTTATCACTTCATATGATATTTCTTTTACTGTTCATTTCAGATATTGCGATAAGACTACTGCTATCATGACTTTGATTACATATGCTTCATCATTTCATATACTTGACATATTGATTCAGCTTGATTAGCCTTGATTGGTCTATTGTTCTAGACCTGGCTCTTTCACCAGTTCTATTGAACTTGGTAATGACCTCCGATGTTCCGCCACGTTGATTTACTGGCAGCTAGCCCAGTATGTGGGTGATCCCCACGATTTAAGTGTGAGCGTGACTTGAGCATCATCCGACTCTATGGCTTCTATGTCTCAATCATGAGTGGCTGTAGCGGCAGCCTTGACATATCACACTAGGCTTATGATGATCCGCTTGACAATGCATGTTTAATTTGAAAATCTATTTACTCACTAAGCATTGCTTACGGTTTCTACATTAACATTTTTACAGGAAAAGACAAAGGAAAGTCACCTGCTGGACCTAGTACTTAGGTCATACAAAGATCAAGACAGAAGTTTCATAGACCTCTACTCAGCAAACCCTTTTGGTACTAATTGGATGATGATAATATGATGGTCTGGGTAGATTTATCTTGATTATATGATGACTTGAATTAGATTAGACTTGTGCCCTTCATAAGTTTAATTTAAAAATAGTAATCTGTATTAAACTTATCCTAATATACTTGTACTGTAATTTAATAATTCTGCACTTAATTACTCTCTCTTAGTTATGATTGATATCGTATTGCATGATGCAGGACCTAGACTCGTGAGAACTGTCCCGTAAGGGGTGGTCTTCACAAGTAGCCCAAAAATATAATAAAGTGAAAATGCAGCCCACTTTAAATAACAAAAACTCAAAAAAAGAAAACCCATTTCTATTTTGAAAGAGCCCAACAAAATAATTATTCACCTTACTAAGTTTATAAAAATTTCAGCAGCCCAATCCTTTAATTTTGACCTTATTAATTTGGCCCAAGGTATTTAAAAGCAAAAGCCCAAGTACTAACCTAATTGTCTCTATTTTGACCCAACCGGGTCAACAGAAGGAAAATGGTCCCTGCCCTCCCTTTTCGGCTGAAACAGAAAGAAGAAAGGAAAAAGCAGACAACGCTGGTGGACAGAATCAGGGAAACAAGTCGCCGGCCAGGAGAGTTCCGGCGCCGACCGGACCCTCATATAACACACACAATTCCTAACTCAATCCTCTCTCTCTCTCTCTCTCTCTCTCTCTCTCTCTCTCTCTCTCTCTCTCGAAGGAAACAAATTGAAAAATGAAAAGGACAAGACAGCGCAGGTGGCTACCAAAACAGAGGCAGCGGTGCCTCTGCTGCTGCTGCCGACCGCTGGTCACGCCGCCGCTTTATCCCCAGCAATACCTCACACAACCCATACAACTTAATTCTACATCCTATTTGTTGATTTGAATTCATTTTATGTATGTTTTCGATTCATTAACCAAACCCATTAAGTCTACCTTGAAACTCCATTATTGGAGATTTTCTTAAACTTGAAGAAAGTGAGGAAGATGAATTTTATTATATAAAATTTTCTGTAATCCTAGCTTGAAAATTCATTCATTATATTCACATGATAATCAGTTGTTGAAAAATAATTAATAGAAACTTAAAGGGTTGATGAATACCTTAATGAACCCATAAATGGTGATTTGAGTTGAAGATGATGAAAATGATGATCCAATCTTTGAATTCCAGTATAAAAAAATCAGAAAGAATTGATCAAATCCAAGAGAGTGGGCGTATGTTTTTGTGATGGAGAATGAAGAAATTGTATGGAATGAGGAATGAAACCAAAGACCAAATATTCTGTTATAACTTCCTTTCACCTCCTTTCACCACCTTTCATTTTATTTCATTTTATTTTTCTAAATCACCTATAAATATGTATTTATAATTATTTCTTAAAAAGCTATGCAATTAACATTTAATGATCAATGACCAAATTTGATAATTTATCTATATTTTCTTGAATCAAATAATTAAATTAAACGACTCGAAATAATTTAATTACCTCAAAATTAGCGGGTGTTACATCTTTCAAGGTTGTAATCATCACATTTTCAAATCAAATCATATTATGAGGTTTATCCTTTCGTAGTTCTCATGATTGAACTCATTTGGGTCTTGCAAGGCTAATTGTGCTTGCAATTCTCACTTGGCTACAACTGAGTATTCCTCTGCTTAGTTGTTGTGTTTCGTATAACTTCGATTACTTGCTTCCGTTGTAATTCAAAGGTGTTGGGATTCATATATCTAATATTGTTGAATTCATACTAGTAAGGGGTTGGGTTCTTGGAAGAAAGATAATCAAGGACGATGCTATAAATTTGTGAACTATTCTATGAAGAATTCATATCATTTAGTATCAGAGCTAAGTCTCCTTGTTTGCTCATATCAATTTATTTTTGCTTGCTGGTCTTTCCTTACTTTCTATTTCAAAAAAGTACAATCATAGCTTTCTACTTTTCTAATTAATGTTCTTCATTTCCTCATCTTACCATTAGTTCTTGTTATGGCCATCTAATAGTATAAAGAAAAGGAAAAAAAGAAAAAAACAAAACAAAAAAAAATAAAAAAAAAATAAAAAAGACAATAATTCCTTTAAAAAAAAGGAAAGGTATCCAAAAAGAAAGGCTCTATTTGTAGGTCATTCAATGGTTTGTTTACATCATTTCTGCTATCTTCTTTTGTTTCTAATCTTCTCCATAATCTCTTTATATGTCTTTTTTTTTATCTTCTCCATAATCTATTCATATGTCTTTTTTTTTTATCTTCTCCATAATCTCTTCTTATTTGTTTCCTGCTAAGTGTTTTATTGTTTGAGCATCTTGTAAGGGTTGAATTTGTTCTCATTAGAACTATGAAAGTGAGGGAATTTGAGTGGTAAAAAGCAAGAGTGATACATCTAAGATAAAAGCCTATTTTTAAGAGTGATACACTTGGGGTGTGTAGTATAGAATTGGAAAAAAAAAAAATTCGAGGGGAAGGGTGTGTGGATTAATAATTATCCTTCAATTTTGTTTGTTTTTATCATCATGGAAGGAGTAAAAGAAACCTTGGAGCAAAAGGCTTGGAGAGAGCATTTGTTGGGACAATTCAAGAAAATGATGGAAGTTATGTGTAACATCCGGCATTAAACCAGGTTAGCAACTACGACCAAATCAGTATTTAATAACCAATTATAACCTAATCTGTGGTCATTAGAAATTAATCAAAGTGATTAACAAGGTTCATGAAGAAATTCAACTCAATTAGAATCAAATTCATCGGTGCGATGAATCGGGAAATCAATTAATCCGATCGATTTACGATATGAAGGATTAATTCAACTAAGTACATAATTCAATTAAGATTAGTAACACTAATCATGCATTAATACACTTACTTAACATTAATGATGAAAGACTAAAACAAATCATTAAACAAATGCATTCAAAAGTATTTATGAATTTACATAAAAAGGGAAATACAAGAATACATTCTAAATACATTTATACAAAAAAAATGAAAATACATCAAAATATCTTCTAAAAATCTGCCCATAGGGAGGTACAAGTAGGTTTTGACTTCATTTTTATAATACACACTTCCATAACCCATCAAAATCAAATCCTTTTCATCATCTTCTTTCATCTCATCCAACAGTCCACTCAACCTCCATTTGAAAGACCAAGACTTTGCCTATAAATAGAGAGCTTCCCTTTCATTATTTTCACACCAAAACTCTTCTTTTTTTTTTTCTCTAAAAACCGGATCACACACACACACCCACTACAAACGTTTTCATTCAAGTGTTCTTGGTGAAATTCAAGTGTTCTTGGTCCAAATCTTGCAACAGTTTCAACTTCTTCTCAATTTCATACTCTAAATACATCAAAGTAAGTAAATACTAACTTATTTCAACATACATTTATGTTTATATAAGTCATGCATAATATATACAATCACCAACAACAACAAGTTTCATAAAACTCAAGTTTATAAGTTTCTAGTTTTTGTTTTTAAGTTGTTTTATTCAAATGTGTTTATAAATATATAAAGACATCATAAAAGTGTTAATATTATGAAAACAAGTAATATATGTGTGTTTTATAACTTGTATACAAATATTCTTTGAATAAACAACAAGAATCATAAGTTATTTCAAGTTTATAAACTGCGGATTTTCAGCTAGAAAATTTATATCGACTTTGAAAAATCATAACTAATTCATAACTTAACAAAATAAGTTGATTCTTGTCTCAAAAGTTAGATCTATGTCTTAAATATGGATCTAGAAGTTTTCATAATTTATTTTGGAGTTTAAGACCTCCAGAAATTATTTGGGAAACCGAAAGTTTGACAGCTAAAAAATGGTCAACATAGGGTTTTCAAAAAGCTTTTTCCCCAACCTAAACATCTCGAAAAATGGTCATTCTTGACTTTAAAAAATCTTTGTATACAGTAGTTTAATGTCCAAGAAAACCAAAGCCTAAAACGTTTTGGAGCTTGGTCAAAAACAGCCTCAATGTAGGCCGAAAAACCTTCGAAAAGCTGGAAAATTATATATATATATATATATATATATATATATATATATATATATATATATATATATATATATATATATATATAAACTTGACGTTTTAAGTGAGTTTTATTTATAAACTCGTAATGTTAGGTGATTTAAGACATAAAAATCTATAAATATACATATTATCATATATTAGAGATATTAAGTCCTTATTATCATTTAGGACTCGGTTAAACACATCCGGTTTCGTCACCCATCAAACAACGCAAACTTGCATTTTTGCGTGTATTTTTCCATCACAAGCTCGGTTAGTCTTCATAGCCCCTATTTTCACTACCTATTGGGGTGGAAATACATGCACTTTTTTCATATGGACATCAAAATTGTTTATTTCCTATATGTATTACATGTTTGGATCCATCAGCCCTCAAATCATGAACCGTTAATTGCATTTATTTGTAAGCGCGAATATATTGTGGATAGATCTATCGGGAGTCATGTCCCCCATCCGGGTTAGTTCGACTCGGCTAACAGCGGGTGCATATATATTCAACACACCGTATTACGTATGGGAATACTGCACAGGGCAAACTCATTTAATTAAGCTTCGGTTGCATGTTGGTTTATGTAATACATACACAAAATTTATGCTTTATAAATTCAACTCATCTGATAATGTCCATACAATTGGTCTTTTCGCGTAAACCTATGAGCTCACCAACAATTTGTTGACGTATTTTAGCATGTATTTTCAGGAGTCTGAGATATGCACATTTATCCGAAGTATTTCAAGGCTTCCGTTCATTTTGGAGTCGCATCATTTTCAAAATCGGAGATTTACTTGCATCTTTCCGGATAAACTAAATTGTGTATTTAAATCTTGGTATTTTAAGAACTACTTACGCTGTATTTTGGTTATGTGAAACAATATTTATATTTGAAGTTAAATCAATGTATTTTTGAAAACGTCCATATAGTGGTCGTTCGTTATGATTATGGTTACGCTTCCGCGACGTCACGTTTCGTTGCCAACCGGGGTAACGGGGTGTGACATTATGATGGAGCGAATGGATCATTTGGAGGTGTCGATTCATAATGAAGGCACTAGTGATGGAGCCAAAACATCCAACACCAACCGAAGAAATCGAAATGAAATTGACAATAACCTTGGCAGCATCAAATGAAGATTCCTTCTTTCCAAGGTAAGAATGATCCGGAGGCGTATCTAGAGTGGGAAGCAGATGTGGAAAATGTTTTTGGGATCCATAACTACTCCAAACAAGATAAAAAGGTAAAAATCGCATCCGTTGAATTTTCTAGTTATGCTTTAACGTGGTGGGATAAGCTGGTTTTGTCTAGAAGAAGAAATGGGGAGCGACTTATTGAAACATGGGATGAAATGAAGGTTGTGATGAGGAGACGTTTTGTTTCACCTCATTACTACCGTGATCTTTACAATCAACTCCAAGGCATAAGTCAAGGTTCAAGAAGTGTGGAGGAATACTACCAGGAGATGGAAATAGCCATGACAAGGGCAAATGTTGATGAATATCTTGAAGCTACCAGGGCAAGGTTTTTAGGAAGTCTTCGAAAAGAAATTTCTGATATGGTCGAATTGCAACATTATTTGGATTTAGAAGAGATGTTACATATGGCTGGAAAGGTTGATTAGCAATAAAAAAGAAAAGGATGTTCAAGTAAGTTTTCTTCCAACTCTGCTTCTTCCTCTTCTTGGAAAACAAATAGATGGGGGAAAAATGAAGATTTCAAAAAGAAAACGGATTTTCAAGAGTTTGAATCCAAAAAGTATTTTTCATCAAAAGGTGACAAGAACACTCCTTCTTCTTCTTCTCCTTCTCATACTTCGCGGTTAACATGCTTCAAATTTTTGGGAAAAGGACATATAGCATCACAATGTCCTAATTCCAAAACTATGATCATGCTTGATGATTGTTCTTGTTCGAGTCAAAGCAAAGATGAAGATGATGGCAAGAATACAACACCTTTAAGTTTCGATGATGAGAATGAGTTAAGGGCAATGGAAAGTGGTGATGAACGTGAGGCTCTTATAACCAGGTTAGCAACAATGACCTATTCTGTATTTAATAGCCAATTATAATCTAATCGGTGGTCATTAGAAATTAATCAAAGTGATTAACAATGCTCATTAGAAAATTCAACTCAATTAGAATCAAATTCATCGGTGCGATGAATCGGGAAATCAATTAATCCGATCGATTTACGATATGAGGGATTAATTCAACTAAGTACATAATTAAATTATGATTAGTGACACTAATCAAACACTAATACAATTACTTAACATTAATTATGCAAGACTAAAACAATTCATTAAAATAATGAATCCATAAGTATTTATGAAATTACAAGAAAAGGGAAATACAAGAATGCATTTCTAAATACTTTTATACAAAAAAAATAAAAATACATGTATAAAACATGTATATGGCCAGTCATAGGCCATGTGTTTTTAGAGTTTGACTTTTATTTTTTTAATATTACTTTAAACACAATCATTTTGTTTAAAGGTGCACTCTACCTTTTCATCCATGTCTTTCATCATTTGAAAGACCAAACACTTTGCCTATAAATAAGACCTCATTTCTCACTTCTTTTCCACACTTGAAACAACAAAAACCTCTCCTTTTCTTCTCTCAAAACCGGATTTATACACTCACACATCACAAACTTGTGCATTCAAGTGTTCTTCAAGTGTTCTTCAAGAAAATCAAGTGTTTTGGTGCATATCTTGCAAAGATTTCAACTTCTACTCAAAATCATATTCTAAATACTTCAAAGTAAGTAAATACTAACTTATTTATCATACATTTATGTTTATATAAGTCTTGCATAATATATATAATCACCAACAACAACAAGTTTCATAAAAACTCAAGTTTATAAGTTTCTAGTTTTTATTTTTAAGTTGTTTCTTTAAATGTGCATATGAATATATGTACACATTATAAACATGTTAATATTATGAAAACATGTGTTATATAACTTTTATACAAGTAGTCTTTGAATAAACAACAAGAATCATAAGTTGTTTCAAGTTTATAAAACTGCGGATTTTCGGCAGAAAATTTATATCAACTTTCAAAAATCATACCTAATTCATAACTCAACGAAATGAGTTGATTCTTGTCTCAAAAGTTAGATCTATGTCTTAACTATAGATCTGAAATTTTTCATAATTTATTTTGGAGTTTAAGACCTCCAGAAATTATTTGGGAAACCGAAAGTTTGACAGCTCAAAAATGGCCAACATATGGTTTTTAACGAGCTTTTTCACCAACCTAAAGATCTCGAAAAATGGCCGTTCTTGATTCTATAAATCCTTTGTATATAGTAGTTTAATGTCCTAGAAAACCAAAGTCTAAAACATTTTGGAGCTTGGTCAAAAACAGCCTCAAAGTAGGCCGAAAAACCTCCGAAAAAGCTGGAAAATTATATATATATATATATATATAAACTTGACGTTTTAAGCAAATCTTATTTATAAACTTGTAATGTTGGGTGATTTAAGACATAAAAATCTATAAATATACATATTATCATATATTAGTGATATTAAGTCCTTATTATCATTTAGGACTCGGTTAAACACCTCCGGTTTCATCACCCATCAAACAACGCAAACTTGCATTTTTGCGCATATTTTGCCATCACAAGTTCGGTGAGTTCTCATAGCCCCTATTTTCACACTGTTATGTTTTGGGGATGAAATACATGCTTCGTTTTTATATGGACACGGAAATATCTTCATTTCTATTATGTATTACACATTGGGTTCCATTAGCTCTGATATCATGAACCGTTAATTGCATTTATTTGTAAGCGCAAATATATTGTGGATAGATCTATTGGGAGTCATGTCCCCCACTCGGGTTAGTTGGATTGGCTAACAGCGGGTGCATATATATTCAACAAACGGTATTACGTATGGGAATATTGCACAGAGCAAAAACTTATCCTAAATTAAGCTTCGGTTGCATGATGGTTTATATGTAATACATAACAAGGAATTTATGATTTTATAAATTCAACCTCTATTATTGTTGTCCATACGAGTCAGATTTACGTGTAAACCTATGAGCTCACCAACAATTTTTGTTGACGTATTATAGCGTGTATTTTCAGGAAATTAAGGCACGTATGCCTCGGACGTATTTTACTTTCAAGCTTCCGCATCCATGGAGTCGCATGCATATTCAATTTAACGGAGATTTAGCTGCATTATTTTGGATATTTTAATTATGTAATTAAATCTCTGTATTTGTGCGAACTTCATTTCTCATGTAAAACATTACTATGCCTTCAAATTTTAACGATGTATTTTAAAAACGTCCATATAGTGGTCGTTCATTATGATTATGGTTACGCTTCCGCACTCCTCACGCCTCGCCGCCAACCGGGGTAGCAGGGTGTGACAGATTGGTATTAGAGCCATAGTTATAGTGAACTAGGTTGCATTAGTACCTAGACTATAACTGTTACAAAAACTAAACTTTCTTCAAGAACTGTGAACACGTATATGGACCCTGATGACAATAACATGTCGAAATTCACCCCTAGGGAAAGGGTGTGACTAGCACAACGGGAGTCTATCCCGGTACCAGCCCATCAGCCAAGCCCACCGCAGTAGTAACGGGCAAGCATAGGACAGTGGGGATGGATGCCTCACGCTCTCCAAGAGTGGAGAAACGAGGAGGGGATCCAAATCCAGTTTGAAGTCAGAACACCATCTTCCTCTCAAGTGCCGACAGTTACCTAGAAACCTATGTAACAAACGATGCCCCTGTTGGTGGCAAGGGCCGCCAGACACGACCTCCAATTTCGACAAAATCCACCAAGAGGTCGGTGAGATCTTTGCAAGGATTAAGCAGGAGGCAATGCAAACCACCAATAAACCTTAGGCCAACCAGAATACCCAGGCGATTTAACAAGACGGAATCGACGAATTGTGACAGCACCTATCGGAGCACAAAGCCCACACTGCAGAACTAACCCAATGACTTAACGCTCTGGAGTACGAGGAAACCCCGGAGGCAACTCTTTATAGTATTTCTCTAGGCTTTACTATCTGATATATCTTAGGGTAAATAAGGCTTAAGGATTTATCAGAAAATTCTGACTATATCATATACAAAGATTAAGTATCAAGAACTTTTATGAGGAATTAAGTTTTAACTACAACTCTGCGTAGGAAAAGATAAAGTTGTGTCAAATCTGCCTAAGAAATTTCAAACCCGTAGACTTATCCTCTTACCCCATTAGATACCACTTATGCATTTCTATTATTTGATACTGGTGCTGATAGGACCTTTATATCCACAAAGTTCAATAAGCAGATAAATTCCATTAAGTGCTACTTATGCTATTGAGGTTGATGACAGTGAGACGCTTAAGACAAATAATATAAGTCGAGGATGCTCCTTAGAATTAGTAGGCCGACTCTTTGAAACAGACATGATACCCATCAAACTGGGAAGTGTTTACGTGGTCATAGGCATGGATTGGCTATCGAAAATCGTGTGGAAATAGTATGCAACAAGAACACAGTTCATATACCTTTAGCCAATAAGAAGGTCCTTACTGTCCAACGCAAAGCAAGAAATACCAAAGTAAGCATCATCTCTAGCATTAGGACCCTGAACTGTTGATAGAGAGGGAGCCAAAGGGAAAGCGGCTCGAAAATATTCTTATTATTTATGGTTACCCCAAAGTTTTTCCAGAACACTTACCTGAACTCCCAACATCGAGGCAAGTCAAATTCAAAAATAGGCCTAGTATCAGGTGCGGTACCAGTGGCTCGAGCACCATGCCGATTAGCCCCATCAATAGTGTAAGAATCGTCCAACCAACTGTAGGAGCTCTTAGATAAAGGGCCTATCAAACCGAGTTCCTCGCTTTGGAGGAGCTCCAGTTTTGTTCATAAAGGAGAAAGATGGAACTTTCGGGATGTGCATCAATTACCGAGAAATTAAATAAGCTAAAAGAACCAATACCCACTTCCAAGGATCAATGACTTGTTTGACAAAACTCCAAGAATTAAGCTTCTATTCGAAGATCGACCTTAGGTCTGGTTATCATCAGGTTAGAGTTCGCAAGAAAGATATTCCAAAGACAGCCTTCAGATTCTGTTTCGGTCATCATAAATTCTTATTAATGCCGTTTGGATTAACCAGTGCCCCAACGGTAGTCATGGACCTCATCGGGTGTGCAAACCTTATCTAGACAAATTCGTGATTGTATTCATGAATGACTTTTAATCTACTCACGAAACAAGGAGGAGCACGAGCAAACATTTAAGACTGATTCTAGAGTTATTAAAGAATGAAAAATTATATGCCAAGCTTTCTAAGTTTGACTTTCGGCTAAGATAGGTAAGATTTCTCGGTCACGTGATCAATAAATAGTAAAGGGATCCAAGTCGACCCCGCAAAGATCGAGGTTATCAGGAATTGGTGAACTCTTAGAACCCCCATAGGGATACGACAGTCCTTAAGACTTGCCACTTATTATAGACAATTATTAAAAATTTCTCAAAGATCACCGAAGCTCTAACAAAATTGACCTGAAAAGACATTAAGTATGATTGAGGCAAGGATCAGGAGACATCATATCAGTTGTTAAAGCACTATCTGTGCAGCACACTTATTTTATCCAAGAGAAGCAAGAAATTTGTAGATTATTGTGACGCTTCACACAATGGGTTGATACAGAAAGATAGGGACATAACTTATACTTTATGAAAACTTAAGGTTCACTAGGTGATTTACACAACGCATGATCTGGATCTTGAAGTAGTAGTCTTTATCCTTGAAGACATTAGTTGTAAGGTATGAAGTGTAATGTATTCACAGACCATAAGAGCCTCCAACACATCTTGAACCAGAAAGAGTCGAATACGAAGTAGTACCATTGGATGGAACTAATAAGTGATTGCAACCGTGAAAATTCGTTATCACCTGAGGAAAACTAATGAGCTAAGCCGTTAAGAGTACAAGTGGATAAATAGTTTAGGATAAGGGCTAATAAAAAATCGATATTTCATGAATAGAATCTGATTACTCTGTTTGGTGGAATAAGAAAGTTGGCTATGGATGAAGGACACAAATTAAGATATGTCGTTCACCCTGGATCCGATAAAATGTATCATGACCTTAAGAAGCTATACGGGTGGCCTATCATGAATGATGACATTGCCACATATGTCAACAAGTTTCTAACATGCTCCAAAGTTAAGACCAACATCAGAAACCATTTGAGTAATATTCGACCACCTAACAAAATCCGCGCGTTCCTACCAATCAAGAAGAACATCAGGATGAATAAGCTAATCCAAACGTACCTCAAGGAAGTCGTCTCTGGACACGGAGTGCCTATTATAATCATTTTTGATATGGATAGCATGTTGGTACACCCTGTGTGACGATAGCAGTCTAATCGATCTAAGTTATGATTTAAGTAATATTCTGAGTTATCCAGTAATTTGATATATATGTTTAAAATGTGTTTGTCTGTTATTGATTGTGTGTTTGAACTTGATGTAACATATTACATCAAGTTCAAACATAAAAGTCAAAGATTATGTCAAACATAAGTTAAAACATAAGTTTCATCACGTAAGTGTTTAAATGTATTGGCTAGATTCGAATAGGTTAAGGAAGACATTCGAATCTGTGATAGATTCGAATGTATCCTTAGATTCGAATAGGTTAGATTCGAATCTGTCAGATGGACAGATTCGAATGAGGCCTTAGGCCAGATTCGAGGTTGGCCCACAACAGACTCGAATCAGGGCCTATAATTAGGGATAGACTCGAATGATTAGTGACCTTTGGCAGAATTCGTGAGGAATTAAGCAATAGGCGATCTCGAGTTTATCAGCTAGGTGAGTCCCGTTTCGGAGAGAATTAGTACGTAGGATCGTTCGTGTGTCGTTCGTTCAGCGTCTAATAGTCTCCGTGTTTCCGTTGGTTGAGAGTTGTCCGTCTGACCGTAAACGAGGATTCCGCACTCGTTCACGGATCCGCGTCTAGATAGATCTGTCAGTGGTAGACCTTACAAGTGGTATCAGAGCCTACGGAGTGTTCGTGGTGTTCTTCGTGTTCATCAGATACATTCTAGGTTTCTTGACGCTAGTTGGACGGTTTTTTCTCTCAAAAACGTGTTTTTGAGCTTAGCGAATTCATATTCGGGAAACATTTTGTCGTTTTTCACGTTTTTGGTCGAAATCATTGTTTTTCATTTGAAAATTAGTGATTTAATCCATAAAACGTCAAAAAAAATCAAAGTGTTAGCCGTTTTTCGAGTTTGCGGCGCTCGAATCTATAGGGGTAATTAGGGTTTTACTTTATTTTCGAGTCTAACCAAAATACGCTCCTTTCGAGTCAATTTCAGTCAGTTTTCGAGTCTGTGTTGTTTCGAATCTGTTATTACATTCGAATTGGCTCTCGAGTCTATACTGTTTCGAGTTTGTTTCGAGTGTGTTACTGTTTCGAATCTGTTCTTCGATTCTGCTGAATTTCGATTCTGTTGTGCCTTCGATTCTAAGGGTCTTCGAGTTTAAGAGTCCTTCGAATCTGACCTATCTTCGAATCTGTGGGATTGTTCGAATCTGACATTATTTCGAATCTACTTGAACTTTAAGACTTAATCGAATTTAATTTCAAAAGATTAAACATTAATTAGTTTCGAATCTATCTAGATTCGAATAAGTTAATTTAAATCAGTTTCTAATTAAATTAATTAAGTTCAAATTCAAATTCTTTCAAAAAAAATGTCGAACCTTCAGAAATTCCTTGAAATGGATCACGAAGTTGGGAAGGCCAATGCACCACCTAAGCTGATGAAAGTTGAGGATTACTACTGGTGGAAGGATAGATTCACGGATTTTGTACGATTCAACGACATGCGCATGTGGGTGTGCATTGATGAAGGGTACATTCCACCAGTATCTGAGGTAGAAGGCCGTCAAAAGGTTCTGTCATATCAAATGATGAAAGAAGATGACAAGAAACTATTTGAAGCCGAAAACAAAGCTTTCTCTATTATCCGAATGGCGTTACCTCAAGATATCTTGCACACATTTCGGACTCAGAGGACGTCGAAAGAGCTTTGGGAGTCTCTTCAGAAACGGTGTGAGGGTAATCCACGGGTACGTAGAAAGCGTACTGAGCTGTTAACCCAACAGTTTGCAATCTTCAAGGCTCTTAAGGATGAACAGTTGGATGATATTATCACACGATTTTATCATCTGATAACAGAGCTTGAAAGTCATGGCATTGAGTACTCGGACAGTGACAAGAACAATAAGCTTCTTGATGCCCTACCAGCCAAATGGGCTATGTACGTGGCTATGATTAAGCTGAATGAAGATAAATACTATGCTCAAACGCTGGATGACATCGTGGGAACGTTGAGGGCATATCACTTCGAAATGATAAAAGCTGAGACTGATTACGAGCAAGTCCAAAATCCGGCGATGTATTTTGGAAAGACATCAAAATCATCAGTGACAGCTGATCAGAAGAGTGCTACAGCGTTTTTCACCGGAGAAACGTCATCGCCACCAGAGTCCGAAGACTCACTGAATCGCGCGTTCTTAGGGTTAGGAAGATCGGAAGAACCGCAACCTCAAGTCAATCAGGCATCTACAAGTCAGAACTATTCAAAGATGCCAATGAGCGCAAAGTCGGCGGAAGAACATCTGAATCTGCTTGCTTCGTTTGTGGCCGCATATGGAAATTGCGTTCAAGGGAAGATCAATGATCCGGCTCTTTGGGATGAAGATTACGATCAGGTCGACCCTGATGACTTAGAGGAGATGGATCTTATATGGCAACTGGCCATGGTAACCCAGAGGGTTAAAAGATTCATTAAGAGAACTGGAAGAAATCTACAGATGAATAACAAGGGGATAGGATTTGATAAGTCCAAGGTGAAATGCTACAACTGTCAGGGATTGGGACATTTCGCGAGGGAGTGTCAAAGACCGAAGGTAGAGTCATACCAGGGGCAGAGTCAGCAACAAGGACAGTACCAAAGTCAGTCCCAACAGAGATATCTTCCGAGTTCTTCATCCGGTCAGGCCAATCTAGCGGGTCTAATTTCAAATGTCACGTCTGACAGACAGCTAGATGGTTCTTATGACTGGAGTTCACATCCGGAGTCCAATGCTAGAGCTTTTATGGCTGAAGTTACGGAGAATGGTTGTGATGTGGATGAGCAGACCACAAGGGACAGCAGTCCGATGTGGGTAGAGAAAGCGAATGATCAGACCGTTGCTGGAGTTTGCTGCTCAGATGGCCAACGTGGAATCTGATAACTCTAAGGTTAGTCTCTCTAATTCTCTATTTCGTGATTTATGTGCTTTATGTGTTACTTCTAACGATAGGTTAAATCTAGTCTTAGACTCACATAAGACCATAGCTGCTCAAAATGAAAACTTGAAAATAGAAAATGCTAGCCTCAATGATATAAAACAAGATTTAAAAGAAAAGCTTAAGGCTGATGCTCAAGATGTAACCGTTCTAAAAGACAAGCTGAGTGAGCAGTGTGTTAGGATAGAACTTATGTATGAGCACGTAGAGGCCTTGACCAAAAGTCTGAAAGACAAGGACATAGAGCTAGCCGAGACCAAGGTTAAGGTAGCAGAGGCAAATAGCAAGCTGGAAAAGTTTAGGAATTCGAGCCTAAACCTAGGGAAAGTCTTAGATGCCCAAAGACAGTCTAAGAAGCCTGTAGGTCTAGGTTTTCACGAAATTCCTCCACCTTTCAATGATAACTATGTGCCTCAGCCTCAGGAGAAAACTGACAAGTCAGTAGTTTTAGAGGACCTACCTGAACCTACACCTGAGCCTAAAGTTGAAAATACACCTAAGGTGACTGACTCAACCGTCAAGGTCAAGCAAGTGAAATTTGTGTCTTCCTCCAGTGAAACACCTGCAGGAAAACAGAAAATTTCATGGGCTGACCAGGTCGAAGAGACAGACACTGAAGATGTACCAAAGGCATTAGACACTAATGAGACACCTAGATCTAAGGGACCAACCAAAAAGTCCATGGATAAGATGTCTTGCTTTAGATGTCACGAGAAAGGGCACGTTGCTTCTCACTGTCCTAATAGGAAAGCTGATGTTACATCTAAGACAGTGAATCCAACACCTGTTAAGCCCTCACCAAGAGTGGCGAGCACTAGTAGTTCTCAGAGTACCGAGAAAACTGTGCAGGCCGCACCAAAACCTGTTGTGAAACAAACACCGGTTAAGGTTGGACCAAAAGAAGTGGTTAGGACAAATTCACCGAATCGTGTCTTTAATCAATCTAGGTCAGCACCTCAACAAGTCTATAGGAGCACCACACCTAGCAGGTCACACACTCCAGTTAGGTCACATACTCCTGTTAGACAATATGTTCCGGTAAAAGCTCAGGGATCACAGTCTGAAATGCATTATAATAAGACTTATTCTAGAGCACCACAACAAATGCCTACTCAAAGGCAAAGAGTGAATCTAAATCACTCGGCACCACAACTGAATTCAGTTCAAAGGCCCAAGTCACCTGAAAGGCGAGATGGGTACTTGAAAGAGTTCAAGTATGTGGACGAGAATGGTATTACCAAGTCAGTCATGGCTTGGGTTCCCCGTGATAACTAACCTATTTTTCTTTCATGTGCAGGAGATAACTACCGGTCCAAACAACAAGTGGTTCGTCGACAGTGGTTGCTCCAGGCATATGACGGGGGAAAGAAGTCTTCTCACAGACTTCAAGGGGGGTAGTAGGGGATTTGTATCATTCGCGGGCAACAAAGGAGGAAATATCACTGGAACTGGAGAAGTCACTAATGGGACGATTACATTGGATCAAGTTTATCACGTTGATAAACTGGTTCATAATCTCATTAGTGTATCTCAAATCTGTGATAAGAAGAACTCGGTGTTATTTACTGACACTGAGGCGTTAGTGCTAAAGCCGGGATTCAAGATACCTGAAGATTGGATATTGATGCGGGCTCCAAGGAAGAATGACTTGTACATGCTCGATATGAACAAGCCAGATAATTCGATGGGTCCGATCTGCTTACTATCAAAAGCTTCGGAGACGGAATCGGTTTTGTGGCACAGACGCATGGCTCACTTGCACCTAAGGAAAATGAACTACATAACGAAGAATGGTTTGGTGCAAGGTGTGCCTTTGAAGAGCTTTCAATTTGAAGACAAGTGTCTACCGTGCATGAAGGGCAAGCAACATAAAAAGACACACAAGTCCAAGAAGCTGAATTCCATAACCTCGACATTCGATTTGTTGCATATGGACCTTTTCGGCCCAATCAACAAAAGGAGTATTGGAGGTAGTTGGTTTTGCTTAGTTATCACTGACGATTACTCACGGTTTTCTTGGGTTTTCTTTTTAGGTACGAAGGACGAGACGGCTACAAAGCTCATCGGGTTCTTAGACCAAGTGGAGAATTCCTACGGAACAAGGGTTAAAAATATACGTAGTGATAATGGGACTGAATTTAAAAACTCTGTAATTGGTGTATATTGCCTATCAAAGGGCATCGTGCATCAATTCAGTGCACCATATGAACCACAACAGAATGGGGTGGCCGAACGTAAAAACAGAACATTGATTGAGGCTGCAAGGACTATGCTTTCGGATTCAAAGCTTCCTACCATGTTTTGGGGGGAGGCAGTGAATACCGCGTGCCACATTTTAAACCGAGTCCTTACAGTCAAATCATTGAACAAAACATGCTATGAAATTTTGAATAAACGGCCACCTAACTTAACTGGATTCGAACCGTTTGGAGTACCATGCACACTTTTAAGAACAAAACATCAACCGAAGTTTGGTGAAAAGGCTGACGAAGGATACTTCCTAGGTTATGTGCCAAACTCACCAAACAAACGGGTGTTTAACAAAACAACTGGTACTGTGGAGATTGTGTATAATATTGAAGTCTCAAGTTATACACATGAACCCCAAACTGGTCCGGAATGGATATTTGACTATGATAAGTTATTTGAGTCATTTAACATTCCTCTGGATGATAATGCAGGTACAATCGAGAAGGACTTGGCGACGTTGCATCTGAACGACGATGGCCAAATCTTTCCAAGGACCACGTTCGAATCTACTTCCGAGCCTACTGCGACTGTAGATGGGTCTCCAGAAGTTGCTGATCAAGAGGCACCTACCACTGAGAATCAGACTCAAGCTTCAAGTTCCAACTCTGAGGAAAATGTCCGCGAGGAGGAAAATGTAGAAGCTGAGCCTGTTCCCCCTTTAGGTGAAATAGGATCCAACTTAGGAGATAATCTAAGGGTAGACGAAATAGAGACCTCTAGGATTAACAAGAATCATCCTATAGATAGCATCATAGGAAATCCTAACGAGGGTGTGAGGACTCGGAGTAGTGTAAATAACAACACTGTGTTGTTGTCGATGATAAACGACTCCGAGGCATATCATACATGTCTATATTCGTGTTTCATATCGCAAGTAGAGCCCAAAAATGTGCAAATGGCACTTAAGGACAACTCCTGGGTTGAAGCGATGCAGGAAGAACTTTCACAATTTAGGAAACTAGAAGTGTGGGAGTTAGTTCCGTTACCTCGAGGGGAGATTGCAATAGGAACCAAATGGGTTTTTAAGTGCAAGAGAGACGATCGGGGTATAGTCACGCGCAACAAAGCGAGATTAGTTGTAAAGGGTTTCAACCAAGAGGAGGGAATCGATTACAACGAAGTGTTTGCACCTGTAGCAAGGTTAGAAGCAATTAGGTTGTTTTTAGCTTTTGCCTCCTTTAAGGGATTTAAAGTATATCAACTGGACGTTAAGAGTGCTTTCCTGTATGGGAAAGTGAAGGAGTTGGTGTATGTAGAACAACCGCCCGGGTTTACAGATCCTAAATATCCTGATAGAGTATATCGATTAGATAAGGCTCTTTATGGATTACATCAGGCACCTAGGGCATGGTATGAGACTCTATCCAACCATCTTTTAGAAAATGGCTTTGAGAGGGGTAGGATAGATAGTACTCTTTTTGTGAAGAGAAAGGGAGATCATTTTATCTTGGTACAAGTGTACGTAGATGATATAATTTTTGGATCATCAGACGAACAGATGTGCAAAGATTTCGAGAAGGTGATGAAGTCTAAGTTCGAGATGAGTGCTATGGGGGAGTTGAATTTCTTTTTGGGGTTACAAGTTGACCAGAAGAAGGAAGGCATGTTTATCCATCAGACCAAGTATGTCTATGACATATTGGAACGGTTTGGGATGGAAGGAACAAAGTTGACTGCCCACTTCAGCACGCCGATTCAAGTGAATCAAAATCTCGGGCCGGGTACTGATGGTGATACCGATGTGGATCCGACTTTATATCGGGCCATGATTGGGTCACTTATGTATTTAACTGCTTCAAGACCTGATATTATGTTTGCTGTTTGTATTTGTGCTAGGTTTCAAGCGAATCCGAAGGAGATGCATATGAAAGCTGTGAAGCGGATTCTACGATACCTCAAGTCGAAACCGAAGCTGGGACTTTGGTATCACGCGGAGGGAGATCTAGAGTTGGAAGCATTCACAGATTCTGACTACGGAGGATGCGGCTTGACGCGCAAATCAACGACTGGAGGTTGTCAGTTCCTCGGAGGGAGATTGGTGTCCTGGCAATGCAAGAAACAAACTTCGGTAGCCGTGTCAACGTGCGAGGCCGAGTATGTTGCTGCTGGTAGTTGCTGTTCACAGGTTTTGTGGATACAACAACAATTGCGGGATTACGGTTTGGCTTATACTCAAACTCCAATTAGGATAGACAATCAATCTACAATTGCGATAACAAATAATCCAGTTAAACACAGTAAAACAAAGCACATAGACATAAGACATCATTTTATTCGTGATTGTGCTGAAAAGAACTTAATCAAACTGGTAAAGGTGGCAACTGAAGATAATAATGCTGATTTATTTACCAAAGCGTTTGATAAGTCACGATTTGAGTATTTAATTCAACTTAATGGAATGCGCAACCCAGAGTAAATTGACCTTAGTAGTATTTTATTTCCTTTTATAGTTGTTATATTTCTTTCTTTTTAGTGTAGTCTGCTAATTTAGGAAAGTTTCTATTGTTAGTAAGTTTCTATTTTTAGTAAGTTAGTAGATTAGCTTAGTTAATGCGTTTTGCTATGAAAAACAAAAAAAAAAAAGAGAAAATTAAAAAATACAAAAAAAAAAAAAAAAAAAAAAAAATTTTAAAAAAAATAAAAAAAAAATAAAAAAAAAAATAAAAAAAAAAATAAAAAAAATATGAAAAAAAAGAGAATATCAGAAAAGGAGTTAAGTCTTAGATACATAGGTTCAAAGTGACGAAAATTAGCACCGTCGGTACAGACTCTAAGTATTTAGGCTTTCACACATAATGCAACTAAATCATAAGTGTTGTACTTTATTTAGTTTGATGTGTTGGTAGGCATAATACATATAGGGAATCACAAGGCTAATAAAATATTCTAGAAAAAATCAAGCGTGTCACTAACTTAGATGTACGACCAATCGGTCTTAATTTTTATGTACAAGACATACAAACATTGAGTCTAAATGAGGTATGCAAACTTTCTGGGGATGTATGGCAACATCAAATACATCTGAAAATGGAAAGAATAGAAATATCATATAAAACTGAGAGTCGAAAACATGCAACTCTGTTGTACGTAAGTACAGACCTGTTGTCTCTGTTTAGATTCGGGTTAGCAGACATGTCGCTTTGTTGTACGTCAGTACAGACCTGTCACCGCTATCTGCTAACTTTAAAGTTAAACCTTAAGTCGAACTAAGACACTTTGTTGTATGAGAATACAGACCTGTGTCCGATGTTTGTCTTTTAAAGAAAGTTTGCAAATACCAACAAGTTAGAATTTTGTCTGTGTGCCTTGATCATAAAAGTATGTCTATGTCTGAGTCACGTAAGATAATTTCCTGATAAATAAAAAGGCCAAGGGATATTCCGAAATGTAGAGTGTTTAACAGGGTAAAATACCAACAATCGGCTAAGTGGGTATGTCACAACAAACAATCAAAGGAATTCAACAAATTCCTAAGTGTGAAAGTTTAAGTACTGAAAGTAAGTATCGGACATCGCTATCTGATTGAACCTTTCTTAGACTATACTCATCAAAAATATGTTGTTTGGTATTTAGCGTAGCCTGTAAATTTATTTTTATAACTTAAGTCTAGATTAAATTTTTTAGTCAAAATTTTATTTTATTTTATTTTGTTTTTACCTTAGCTTATTTTATTTTACTTTAGTTTTGTTTAATTTTTACTTAGGTAAAAGGTCAAAAATTACTGAGGGTGCATTCAAAGTTGAATAAAATAATCAATGCGTGAAATATCTGAGCTTAGGGTAAAAGATTTGGCATAGTTTATCTGGTTACACTACACAGTAGAAAATAGTTGGTAAAAGTTGAAAATATTTCAAAATTTCCGAAATTTTTCTAAGTGTTGGAAATTTCGAATCTAAGACAGACTCGAATGTGAGATACTTCGAATCTGTCAGTAGACTCGAAATTGCATAGACTCGAAGGTAGGTAGTATAAATAGGTCCACAGTAATGGCATTTATTTCTTACTACCCTCGAATCTGATTTCTCGAATCTGTCTTTGGCGATCTCGAATCTATTCTCGAGTCTATCGAATCTCTACTAAACGACATTTCGTCGAGTTTGAAGTCTTTGTGTTCGATTCTAATCTCATATCTAGGTATAATCAACAGGATTGTACAAGATTTTGGTGGTTTAATACACAAATTTGGACTTAAACATCACATTTTGAAGTTTTATTGGTCAAAATAGGGTTATTCATAAATAACTAAGTTAGGACCTATAAAATATCAAATTAAAGGCATAAATCAGTGATTAGAACTTAGTTGAACTGAAGTATGTGATTTACCTAGTTCAAAATGGTTAAAATCTTGGATTTTTGTTGAAAAAGGAGATGTCGGCCTTTCGAATCTGATAATGGACATTCGAATCTGATCATGGGTTTCTCGAATCTATCAATAGATTCGAGATGACCAGATATTCGAATCTGTCCATCAGACTCGAATAGGGTATGGGCACTTCGAATCTGTACTTTATTTATTTTGTTGAATTTAAATTTTATTAAACTTGTGGAAAGTTAATTGTGTTAGATTTTGTATTTAATCAAATACAAGATAAAACAAATTTGAATTTAAACAAGTTTATTGATTTTTAATAAGTCTAACAAATTTTATGTATTGTGCAGATATGGCGCTTCGTGCTTTTGTTCCCAAGCACAATATGGTACTGAATCCTGCCCATAACATCCCTGAGGCGCAGGGATTTCGAGAAGTTTTGGATTTTCTGGCGGAATCTAGGATAAGTTATGTGCTGTATGAAAACATTCCGATTGTGATATCCTATGTGCGTCAATTTTACGATCACTTGCAGGTGGACTGCACTGTCTCCCCGACAGTGTTATGAACTAGAATTGCCGGACAACCTTTGGTTTTCTCCGCTGATATTTTGAGACAAGTCCTGCAGTTGGGTTCCCTAGAACAAGAAGACGGGCCTACAGACTTTCCTTTAAGTATTAGGCAAGCAGCTTTTTTGAGAATGGGATACAGCTTGGACATTACAAAATCCTCATATATGAAGAGCGGGTTGATAGGCCAATGGCGTTTCTTGGTCCATGTGTTTATGATCTGTTTTGCGCCTAAGAAAGCTGGTTTTGATTATATAGTGTCAAAAATCCAATCAGCAATGATCGCGATGGTATACAATAAGAAGTTTAGTTTCTCGCAGCTGATTTTCTCGGAATTTATCCATCAAATCACGGCTCCTGAGAGAGAAAAGTTCCTTTTGTATCCGAGGTTTATGATGATGTTGATAAGGCACTTCTTGCCTGAGCTGCCACAATCTGATGATGCATTGACCGTCAATGTTATAGAGAAGCGTATCTATTCTGACTGTTCCTCACACCGAGGAAGGTTAGCCGTTCCGGAGGCACGTCCACTTTTTGGTGCAATTCTGGACAGGGAATTTCAAGCTCCGAATGATGCCAACTGGGCAGGAGTAGTTGGTGTCCAACAACAACAACAACAGCGACAGCAACGTCCACAGCGGCCGCGTGATCCGAGACGACAACAGCAACCAGCAGCGAGTCAAATCCCGGCAATCAGGCCGTCATCAAACCAACAACCAGAAGTAGAAGAAGCAGGGACTTCGACTGGTCATGAAGCTGAGCCCTCAGATATTCATGAAGCAGGGCCTTCAAATGTTGTGAGAGAAGCTGACCACCTAACACAGACACTTAATGAGATTTGGGAGGCAGGGCCGCATGCCGATGAAGATGTTGCAGCAGCATTGGTGGATGAGCTGCTGAGTCCGCCTGAAGATAATGATGATATATTTCGTGATGTTGACGAATATGAGCCAGAGGGGGCTGAGGCAGGATTGACATCTTCGGAATCTGAAACCGAATCAGATGATGTTCATGAGGTGGTAACTACCGAAACTGGAAGTCGTTTTGAGACTTATGGTTCTAGATTGATTGTCAATCAAGGTGGTTCGAGGAGGAGAGAGACCAGGGAATTGGAGGAGTCCGATTATGAAGAAGAAGAGATTGCTACGTTAGTGACGAGGCCACGCGCAAAACGTCATAGATTTATGCAAGGGTCGTCTTCAACCTCGGAAGCACAACCAGAAACCTCTCAAGCCCAAACCCAAGCACCAACCACAGATTCACCATCACCGCCACCTCAGCAACACGAACCCTACATTCCGCCACCATTCAATCCTTCTCCCCTTCAGTCCATTCCATCTATGCCAGAAGCATACAATGAAAATCAAAGATTTCTGCAGCTGAAGAGTCGAGTAGATTTTCAGCACGTTCAAATTATGACTCTCACTAAAGCAGTTGGTGAACTCCAAGAACATAACGCTAATCTGGATAAGGAGAATGCTGAGTTGAGAATGATTATTGAAGGTGTAAGAGATGAAAACACTGAGCTTAAGTCTTTTGTCACTGATCAGTCATCCGAGATCCGAGCAATGAGGTCCCTCATGGAGCAGTTGATGAAAAACCTTCAGGCTCAGGGGGAGACGTCGTGTCGTGATCAAGTAGTACAGAGGCGGAGGGACGATGATGAAGATGATAATCAAGGCAATGATCCCAGCTCTCAAAGACAGGATGAGCCAGTAGATTTTTCTACTGCTCAGGCTGCTCAATCTCAGGGGGAGCCAAGTCAAGCAGAAGGTGAAAGAGGAGAGGCTAGTTCTTCAAGGAATTTAGACAGCGACATGATCGATGCGCTAAAAGACATTGAAGAAGAGCTGATGGAGTTTGACTTTGAAGATGAAATGGAAGAGTTGGAGGAAGGGGAATTTATTCCAGATGATGTTGTTGACTGGAAATCTGACGACGAAGTGATAGAGGATGAAGACGATCAAGTCAATGAAGTTATTGTCAATTCACAACCAGTAACGGAGCTATATGAAGGACAAAATCATAATGTGATTGACATTGACTATATCAAAGTAGCCTCAGTCGAGGATAATGAACTTGAAGAGGCCGAGATGGAGCCATCTAGGACGGACTTGATCAATCTTTGGTTCAAGAAAGAGGAAAAGAAAGAGAGTTTGAAGATGAAGAAGAAGATGAGAGTTCCAGGTGCTGGGAACTTCTCAGGAGGCATTATTAGCTGGTTCTTTGACAGAGAACTGCAGCTGTTCATTTTGAAAAGAAGAGATGGACTTCAATACTTGAGGCGGACACTGAAAGCTTTTAATTCTTTGCCCAAGATTGAAGTTAAAGAGTTAGCCTGGAAGGAGCTGATCAACATTGGAAATGATCCCTACGCGAGCGTTATTGAAAGAATTATCAGGAAAGAAGGGCGATCAGGCAGATTTGAGAGGCTTAAGCCGAGATCAGGCAAGAGGGTTGAGGATGGATCAAGAATAGATCCTCATACTGGAAGACCTTGGGCTAGAATGATCTACAAGCCAGTCAAATGCTTGAAAAGAGTGCCAATAAAGCCAATGCCACAAAATGTTTTGAGCAACATGAAGTGGTGGTACCTGGAAATTGATACTGCTGAAGCTATAATGGAGGATCAAGACGAGCAGGTAATTTTGAAAGTATACGACCCACTGCATTTGATAAACCTATCTAAGGACGACCTGAAGAAGCTTCACGATCAGCCTATATTCTTCACTGAACCATGGAGATCTGAAGCCAGGAAGTTCCAAAAGGTAGTTAAAGTTTGTATAGATGCAGGGTTATATGCAGGTAGTAATATCTATAGCTCTAGTACTTAAATTTGATGTCATGTAAATAATTAGAAGCTATCGTCAAGGGGGAGTCTGTTGGTACACCCTGTGTGACGATAGCAGTCTAATCGATCTAAGTTATGATTTAAGTAATATTCTGAGTTATCCAGTAATTTGATATATATGTTTAAAATGTGTTTGTCTGTTATTGATTGTGTGTTTGAACTTGATGTAACATATTACATCAAGTTCAAACATAAAAGTCAAAGATTATGTCAAACATAAGTTAAAACATAAGTTTCATCACGTAAGTGTTTAAATGTATTGGCTAGATTCGAATAGGTTAAGGAAGACATTCGAATCTGTGATAGATTCGAATGTATCCTTAGATTCGAATAGGTTAGATTCGAATCTGTCAGATGGACAGATTCGAATGAGGCCTTAGGCCAGATTCGAGGTTGGCCCACAACAGACTCGAATCAGGGCCTATAATTAGGGATAGACTCGAATCATTAGTGACCTTTGGCAGAATTCGTGAGGAATTAAGCAATAGGCGATCTCGAGTTTATCAGCTAGGTGAGTCCCGTTTCGGAGAGAATTAGTACGTAGGATCGTTCGTGAGTCGTTCGTTCAGCGTCTAATAGTCTCCGTGTTTCCGTTGGTTGAGAGTTGTCCGTCTGACCGTAAACGAGGATTCCGCACTCGTTCACGGATCCGCGTCTAGATAGATCTGTCAGTGGTAGACCTTACATAGCAGATCTACATCTAAGCTTTAGGTAATTATTCTAGCAAACTGTGGATACAAACTTGGACATGAGTACCACATATCACCCTCAGACCAATGGTCAGGATAATAGAACGGTCCAAACCCTAGAACATACATTAAGAGCCTGTGTAATGGATACTCATTTGCCTTAGTGGAATTATCATACTACAATAGCTATCACTCAAGTATTAAAGCTGCTCCGTTTGAGGCCCTCTGCGGGCAAAAGTGTCGACCACCGATTTATTGGGAAGAAGTGAGAAATGGCCAAATCACTGGCGTTAAGATCATTCACGAAACTACCGAATGGAAAGTACAGATTCGGAACTGACTAAAAGTTGCCTGCGATTGTAAGAAAGTTATGTAGATGAAAATAGAAAATCCCTTGAGTTCTAATTAGGAGAACGAGTACTGATGAAAGTCTCGCCATGGAAGGGCGTGATACGATTTTGGAAACAAGGATAATTAAACCCTCGATACATTGGCAATGCAATGTCTTAAAAGGGATTTGGACTCGTAGCTTATCGTTTAGAGTTACCACCAGAGCTTAGCAGCATGCACAATACCTTCCATGTATCGAATAAGAAGTAGTGTTTGTTAGAGGATACATTTGTTACCCACTTGGAAGAGATCCAGCTAACTGATAAACTTGGCTTCATCGAAGAGCCGGTTGAAATCATGGACCGTAAGGTCAAAGGATTGAAGCACAGTTGTATACCCATCCTCAAGGTCAGATGGGATTCTAGACATGGACCGCAATTAACATAGGCATGCAAAGGCCAGTTTAAGCAAAGATACTCTCATCTACTCTTAAGTAACAATACCCCTGAGGAAAGACGATAAAATTTCGGGACGAAATTCCCTTAACAGGGGGAGACTGTAACATCCGGCACTAAACCAGGTTAGCAACAATGACCTATTCTGTATTTAATAGCCAATTATAATCTAATCAGTGGTCATTAGAAATTAATCAAAGTGATTAACAATGCTCATTAGAAAATTCAACTCAATTAGAATCAAATTCATCGGTGCGATGAATCGGGAAATCAATTAATCCGATCGATTTACGATATGAGGGATTAATTCAACTAAGTACATAATTAAATTATGATTAGTGACACTAATCAAACACTAATACAATTACTTAACATTAATTATGCAAGACTAAAACAATTCATTAAAATAATGAATCCATAAGTATTTATGAAATTACAAGAAAAGAGAAATACAAGAATGCATTTCTAAATACTTTTATACAAAAAAAAAAATAAAAATACATGTATAAAACATGTATATGGCCAGCCATAGGCCATGTTTTTTTAGAGTTTGACTTTTATTTTTTTAATATTACTTTAAACACAATCATTTTGTTTAAAGGTGCACTCTACCTTTTCATCCATGTCTTTCATCATTTGAAAGACCAAACACTTTGCCTATAAATAAGACCTCATTTCTCACTTCTTTTCCACACTTGAAACAACAAAAACCTCTCCTTTTCTTCTCTCAAAACCGGATTTATACACTCACACATCACAAACTTGTGCATTCAAGTGTTCTTCAAGTGTTCTTCAAGAAAATCAAGTGTTTTGGTGCATATCTTGCAATGATTTCAACTTCTACTGAAAATCATATTCTAAATACTTCAAAGTAAGTAAATACTAACTTATTTCATCATACATTTATGTTTATATAAGTCTTGCATAATATATATATAATCACCAACAACAACAAGTTTCATAAAAACTCAAGTTTATAAGTTTCTAGTTTTTATTTTTAAGTTGTTTCTTTAAATGTGCATATGAATATATGAACACATTATAAACATGTTAATATTATGAACACATGTGTTATATAACTTTTATACAAGTAGTCTTTGAATAAACAACAAGAATCATAAGTTGTTTCAAGTTTATAAAACTGCGGATTTTCGGCAGAAAATTTATATCAACTTTCAAAACTCATACCTAATTCATAACTCAACGAAATGAGTTGATTCTTGTCTCAAAAGTTATATCTATGTCTTAACTATAGATCTGAAATTTTTCATAATTTATTTTGGAGTTTAAGACCTCCAGAAATTATTTGGGAAACCGAAAGTTTGACAGCTCAAAAATGGCCAACATAGGGTTTTTAACGAGCTTTTTCACCAACCTAAAGATCTCGAAAAATGGCCGTTCTTGATTCTAAAAATCCTCTGTATATAGTAGTTTAATGTCCTAGAAAACCAAAGTCTAAAACATTTTGGAGCTTGGTCAAAAACAGCCTCAAAGTAGACCGAAAAACCTCCGAAAAAGCTGGAAAATTATATATATATAAACTTGACGTTTTAAGCAAATTTTATTTATAAACTTGTAATGTTGGGTGATTTAAGACATAAAAATCTATAAATATACATATTATCATATATTAGTGATATTACGTCCTTATCATCATTTAGGACTCGGTTAAACACCTCCGGTTTCATCACCCATCAAACAACGCAAACTTGCATTTTTGCGCATATTTTGCCATCACAAGTTCAGTGAGTTCTCATAGCCCCTATTTTCACACTGTTATGTTTTGGGGATGAAATACATGTTTCGTTTTTATATGGACACAGAAATATCTTCATTTCTATTATGTATTACACATTGGGTTCCATTAGCTCTGATATCATGAACCGTTAATTGCATTTATTTGTAAGCGCGAATATATTGTGGATAGATCTATTGGGAGTCATGTCCCCCACTCGGGTTAGTTGGATTGGCTAACAGCGGGTGCATATATATTCAACAAACGGTATTACGTATGGGAATACTGCACAGAGCAAAAACTTATCCTAAATTAAGCTTCGGTTGCATGATGGTTTATATGTAATACATAACAAGTAATTTATGATTTTATAAATTCAACCTCTATTATTGTTGTCCATACGAGTCAGATTTACGTGTAAACCTATGAGCTCACCAACAATTTTTGTTGACGTATTTTAGCGTGTATTTTCAGGAAATTAAGGCAAGTGTGCCTCGGACGTATTTTACTTTCAAGCTTCCGCATCCATGGAGTCGCATGCATATTCAATTTAACGGAGATTTAGCTGCATTATTTTGGATATTTTAATTATGTAATTAAATCTCTGTATTTGTGCGAACTTCATTTCTCATGTAAAACATTACTATGCCTTAAAGTTTTAACGATGTATTTTAAAAACGTCCATATAGTGGTCGTTCATTATGATTATGGTTACGCTTCCGCACTCGTCACGCCTCGCCGCCAACCTGGGTAGCAGGGTGTGACAGTGGGAGCTGTACTATTTGTGCTAGTTCTTATCTTAAAGAAGTTGGATTTAAACAATCAAGCAACCGAAATCATACCATTTGCAATGGCTTAATGACCATGGAGAAGTAAAGGTAAATAAACAATTGTTGTTGAAATTTTCCATTGAAAAGTATGAAGATGAGGTTTTGTGTGATATAGTACCAACGGCGGGCGCGTTATTCTTGGACGTCCATGGGAGTATAACCGTAAAACAACTCATGATGGAAGTTCACATAAGTATCATTTTGTTCTGAAAACTAAAAGTTTCATTCTTGTACCAATGAGTCCACAACAACTGTTGAAAGAACAAATAAAACTGAGAGAAAAAAGGCAAAAAGTAGAGAGTTTGATAAAGCCAAAAGAGAGTGGGAATACTAAAGGAAAAAAAAGAAAGAGAGAATAAAGTGTCGAGTAAAAAAAAATAAAAGTGAAAAGCCAAAAGCAAGTGAGACAAAAGGCGCTTTGTTTGCAAGCATGTGAGAGATGTAGATAGGGCTTTATCTTCTCATAAACTTCTTGTTGTACTTTTGTACCAAGAGTTTTGTTTATCTATTCATCTCATACTTTGTCTTTGGGAATTGTTTTTGTTTTAAATGATTTTACAGATGTGTTGCCCGAAGAGGTACCCGATGGATTGCCACCGATTCGTGGCATAGGACATCAAATTGATTTGATGCCCGGTGCAATAATTCCGAATAGACGGACATATATAGCAAATCCGGAAGAAACAAAGTTGCTTCAGAAACAAGTTGGTGAGTTGCTGGGAAAAGGAGTTGGGATAGATGTTGTTTTGCTTCAAGGTGGTCGTCCCATTGCGTACTTTAGTGAAAAGTTGAATGGCGCAACGCTAAATTATTCGACTTATGACAACTGTATGTCGTTGTGAGCGCTTTGGAGACATGTCAACATTATCTCATACCTAAGGAAATTGTGATTCACACTGATCATGAATCCTTTAAGTACTAAAAGGGCCAAAGAAGTCTTCACAAAAGGCATGCAAGATGGATTGCATTCATTGAGACGTTTTCATATTTGTGCATTATAAGAAAGGTAAAGAGAATATTGTGGCTGATCCATTATTTCGTTCTAACTTCATGCAGCAGTAGAGATACACTAAGACTCACCGGGAGCTGCATAATATTAAGCAAACTGAAGCGGAAAGTTTACGAGCTTTTGTGGAGCGATACAACCTGGAGAGTCGACAAATCATTGGGGGATGATCCTAAGGTCATACATGGTCTCAAGCATCGACAACTGGTAGAGCTTCTGTCACAAGACTTGCCAGACTCCTATCAGGAGTGCCTGGAGAAGACCTATTCCAACATACGGTTTAAAGAACTGTCGACCCAGAACCAACCCCCGTGGAAGTCGCATCAGGAGAGAAGCAATAAGTCCTATCAGGGAAGGGAGTCCGACAAGTCGTTCAGAGGGCGTCGCGATAGAGAGGAGAAGTATACTCCCTACAGCCGCAGGGAAGATCGATATAGAAGAAATGATACTCTCCTTAACCTGATTAAGACTCCCAGAGAGATTTTGGCAACGGAAGCCCTTGCCTCCTCGTTTAAACCCCCAGCTCGCATGCAGGGCGATCCCAAGAAGAGAAATCAGGCGGAGTATTGTGAGTTTCACGAAGACAATAGATATCATACCAACGATTGCATCAAGCTACGTAAACGTATTGAAGGTGCAATAAAAATGGGGAAGCTCTCACACTTGGTGAGGGATATTAAGGGTAAGTCGCAATCTAAAGAGAAAGCCCAAAAAAGGTGATACGCTTAGTAGAAGGACAAAGCGCCTGATAACGCGAAGTTAAAAGAGCCTGTAGCCGAAATCCTCATGGTACGAACAGTTAATGATGAAAGGCCTCTCAAGAAGAACAAGTTACAAACTGCTGGGGATTCAGAGATCAGTTTTCCCCCAGGCGGAATGACCCATTGTGGGCCTTTAGTAATTAAAGCAATCATTGAAGATGTGCGTGTCTGGGGGTGTATTTAGATGGAGGAAGTGCTTGTGATATCCTCTATGAAGATTGCTTTTTACGCATGCCAGACGCTGTTCGGAAAAAGTTGCGACCTGCTTCAACTCCCCTAAAGGGGTTTTCAGGAGAGATATATTGGCCATTAGGACAGCTACGCTTAAGAGTCTCTTTACGACAGGGTCAGGTTGAAAGAGAGAAGCAGGTGACCTTCCTGGTGGTTCGCTCTAAGTCATCGTACAACGCTATCTTAGGGCGTCCCTCACTGGGGAAATTACAAGCCATTGTGTCTACAGGACATGGAATGGTGAAATTCCCCACCTCGTGCGGTATAGTGACCATTTTGACGGAATACCCTGAACGGGCAGAAGAATGCTCGCAGGTTCAAATGGCGGTGGATATGAAGCCAGTGAAGGAAAGCGAATCACAAGCCGTAACTCATGTGATTGTTAACCAAGATTACCCGGAGCAAACAGTAGCTGTAGGTGTAAACCTACCCGAAGAGATAAGGAGGGAGGTCGAGGTACTCCTAAGAAGAAATAAGGACGTGTTCGCCTGGACACCAGACGATATGACAGGGATTCCCAGACAGCTGGAAGTCGGAGAAGGGAGGATAATCAAACTACCCATTCTTTAAATGTGGATCCCCAGGAAACCCTTGTCTGCCAAAATAAAAGGCACCTGGCTCGTGAACGTGACCAGGCGGTATGTGAAGAGGTCGCGAGGCTTGTAGCCGCTGGAATCCTAAGAGAGGTCAAGTACCATACATGGGTAGCCGATCCTGTTATGGTTCGGAAGACAGATGGTAGCTAGAGGATGTGTATCGACTTCAAAGACCTTAACAAGGCTTGCCCAAAAGATTGCAATCCCTTACCAGAGATCGACTGGAAGGTAGAGTCACTGGCTAGCTTCCCATACAAGTGTTTTCTAGATGCTTACAAAGGGTATCATCAGATACAGATGGAGGAAAGAGACGAAGACAAGACCGCATTCCACACTAGTCAAGGTATTTTTTGTTACACCAAGATGCCTTTTGGTTTGAAGAACGCAGGAGCCACGTACCAGCGCCTAGTAGATCTGGTTTTTAAAGGACAGATCGGAAGAAATTTGGAGGTGTATGTGGATGATATGGTGATCAAAAGCAGGACAGAGAGAGCCTTGTTGAAGGATATAGAGGAAACATTCCAGAGGTTAAGAAGGGTCAATATGAAGCTCAACCCGAAGAAATGCACGTTTGGGGTGAAAGAAGGACATTTCTTGGGGCATCTGATAACCCGGGATGCCATTAAAGCCAATCATAAGAAGGCTCATTCCATTGCTGACTTACTCCCACCTACTACCATCAAGGAGGTCCAAAGTTTAAATGGAAAGCTGGTGGCTCTGAGTCATTTCCTGTCTAAGGCGGCGGAAAGATCCCTTCCTTTCTTTAAAACACTCAAAGACACGTTGGAAAAGAACGGTTTCAGGTGGACGACTGAAGCGGACAGCGCTTTCAGGGAGATGAAGAAGACCATAACAGAGTTGTCCGCCATCACTGCACCTATTCCAGGTGAGGAACTAACTATGTACCTGCGTCTTCCGACGAAACCATCAGCACTGTCTTATTGGCGGAGAGGGATAGACGACAGATGCCAATATATTTCGTAAGCAGAACATTGCAAGGTCCTGAGTTGAGTTATGCACCACTGGAGAAGCTATCTTTAGCCTTGGTTAATGCTGCCAGGAAGTTGAGGCGATATTTTCAAGCGCACACGATAATAGTCTTGACAGATGAACCGATTAGGCAGGTGCTTTTGAAACCAGAAACTTCAGGTTGCCTAGCTAAATGGGCGATTGAGTTGGGGGAACACAACATCGAGTTTCGACCAAGGTCTGTGTATAAAGGGCAGGTTCTCGCTGATTTTCTGGCTGAAATGAACACTACGACGCCCACAACCACAAGAAAGGAGGATGCAACCGTGTGGAGCTTGTACACAGACAGGTCTTCTGGGGCAGAAGGCTCAGGGGCTGGATTGATTCTGACGGATCCCGATGGAAAAGAGCACACATATGCTCTTCATTTTAACGTTAACGCTTCTAATAATGAAGCTGAGTATGAAGCTTTGCTAGCCGGTCTGATCATCGCTGCCTCTCTTTAAGTGACAGACCTGCAGGTACGCCTCGATTCCACTCATGTGGCCGAGCACATCGATGTACCAACTAGTAGTTAGTTGCAAACTTCTTGCAGGTATAGATTCCCAACTGGTCGCAAATCAGATCAACGGGATGTTCGAAGCAAGGGATAAACATGATAGATTATCTAGCTGAGGCCAGACGTCTCATGACAAGCTTTGCCAACTGCAATATAAGTCAGATACCACGAGGTAAGAATAAGAAGGCCGATGTTATAAGCAAATTGGCAACTTTAACTTTCACTCATCTCACTAAAGAGGTCCTTGTAGAAGTTCTCGAAGAAAGGTCTATAGCAGCTAAGCCGGTCATGGAGATCCAGGAAACGAATACCACCTGGATGACACCCATTTATGAATACTTGCTAAGTGGCACACTGCCTGAGGATGAAGGAGAAGCGAAAAGGATTCGCATCAAGGCACCAGAGGATGAAGGCCGCTAGAAACGACCTCTAATTTCAACAAAATCCACCAAGAGGTCGGTGAGATCTTTGCAAGGATTAAGCAGGAGCAATACAAACCACCAATAAACCTTGGGCCAACCAGAATACTCAGGCGATTCAACAAGACGGAATCAAGGAATTGTGACAGCGCCTAAAGCCCGCAGTGCAGAACTAACCCAACGACTTAACGCTCTGGAGTACGAGGAAACCCCGGAGGCATCTATACTTAGTACCCTTTTATAGTATTTCTCTAGGATTTACTATCTGATACATCTTAGGGTGTGTAAGGCTTAAGAATTTGTCGGAAAATTCCGACCATATCATGTACAAAGATTAGGTGTCCAACATTTTAATGAAAAAAACTAAGTTTTATCTATAACTAGGAGCATTAGGATTTGTAATACGACAATCTGCCTAAGAAATTTCAAACCCATAGACTTATCCTCTTACCCCATTAGATACCACTTATGCATTTCTACTATTTGATACCGGTGCTGATATGAGCTTTATATCTACTAAGTTCAGTAAGCAGATAAATTCCATTCTTACACCATTAAGTGCCAGTTATGCTATTGAAGTTGATGACAGTAAGACGCTTAAGACGAATAATATAAGTCAAGGATGCTCCTTAGAATTAGTAGGCCAACTCTTTGAAATAGACTTGGTGCCCGTCAAACTGGGATGTTTTGACGTGGTCATAGGCATGGATTGACTTTCGAAGAATCGTGCAGAAATAGTGTGCAACAAGAAGACGGTTCATATACCTTTAGCCAATAAGAAGGTCCTTACTGTTCAACGCAAAGCAAGAAATACCAAAGTAAGCATCATCTCTAGCATTAGGACCCTGAAGTGTTGATAGAGAGGGAGCCAAAGGAAAAGCGACTTGAAAATATTCTTATTATTTATGGTTACCCCAAAGTTTTTCCAGAACACTTACAGGAACACCCAACATCGAGACAAGTCAAATTCATAAATCAGCCTAGTATCAGGTCCGCTACCAGTGGCTCGAGCACCATGTCGATTAGCCCCATCAATAGTGTAACAATCGTCCAACCAACTGTAGGAGTTCTTAGATAAAGGGTTTATCAAATTGAGTTCCTCGCTTTGGATGGGCTCCAGTTTTGTTCATAAAGAAGAAGGATAGAACCATTATAATGTGCATCAATTACCAAGAGCTAAATAAACTAAAGCAACCGATACCCGCTCAGAAAGATCAATGACTTGTTTGACCAAAGAATTAAGCTTCTATTCGAAGATCGACCTAAGGTCTGGTTATCATCAGGTTAGAGTTCGCAAGAAAGATATTCCAAAGACAGCCTTCAGATTCTGTTTCGGTCATCATAAATTCCTATTAATACCGTTTGGATTAACCAGTGTCGCGACGGTATTCATGGACCTCATAAATCGGGTGTGAAAACCTTATTCGTGATTGTATTCATCTTAATCTACTCGCAAAGCAAGGAGGAGCATGAGCAAACATTTAAGGCTGATTCTAGAGTTGTTAAAGAAAGGACAACCACATGCCAAGCTTTCTAAATTTGACTTTTGGCTAAGATAGGTAAGATTTCTCCGTCACGTGATCAATAGTAAAGGGATCCAAGTCGACCCCGCAAAGATCGAGGCTATCAGTAATTGGTCAACTCTTAGAACCCCCATAGAGATACGACAGTCCTTAAGACTTGCCACTTATTATAGGCAATTTTCAAAAATTTTCAAAGATCACTGGAGCTCTAACAGAACTGACCCGAAAGGACATTAAGTATGATTGGGGCGAGAATCAGGAGACATCGTATCAGTTATTAAAGCACAAACTGCGCAGGGCGCTTATTTTATTCAAGAGAAGCAAGAAATTTGTAGATTACTGTGACGTTTCACACAATGGGTTGATATAGAAGATAGAGTCATAGCTTATGCTTAATGAAAACTTAAGGTTCACTAGGTGATTTACACAACGCATGATCTGGATCTTGAAGCAGTAGTCTTTATCCTTGGAGACATTAGTTGTACGGTATGAAGTGTATTGTATTCACAAACCATAAGAGCCTCTAACACATCTTGAACCAGAAAGAGTCGAATACGAAGTAGTACCGTTGGATGGAACTAATAAGTAATTGCAACCGTGAAAATTCGTTATCCCCTGAGGAAAACTAATGAGCCAAGCCGTTAAGAGTACAAGTGGATAAATAGTTTTGGATAAGAGCTAATAAAAATCGATATTTCATGAATAGAATATGATTACTCTGTTTGGTGGAATAAGAAAGCTGGCTATGGATGAAGGACATAAATTAAGATATGTCGTTCACCTCGGATCCGATAAAATGTATCATGACCTTAAGAAGCTGTACGGGTGGCCTAACATGAAGGGTGACATTGCCACATATGTCAACAAATTCCTAACATGCTCCAAAGTTAAGACAAACATAAGAAAGCATTTGAATATTAGTCGACCGCCTAACAAAATCCGCACATTCCTACCAATCAAGAAGAACAACATAATGAATAAGCTAGTCCAAACGTACCTCAAGGAAGTCATCTTCAGACACGGAGTGCCTATTTAAATCATTTCGGATAAGAATAACAGATTTACATCTAGACTTTTGGCAATTATTACTACAAGCTTTGGATACAAACTTGGACATGAGTACCACTTATCACCCTCAGACCAATGGTCAGAATAATAGAACGATCCAAACCCTAGAACACACATTAAGATCCTGTGTAATGGATACTCAATTGCCTTAGTGGAATTATTAACTACAATAGCTATCACTCGAGTATTAAAGCTGCTCCGTTTGAGGCCCTCTACGGGCGAAAGTGTTGATCGCCGATTTGTCGGATAGAAGTAGGAAATAGCCAAATCACTGGCCCTAAGACCATTCACAAAACTACCCAAAAGGATAGTACAGATACAGAACTGACTAAAAGTTGCCTGCGACGGTAAGGAAGTTATGCAGATGAAAATAGAAAATCCCTTGAGTTCTAATTAGGAGAACAAGTACTGATGAAAGTCTTGCCATGGAAGGGCGTGTTACGATTTGGGAAACAAGGATAATTAAACCCTCGATACATTGGCAATACAAAGTCTTAAAGGGGATTGGACTCGTAGCTTATCGTTTAGAGTTACCACCAGAGCTTAGCAGCATGCACAATACCTTACATGTATCGAATAAGAATAAGTGGTTGTTAAAGGAGACACTTGTTACCCCTTGGGAGAGATCTAACTAACTGATAAACTTCGCTTCATCAAAGAGCCGGTTGAAATCATGGACCGTAAGGTCAAAGGATGGAAGCATAGTTGTATACCCATCCTCAAGGTCAGATGGAATTCTAGGCATGAACACGAATTCTCTAGCGCATGCAAAGGCCAGTTAAAGCAAAGATACTCTCATATACTCTTAAATAACAATACCCTTGAGTAAACAAGATAAAATTCGGGACGAAATTCCCTTAACAGGGGGAGACTGTAACATCCGGCACTAAACCAGGTTAGCAACAATGACCTAATCTGTATTTAATAGTCAATTATAACCTAATCAGTGGTCATTAGAAATTAATCAAGTGATTAACAAGGTTTATTAGAAAATTGAACTCAATTAGAATCGGGAAATCAATTAATCCGATCAATTTACGATATGAGGGAATAATTCAACTAAGTACATAATTAAATTATGATTGGTGACACTAATCATACACTAATACAATTACTTAACATTAATTATGCAAGACTAAAACAATTCATTAAAACAATGCATCTAAAACTATTATGAAATTACAAGAAAAGGGAAATACAAGAATACATTTCTAAATACTTTTATACAAAAAAAATGTAAAATACATGGAAAATACCTTCACATGGCCAGCCCTCATAGTACACACACACACACTTGATTTTCAATTTTATATTAAGAAGACCATGCACCATCTACATCAAATCTCCTTTCTCCATTCCCTTTCATTTCACCATTCTCTTTCAATTCAACCAAGTGTGCACTCAACCTCCATTTGAAAGACCAAGACTTTTCCTATAAGTAGAGAGCTTCCCTTTCATTATTTTCACACCAAAATCCCTCTTTTTTCTCTCTAAAAACCGGATCTATACACACACACATCAAAAACCTTTTTCATTCAAGTGTTCTTCAAGTGTTCTTCAAGAAATTCAAGTGTTTTGGTGCATATCTTGCAAGGATTTCAACTTCTACTCAAAATCATACTCTAAACACTTCAAAATAAGTAAATACTAACTTATTTCATCTTACATTTATGTTTATATAAGTCTTGCATAATATATATAATCACCAACAACAACAAGTTTCATAAAAACTCAAGTTTATAAATTTCTAGATTTTGTTTTTAAGTTGTTTCTTTAAATGTGTTTATGAATATATGAACACATTATAAAAATGTTAATATTATGAAAACAAGTGATATATATGTGTTTTATAACTTTTATTAGTCTTTAAATAAACAACAAGAATCGTAAGTTATTTCAAGTTTATAAACTGCGGATTTTCGGCAGAAAGTTTATATCGACTTTGAAAAATCATAACTAATTCATAACTTATCGAAATGAGTTGATTCTTGTCTTAAACGTTAGATCTATGTCTTAACTATAGATCTGGAAGTTTTCATAATTTATTTTGGAGTTTAAGACCTCCAGAAATTATTTGGGAAACCGAAAGTTTGACAGCTCAAAAATGGCCAACATAGGGTTTTTAACAAGCTTTTTCACCAACCTCAACATCTCGAAAAATGGTCGTTCTTGATTCTAAAAATCATTTGTATATAGTAGTTTAACATCCTGGAAACCCAAAGCCTAAAACGTTTTGGAGTTTGGTCAAAAACAGCCTCAAAGTAGGCCGAAAAACCTCCGAAAAAACTGGAAAATTATATATATATATATATATATATATATATATATATATATATATATATATATATATATATATATATATATATATATATATATATATAAACTTGACGTTTTAAGCGGGTTTTAATTATAAACTTGTATTGTTCGGTGATTTAAGACATAAAAATCTATAAATATATATTATCATATATTAGAGATATTAAGTCCCTATTATCATTTAGGGCTCGATTAATCTCGCTCGGTGCACCATCCATCAACTTACGAAAAAAGCATTTTTCGCTCGTTTTTGTCATCCGACGCTCGGTGAGTCTTCATAGCCCCTATTTTCACTATCTTTTGGGGTGGAAATACGTGCACTGTTTTCATATGGACATCGAAACTGTTTATTTCTTATATGTATTACATGTTTGGATCCATCGGCCCTCAAATCATGAACCGTTAATTGCATTTATTTGCAAGAGCGAATATATTGTGGATAGATCTATTGGGAGTCATGTCCCCCATTCGGGTTCGTTCGGGTCGGCTAACAACGAGTGCATATATATTCAACACACGGTATTACAGTCGGGGATACTCAACAGGGCAAGCTCATTTTAATTAAGCTTCGGTTGCATGATGATTTATGTAATAGATACACGGAATTTATGATTTTATAAATTCAACTCATCTGATAATGTCCATACAACTGGTCTTTTCGCGTAAACCTATGAGCTCACCAACAGGTTGTTGACGTATTTTAGCATGTATTTTCAGGTGTTTGAGACATGCACATATATCGGAAGTATTCCAAGGCTTCCGTTCATTTTGGAGTCGTATCGTTTTCAAATTCGGAGATTTATTTGCATCTTTTCGGGTAAACTAAATTGTGTATTTAAATTTTAGTATTTTAAGAACTACTTACGCTGTATTTTGGATATGTAAAACAATATTTATATTTGAAGTTAAATCAATGCATTTTTTAAAAACGTCCATATAGTGGTCGTTCGTTATGATTATGGTTACGCTTCCGCGACGTCACGCTTCGTTGCCAACCGGGGTAACGGGGTGTGACACTTGCGAAGCTCCTCTTGAGCTTTCATAAACCTATGTTCAGCTATCGTAACTCTCGCTTTTACCACTGGAAGGAAAGTGCTGAAGTTCATAACGGCGGAGCCAAGCGAGTCGAACACAAGAGCATTGCTGGCGTGTTGAGCCATTTCAACGTGAGAGGGTGGCATGCTATGATATAAAGAATCCCACAGGCTAGTGGGTGTCTCTAGTAGGTCGCCTTTCTTTATCCCCCATTCAGGCACATAAAACTCCTCGCGATTGTAATCGCTTTTCACGCGCCTGAATGGAGCTAAGGCAGTGGCCTCTCCGACTGAGGAGGGGGGAGGAAGTAGAGTATAGGGGGTTGCAGAGAAGGGAATCACGGGGATAGGATCAGTATTAACTTGAGGAAGATCGGAGAAGGCCACTCCCTTACCTTTGGGGGAGGGTCGCTTTACAGAAATCTTGAACTTCTTTGACAATACAGCTTCGTCAGCATCATCATCTGGACTGGAAACTTGGATGGGAGAGTCAACTCCAAGAGAGGTACCAGCTGCCTTTCTTTTAGGCGAGTTCGAGAAGAAGGACAAGAATCAGGATCAACCAAAGCTTGTTCAGATGGGGCAACAATGCTATCCCCCTTGCTAGAAGAAGACCAGGCAGAAAGATGGCCCAAAGGGGTCAAGGAACCCTCTGGGGCTGCTTGGCCAGGTCGAAGACTTTCTGCGTCTGAACGATTCACAGTGACATCTTCAAACCCATCCAAATCATCAGAGGATAGATATTCCAAAACACTCTTGACTGCAGTGAAACAAGAAAAACGTTAGGAACATAGCAACAAGTAAAAGAAAGACAGTCAAATGGTTTAAAAAAAGGAAGTAGGGGTCCTACCAATGCCCCATTTCGTTATTATGGGAAGAGTGGCAGGGTCCCCCCACTGGGGATTCATCCCCAACAAAGCAAGCACACGGTTGTGGTAGGTCCTCAATTCTAAAAGTTTGGCGAGCAAATAAGGCAAGAAGGTCAACATCCAGGTCCCTGGTTTCAGGGGGACAGGTTAACGAATGGGGACGCCCCCTGCTCTCCATACCAATGCGTCCCTGTCACTTGGGGGAACAATCGTGTTGTCTATCCAGAAAAAAGCCCCCCTCCATTCACGCAGCCCCTATGGGGGGTCGACAAACACATCGGGTACATGAGCTTTTCTCCTCTCAAAGCTGAACCAGTCCTTCAAGCAGGTTAACTTGAAAAAATACCGAAACAGGGGAATAGAAGGGATACCACCTAGGGCTTTGCAAGCCGCCTCAAATACGGTGATTCTCAATACTGCCAAGGGGGACATCTGCCCTGGATGAGTTCGATAATGTTTTAACTAGGAAAGGTAGAAGGGAGTGAAGGGAAGTCGGAGGTTCCCAACAGAATACTGCTTGGTGTACAAAGCTACCTTGCCCTCTGGAGGACAAAGTGCTGTTGATTGACGGTTCGGAAGCAGAGGATGAAGATCAGTAGGAACACCATATTCGGCTAAGAAAACCTTGAACTCAGAGCTGGTAAGGGTACACGGTACCTTATCCGCTGAAGGTGCGGTTGGCATAATGACAAGATGAAAAATAAAAGATGAAGGAAGAGTAAGTCTAACCTGGGAAGGTGAGGACGTCGAAGGAATGCTGAGTGAATTGCGCAGTAAGGGTGGAAGAGTTTTAGAAAATAAGAAGTTAAGAAAAGAAACAGGTTTTTCTTTTAAACTTTGAAAAAAGCTTGAAGTTCGGATTTAATGGAGGAGTGGGGAAATAGGCGGGAATATCATAGGTTACGTGTCACTCCCCTATTAACCCTGGCTGAAACGGACAGAGAGACGTGACAGTTAAGGGACGCGCCACGCGCGTGTGGATCCTCTGTCATCATGATTTTCATTAAATGAC
This sequence comes from Centrapalus pauciflorus, assembly GCA_020465985.1. Taxonomy (NCBI): domain Eukaryota; kingdom Viridiplantae; phylum Streptophyta; class Magnoliopsida; order Asterales; family Asteraceae; genus Centrapalus; species Centrapalus pauciflorus. The sequence continues at coordinate 141,323 of JAANYP010007699.1, read as the reverse complement.
ACTTACGGCGCCTCACAAGGTGTCTAATCAAGCAAATATCCTCTAGGGCGCATTGAATATTTTTATAACTTACTTGGGCGTGCATCAGAAGGTTGAAAAATCAGCCGTTACCAGAGGTTATCGTGTGACCGTTACATTTTGGAAAATGTCACCCGCATGATATTCAACCACCTCGCTTTTAATACCCCAGGCGCAAGCAATTCCAACCGCCTTGCCTCTGATGTCCCAGGCGTTTAGTAGTCTTGCCACGTCAGTTCACGTATTCTAGGTACTGTGTAACTCATTTATTCCACCAGTAAGTTCCCAAGCAAGCCGTTAACGACTCGCCTGGTAACTTCAGAGCCAAAGTATAATCTCCTAAAGTTCTAGCCAAAACAGTACATTTTCACTAAAACTGGGGGACTTGTTTACGTGGGTCCAATCCCAAATTGATCCACAGGCTCAAAGGGTCCAACCCATCTTCTATTCGCTACTCAGGCCTGCCATAAGACCCAAGGTTATTCGCCTGACCCGCGGAGGGCCCATGGAGCGACAGACCCGCGAGCTGCAGGATCCTGTCGGACAACAGGCGTTATGCAGAGAAAGGAGAAAAAGTGGGGCCTCTGATTGGCTCTTGAGGGATCGCGGAGGTCACTCCCATGCACGTTCCTCCCCAGCCAATTGGATTCTTCCAAACGAGCGCCTCGCTTGGAATAGAGAAGGTATAAATAGGGTACTAATCATCCAGAAAAATGTAATGTCCATTCCTCATTTCACTAATATTTTCTCTCAACCTTTACTCTCTGGTATGAGGGCTGACTTTGGCATCGGAGTGTCCTCACAGGGGCTCTCCCTGTGTTGACACTAACGATAGTCTTCTCGTTCCTTTGTGGTAGGCCTTCTAACCCCTTTCTTGAATTCTCCCGAGGCAAGACCGAGCTAGTTATCACCTTAACTCATAATCAAAAGAAATACGAACGACGTCTCAGAATATCGCCCTTTTTTTCAAGCCGCGATATTGACTCTCTTTTTAGGAAACATTTATTTATCTTTTCTTTTTTCATTATAACCTTCTTTTTCCAGTTCATGATTTTCTTTGGGCTCACTCACTCTATTCTTAGCATCTGTTTGAAGTTGGACTTGTACCATATAAACTTGACTAGGTGACATGGGTAAAAGAGTTATGGCTTTGGTTTTGTGAACAAGGGTGTATTTGTTGGTGAAGTCATCGTGTTTTACATGACGATCATATTGCCATGGTCTACTAAGCAACAAATGACTTGCTTGCATATGTACAACAACACATAAGACCTCATCTTCATACTTATCGATATGAAATGACACCAAAAATTGTTTTGTTATCCGCACCTCACCACTATCATTTAGCCATTGGAGTTTGTATGGATTTTGATGCTTCTTTGTTGGCAAACCTAACTTTTCAACCATGGAAACATTAGCAACATTAGTACAACTTCCACCATCAATTATGACACTACATACCTTGCCTTGACCATAACATCGAGTGTGAAATGTGTTCTCCTTTTACGTTTCATCTTCTTCCTTGGAGTGGTTGCTTAAGGCTCGTCTAGCAACCAATAATTCTCCTTGAACAACCAACTCATGTTCGTAATTAATGTCTTCTTGTGATGCCAATGATTCCTAGTCATCCGTCTCAATTTCTCCATCTTCTAGAATCACCATTGCAAGTTTGTTTGGACATTGACTTGCAACATGACCCCTGCCGAGACACTTGAATCAATTTATCTCACGTGTCTTTGGAATATCAGAATTGGTTTTCTCCTTGGAAATGTACGTGGGGTTTGGCCCAGATTTGGGGTTAATAGGAGAAAACATGTTTTCTGGTCTTTTTGAACCACTGGCTTTCCAAGTATTATTGCAAGATCTACCCTCTCTTGAGTTTATTTTCGATTTTAATCACCATAAGAACCATGTCCTCAATTTTAACGTAACGATGCATTCCAGCATGATCTCGAATTCCAAAATTAAGACTATGTAAGAACCTGGCCATTGTGGCTTCCCGATCCTCTTCAATGTTTGCCCAAATCATGGAGCCATGATTCACGACACGAATCAAGGAACATATAGATTAAGTGGAACTTCAATGAGCCAATCAGATGGTTGATTTAATTAATCGAAAACACAATGATGACATTGAGAACTCGTATTCAATGGTAATCATTTGGCTATGTAGGGAATCTGGTAGAGCGGCTAAGACGGAATCGTGCAGATGACAATATGCATTGAATGGTCGGACTAATGATTAAATTCCTAGAATTTGGTAGAATGGACGGGTTGGGCATGTTTGGGTCATGGGTTGAAACGAGTTCGGTCCAAAACGGGTTCGGGTTAAAACAGACTTGGGTCAAAACGGGTCCTGGCAAAACGGGTCAGATTGGCCCGTTACTTTTTTTTCTTAATTGCCATATACATAATACATTGAATACTTTATATATAATCTTTATTATTTGAATTTTAAGATCAATTATGTAAAGATTTTTGAATTGTAAAGGTTAACCAATAGTCAATACAATTGATTTACATTGCAAATCAAGCTCAAATTAAAAACAAAACTTTTTTTTTTGTCCATGTCCAATTCCTTTTATTGCTCCTATTTCGAACCAAAATAAATCAGGCTATAAAAACTTTATAATATATAAGATCTTTGTTTTAACATATCACATATATTCTAATAGTTGCTACTACTAAGATTCGGAATCAATGCTTCGAAATCTTCTATAACCTCGTCATTTGATCCATCGTCATATGAACATACATGAAAAATCATGATTAATAATAAAAAGAAACCATAAAAATATAAATATAAACAAGGCAAGATACAATACCTCCTACTATGTCGAACAACGAATCACGGGTACACAACAACACCTCAGCATTTTTTGGTAACGTAGATATATTTACTCAGGATTTGACCACCGGTACTAAATGATGACTCTGAAGCAACAGTAGTAATTGGAATGCTCAATATATCACGAGCCATAAGAACCAAATGCGGATACCTCCCTTGATTTTCCTTCCAAAATTGTAAAATATCAATATCTTCTCTTCTATCAAGTGTAGGTTCTCCCAAATTTTGTTCAAGTTGCCACTTATTGCTGTGAAACTCATTAAATTGACTCGGAAATGATTCAAATCCATGCAATTCATCCATCCTATCCCCAACATCATGTGAACTCCGTGCTACGAATGAATTATGCGTCACGTTAGACCGAATCTCATACTCCTCATATAACTTATACAAACATCACGAATAATTTTCACTTTCATCAAACACACATCATGCTCCATGTCAAGTTTTGAAAAACAAAACTCAACAATCTTAAGTTTGTATCGAGGATCCAAAACAACCGCAAATGACAAAATTGTACTGTAAGTCTTCTTATATTTATCAAATTTAGTCTTCATATTTTTTGTGATGTTACTTATAAGAGGATCCGAATTTTGCAACTCTTGTTGGATACTCAATTGAATTTTCCACACGTTATGAAAATACATATTTGAAGTAGGGTAGGAATTTTCGGAAAACAATGTTGTAATGTCATAAAAAGGTTTTAAGAACCTAGTAATGCATTCCACCCTTTTCCATTCCTCTTTTGATGGGCAAGTCTTGTAATTAGGATCAACTAATTGCAATCGAGCATAGGTTTGACGATAAACAAGCGCACTATCAAGCGTTAGATATGAAGAATTCCATCGTGTCGCAACGTCTAGATGCACATGTTTCCCACATTGCAATGAAAGGTACGCAATACATTCTGCAAACAAACTTTCTCGAAGAATGTCCCCTTACATAATGTACAGACTCTCGAACCCTGTGAATGGCCCCTTCGATTACTTTCAATCTGGGTTGTATAATTAGATTTAATATATGTGCTCCAGAACGCACATGTATAAAATCCCCATCACAAACCAACGTGCTATTTAAACGTAAATGTTCTCTCAGAAAATTAATTAGAGCATTATTGTTTATTGTGTTATCCAAAGCAATCATAAAAACCTTTTTTTTAATCCCTCAATCCATTAAAAAGTTAATGACATACTCCGCTAAAAGAGGACCGCTATGAGGAGGAGGTATAGCTCTAAAGTTCAACAGTTATTTTCTTAAAACCCATGTGTCATCAATATAATAAGCAGTCAATGTCATGTATCCCTTCGTACGTAAAAGAAGTCCACAAATCTGATGCCAGACATATCCTAGTGTTTAAATTTTTCCAACTTTTTTTTAAGAGTAGTTTTTTCGCTCTCATATATTTTTAACACATATGCTTTCGTTGTGTTTCGTGTTATTGTTTCTACATCCGAATGTAGAAATTTATGCAAGTCTCGAGTTGCTTTATGTTCAACATGACGAAATGAGTAGTTATGTTGGACTATAGCGGTCGCCAACTTCTTCCTATACAACGTTTGATCTAACGGAGCACTTTTTGTGGTGGACCTGGCTCATAAATGTTAAAACACATAGGAATATGTCTCTTCATATTAGACGTTCCGGAACGAGGGTTGACCATATATTCATTTTTACAAGTGGTACAACTTGCCTTTTTAACCCCATCCGATCCAACTGGCAACAGTTTGAAATAATTCCATACGTCCTCTGTAACATCCTCAGATTTAAATTAGTGTAATTGAGGTTTGATCAATTGAATTGTTAAATTTTGTAATTAAAGTTGGATTGCATTTGGATTAATTATAAAAAATTAAGATTTTGGAAGCTGAAAATTTGGATTCAAGTTACATGGAAGGATTTATAAACACTGCAATCAAAGATTTGAGGTAAGAAATCCTTTAAATTTCAAATTTGGGAACATTTTTTGTTCGGTTTTTATAAAAAAAAAAACGAAACATAGATTTGGAGTTGCAGATGCAAATGCATGTGTAATATTGTTGTGGATTCGTTTAAATCTAGTGTACAAGATGCTATATACTGAATTTCAGCTTCTGAATCAACCCCTAAGTATGATTTTTGGAAATTAGTGTGTGTGTGTTCGACGGTTGGACAAAAAAATGGACAAAAAGTGTTCAATTTGGTACATAAAAGTGTTGATACTAGTGTTAAAATAGTTGGAAATAAGTGTAGTTAAGTTGGTATGAATTATTTCGAACACTGGATAAGTACAAAATGATTGAAATTAAATCTGGAAAATGACAAAATTGCACAATTATTAACACAGATGGTCCGAATTCGGATCCGAGATGAACTCGGAACTGGTCCGAATTCGGATGAGGTACGGACTGCTAATATACAAAACATAAAATATTTCCAAGTGTTGGATTTCGGTTGGAGTCCGAATCCAGATGGGCCCGAGATTATATGTGGTCCGAACTTGAATGGGTCCGAACTTATATATGATTCGAACTTATATTGGGACCGAACTTTAAAATGTGGTCCGAACTAGGATGGGGTCCGAATTCGGACACGGATCCGAAATTCAGGTCAAATGTTGCATAAATTATAAAATTTGGTTTTAAGAAATTAAACAGCTATTGACACAATGTTTTGATACAACTGACTTAACAGATCTCTTATGGTGTTGTTTAACCCACAGTGGAGTATTTTGTAGATCCGGTTGAAAGCCCGAGGAGAAATAATATTGATTAAAGTTAATTAACGCACCCACTGTGAGTACATATGATTTCGCATGTTTATATCTGCTTTATGTTAGCTATTGCCTGCTGAGACATGTTCCTTCATTATCGTTTGGAATTCTACTAATTTGCGTAGACTTAGATGCACATTGATCTTGTTGCATGTCCGTTCTTTTGTTGTGCATCTATCAATGGACGGCAGGTCGCATCTGTTATTCCGATGTTACTATGCTATATGACCCGGAGCTGATCCCTCCGAGGTTCTGGTAGTCATCCCCGATGTTATGTCTGTCTCAGATGGTTGGTTTATATACAGAGCTTTGGGCTCGTAGGAGCGACGTCTCATGTGTGTCGTACTTGGTGTATGTGGAGAGTGCACGACGTGTGTCGTAGGTGTACTCTTGTGGGCTTCCCAAAGATTTATAAAATGCGTAAATCTGTGTATTCACTAAGCATTCGCTTACGCCTCAGTTGTTGAATTTTTTTTACAGGAAAAGGGAAATCTGCTGCGGGACCTTCTACTTATGTCATTTGTGAAGTCTTGGAAGATTTGATACTACTCAATCGGTACATGTGATATGGGACCAATGTTGTAATATGTTTGGGATGTTGTAATAAAGTTTGAGTATGTAGATTTAGACTTGAAACCTTGTAGCACCATAGGGTGTTTAAATCAGTTTTATTATTTTATTATGTACTTTTAATGCTTCCGCACTGTAATTTAAGTATGCAGATCATTATGTAATATATGTTTGGTGATTAATCCTGGGTGTATTGTAATGGTGGTTAATGTGGCAAGGGTGTCACATGCAATGGTATCAGAGCAGTAGTTTGAGATTCAAGTGTCAGTGAGGTCTTGGTCTCAAACATTAACTGATGATATGTAGTGATTTTAAGAAATGATCTGAACTAAGATAGGTTACGATCTAGTAATCATAGGAGATTGACTATCACACGGGACAATTGGGTGGTGTCTTTAAATAAATGACATGTTACCAAACAAGTTATATGTTCTATATTTCAGAACATCTCTGGAGGAGGAATGACACCCGAAGAAACAAGAGAAATGATGCTAGCCATGATGGCTGAGCAGAATAAAATGATTCAGGACCAGTTTCGGGCTCGAGATGAGGCCGAATCTAAGAGAAGAGAAGACAAGAGGAAGAACAAGGAAAAAGAGGGCAACAACGACAATAACCAAGATGACAACACTAGGTCATCAAATAAACCCAAAGGTTGTCGGTTTAAGGACTTCAAAGAAAATGGGGTCGTGGAGTTTAATGGACTGGGTGACATTGTTTCCGCACTTGAATGGATAACGGCAACCGAACGGACATTCCGAATCAGCGATTGTGCTGAGAAGGACATCGTTCGGTATGCTACTGCTAAGTTCACCAAAGATGCGATTATGTGGTGGGATTCCATGGTTAACGCCTTAACCTTGGATAAAGTGTCTGTTATGACTTGGGTTGAGTTCACTGACCTGTTCACTCAGCAGTACTGTCCGGTTGATGAGCGCCGAAGACTTGAGGCAAAGTTCATGATGTTGATGCAGGGGACTAAGACTGTGTCGCAGTATGCTGTGGAATTCACGAGGCTGAGTCTGTTTGCGCCTCATCAAGTTGATACCGAAGAAAGGAAAGTAACCAGGTTCGAGGCTGGTTTGGATATAGAGATTAGAAGAGTTATGAGCAACGTGCGCTACACTACGTTTGTTGGCTTACTTGAGGCTGCCAAAAATGTAGAACAAATTCTGATCATGTCGGGTTACTCAATTGGGTCTGCTGCTGCTTCCACCAACCCAACCCAGCCGTCACCACCGAAGTGCCAGCGTGAGGGAGGATACTTGGGATCTTCTCGTTCGTCATAGTATTCGCACAGCAGTCTTATCGCCGATCATCTGGGTCTTTTGGTCGTGCTCGTGCCTACTCCATCAACACCGAGCCGCAAGGCAAGTGAACTAATGGACGTGCTTGCTTTTGCTATGGAGAGTTAGGCCATTTTCAGAGTGAATGTCCACGAAAAGTCAATGCTTGCCATAAGTGTGGGGTATGGGGACATTATAGTAGAAACTGTAGAAAGAACGCTCCAGCAGCTGCTGCTCATCTTCAACTCGTTCATCTGGGGGATCCAGTGGTGGTTCAGTCAACCGCCGGAACCAGCCACAAAGGGCACCGGCTCGTGCATTTCAGATTACCGCGGAGGAGGCCAAGGAAAACCCGGAAGTGGTTACGGGTACGTTTATAGTTAACTCTTTACCTGCACGAGTGCTGTTTGATTCTGGTGCCAACCGTTGTTTTGTATCTACCATGTTTGCACAACGACTGTCGATGCCTCTATCTAACTTATCTGCTATACTTGATATTGAAACTGCTAGTAACACTCTAGTCAAAGTAGATCACGTATACCGTAACTGCACTTTAGTGATTGAAGATGTAGTCTTCAAATTGGACTTGATTCCGATAGCATTCAGTGAGTTTGATGTAATAGTCGGAATGGACTGGTTGATTGATAATGAAGCCCATATAGTGTGTAAGAAGCGTATGATAAAGATAACTACTCCGGAGGGGCATGAGATATGTATATACGGTGATAGGAGAAGCGGGGATCTGTGTTTGTTGACCATTGCAAAAGCTTGAAAGCTTGTTGCAAAGGGGTGTGACGCCTACTTAGCATATGCTATTGATGCTAAGGCTGAGAAGAAGAATGTGGCCGATGTGCCTGTTGTACCATAATTCCCGGATGTGTTTCCGGAAGACTTGTCTGGCGTGCCGCCTGAGAGACAAGTGGAATTTCGAATTGATTTGATCCCTGGAGCTGCACCGGTAGCTCGCTCACCATATCACCTTGATCCTATAGAGATGCAAGAAATGATGAAACAACTCCAGGAGTTGTTGGATAAGGGCTTCATTCGACCAAGTTCATCTTCGTGGGGAGCTCCGGTACTGTTTGTTAAGAAGAAAGATGGCACCATGAGGATGTGCATTGCTTACCGGGAGCTGAATAAGCTGACTATTAAGAACAAGTATCCGCTGCCGAGGGTAGATGACTTGTTTGATCAGTTACACGGGGCAAGTGTGTTTTCTAAGATTGACTTGAGGTCGGGATACCATCAGCTGAAAGTTCGAGAGGAAGATGTGCCTAAGACAGCTTTCAGGACACATTATGGGCATTACGAATTTTTGGTTATGCCTTTCGGGTTAACCAATGCCCCGGCTGTCTTTATGGATTTGATGAACAGGGTATGTAGACCGATGTTAGATAAATCGATGATAGTGTTTATTGATGACATCCTAGTGTATTCCAAGACTGAAGCGGAGCATGTTGTTCATCTAACAGAGTTATTGGAATTGTTAAGGAAAGAGAAGTTCTATGCCAAATTCTCAAAGTGTGAGTTTTGGCTACAACAGATTCAGTTTTTAGGACATGTTATTTCGGGAGCTGGGATTTCAGTAGATCCAGCTAAAGTTGAAGCTATCAGAAACTGGGAACCGCCTCGTTCAGCTACAGAAGATAGAAGTTTTCTTGGGTCGGCGAGGTATTATCGGAGATTTATAAAGGATTTCTCGAAGATTGCAGTTCCTTTGACTGCATTAACGATGAAGAATGCACCGTTTGTTTGGGAAACTGTGCAACAAGAGGCATTTGATATCTTGAAAAAGACGTTAAGTGAAGCACTGATACTTGCTCTACCGGAGGGCAATGAGGATTTTGTGGTTTACACGGATGCTTCGAGGTTGGGATTGGGCGCTGTACTGATGCAACGTGGAAAAGTAATTGCATATGCCTCGAGACATTTAAAGCAGCATGAGAAAAATTATTCGACTCACGATTTGGAGTTGACAGCTGTCACTTTTGCATTGAAGTTGTGGAGGCACTATCTGTATGGAACTAAGTGTCAACTCTATACAGATCATAAGAGTTTAAAGTACATTTTCAGTCAGAAAGAACTTAATATGAGGCAAAGACGTTCGATGGAACTTATAAAGGATTACGACTGTGAGATCCTTTATCACCCCGGAAAGGCTAATGTAGTAGCCGATGCATTAAGCCGTAAGGCCTACTCTAAGGACTGCTGGTACATGATGACGTCTACTATGTTAACTTCCACGATCATTTATGATGTAAAAGCTGCTCAAATAGAAGCTTTAAAGGAAGAAAACATTGATGCTGAGGATATAAGGGTACAGATGAAGAATATGGAAACGAGGGAATCTGGATTGAAAGGTGTGTACGGAAGAATCTGGGTGCCAAAGTGTGGGCATGAGAAAGGTGATTATTGAAGAGGGACATCAATCTAAGTTTTCTGTACATCCCGGGAGCACAAAGATGTACAACGAGCTAAAAGCAGACTTTTGGTGGCCGGGATTGAAGTAGGATATAGGTCAGTATGTTGAAAGATGTAGCACTTGCCGGCTTGTGAAGCCGAACATCAGCAACCCTACGGCAGTCTACAACCGCTTCCCATTCCGGAATGGAAATGCTAACACATAACCATGGATTTTGTCACAAAGTTGCCGAAGACTAAGCGTCAACACGATGCGGTATGGGTAATTTTTGATAGATTGACCAAGTCAGCACACTTCATTCCAATAAGAGAGAGTTACTCGTTGGAAAGATTGACTCAGATTTACATGAATGAGATCGTTTCCAGACACGGAGTACCAAGTCTATAGTGTCAGATCGGGATAGCCGATTTACTTCAAACTTTTGGTCGGCTTCGCAAGAGGGATTAGGAATGAGGATCGCTATGTGTACAGCCTATCGTCCTCAAACCGATGGCCAAAGTGAAAGGACCATCCTGACACTTGAAGATATGATGAGATCATGCATATTGGATCTTTGTGGTAATTGGGACGATCATTTGCCACTGATAGAGTTCTCATACAACAATAGTTACCATGCGAAAATAAAGAAAGCGCCGTTTGAGGCTTTATATGGGAGATGATGTAGGACTCCTACCTGTTGGAGAGAAACCGGAGAAACACCGATTGCTGGGAGCCGGCATTGCTCCAGGAAACAAATGAGAAGATACAGCTTGGTTAGACGGAATATGAAGGCGGCCCAGGATTGACAGAAAAGCTATCATGATAGGAGACATAAACCGATCAACTTTGAGGTAAATGATTGGGTATATCTGAAAGTATCACCAATGAGAGGTGTTACTCATTTTGTTAAAAGAGGAAAGTTAGCTCCGAGATTTGTTGAGCCATTCAAGATTTTCGAGAAAGTAGGGAATCGGCCTTACCGTTTGGAGTTGCCTAAAGAAATGTCGGGCATACATCCGGTGTTTCATGTTGGGAATCTCAGGAAATCATTCACTACTGGCAACAAGGACTGGGCTGATCATACTGAGTTGCATATTGACGAAAGGCTTCGATACGTGGAGGAGCAGGAATGTATATTGGATACTAAAGTGAAGAAATTAAGAAGCAAGGAGATAGAGATGGTGCTTGTACGTTGGAAGCATCACAAAGGAGCGAATCATACTTAGGAAACTAAGTCTGGAATGATGAAGAAGTATCCGCAACTGTTTGGATCCAAGTAACTTCGAGGACGAAGTTTGAGCGTGGTGGAGCCCATGCTGTAACATCCTCAGATTTAAATTATTGTAATTGAGGTTTGATCAGTTGAATTGTTAAATTTTGTAATTAAAGTTGGATTGCATTTGGATTAATTATAAAAAAATGTGATTTTGGAAGCTGAAAATTTGGATTCAAGTTACAAGGAAGGATTTATAAACACTGCAATCAAAGATTTGAGGTAAGAAATCCTTTAAATTTCAAATTTGGGAACATTTTTGGTTCGGTTTTAAAAAAAAAAACCGAAACATAGATTTGGAGTTGCAAATGTAAATGCATGTGTAATATTGTTGTGGATTCGTTTAAATCTGGTGTATAAGATGCAATATACTGAATTTCAGCCTCTGAGTCAACCCCTAAGTATGATTTTTGGAAATTAGTGTGTGTTAGTGTGTGTGTGTGTGTTCGACGGTTGGACAAAAAATGGACAAAAAGTGTTCAATTTGGAACATAAAAGTGTTCATACTAGTGTTAAAATAGTTGGAAATAAGTGTATTTAAGTTGGTATGGATTATTTCAAACACTGGATAAGTACAAAATGATTGAAATTATATCTGGAAAATGACAAAACTGCACAATTATGAACAAGATGGTCCGAATTTGGATCCGAGATGAACTCGGATCTGGTCCGAATTCGAATGAGGTCCGGACTGCTGATATATAAAACAGAAAATATTTCCAAGTGTTGGATTTCGGTTGGAGTCCGAATTCGGATGGGCCCGAAATTATATGTGGTCCAAACTTGTATGGGTCCGAACTTGAATGGGTCCGAACTTATGTATGATTCGAACTTATATTGGGACCAAACTTATAAATGTGGTCAGAATTCGGACATGGATCCGAAATTCGGGTCAAATGTTGCAAGAATTATAAAATGTGGTTTTATGAAATTAAATAGCTATTGACACAATATTTTGATTCAACTAACTTAAAAGGTCCCTTGTGGTGTTGTTTTACCCACAGTGGGGTATTTTGTGGATCCGGTTGAAAGCCCGAGGAAAAATAATATTGATTAAAGTAAATTAACGCACCCACTGTGAGTACATATGATTTCGCATGTTTATATCTGCTTTATGTTAGCTATTGCCTGCTGAGATATGTTGCTTCATTATCGTTTGGAATTCTACTAATTTGCGTAGACTTAGATGCACATTGATCTTTTTGCATGTCCGTTCTTTTGTTGTGCATCTATCGATGGACGGCGGGTCGCATCTGTTATTCCGATGTTACTGCGCTGTATGACCCGGAGCTGATCCCTCCAAGGTTCTGGTAGGCAGTAAGTCATCCCCGATGTTATGTCTGTCTCAGATGGTTGGTTTATATACCGAGCTTTGGGCTCGTAGGAGCGACGGCTCATGTGTGTCGTACTTTGTGTACGTGGAGAGTGCACGACGTGTGTTGTCGGTGTACTCTTGTAGGCTTCATAAAGTTTTATAAAATGCGTAAATCTGTGTATTCAGTAAGCATTCGCTTACCCCTCAGTTGTTGAATTTTTTTTACAGGAAAAGGGAAATCTGCTGCGGGACCTTCTAGTTTGGTCATTGTGAAGTCTTGGAAGATTTGATACTACTCAATCGGTACATGTGCTATGGGACCAATGTTGTAATATGTTTGGGATGTTGTAATAAAGTTTGACTATGTAGATTTAGCTTTGAAACCTTGTAGCACCATAGGGTGTTTAAATCAGTTGTATTATTTTATTATGTACTTTTAGTGCTTCCGCACTGTAATTTAAGTATGCAGATCATTATGTAATTTATGTTTGGTGATTAATCCTGCGTGTATTGTAATGGTGGTTAATGTGGCAAGGGTGTCACATCCTCCTTGTTTACACATTGGTTTGGAATGTCCGACATATCCTGTTTTAGATATATACCTTTAAATTTTAGTCTATAATTTATCCATCTATTTGATTTCAAGTTTCAATATATAAATATGCCATTGAATGTATTTTTTTAATAATGGTTCCAATAAATGTCATAACTCAAAACTTAATTTATAAATGTCTATAATTCATAACCTAATGACAGGATACATACCCTTAGATAAGGTATATCACAGGAATGACATTATTGAAGCATTACTTTTTGGTTACAAATTAGACCTACCATCACATATATTCTAATACCAAACTCTTAACACCAACCCTTTTAAGAGCTTGCTTTGTTGGTTAGATTACATGTTAATCTTGCATAATAAACCACTTGTTTTCATATATGCCATCTTCTATTTAGTTGTCATCTTTAATTAACCAAATCACTTGCAAAACTACGTAATTACTAAGCGACGTTAACTATAATATTATTAATGAGAACCTGTCCAAGGACCGAGATGACGAAGATCCGTTAAGGTGGAAGATCGGACCTATCACAAGATCAAAATCCATGATGTTCCAGGATGCTCTCAATAGAAAGATTAAATATTGTCGGAATCAAGCTCCCGTTTGTTCGCAAAACAACCAAGCACGCTTCCTAATGTTGATCCAAGTTGAACACTAATATTAGTCCATGTTTTGGAGCCCAAGTTCTCACTTTAATCTACAAAAGCCCAAAAATAAATAAAATTCGACCAAGCCCACCCATGTGCATTGTTTTGGCCATAACGTCCTCATTTTAAGCCCAATTTGAGTGAAATAAAAGCCCACTTCAACCTTAGCCTTTTTTGTATATTTTTAAGAATAAAAAAGGCGCAAAATATATCCTTAGCCATGTCCATGAATCTGTCCAAAAAGGTGTCCATGTTAATTAACTTGTCAAAGATTAAATTCAAGGCATTTTGAAGGTTTTCTCAACATTATGGCCATTTACTTGGAGGAGATAAAGGGATAGAAGTTATTTGCATGATTAATACCTTCTAGAAGCTTCAAGTGGTGAAATGTCAATAATGCCCTTTTCATAAGTAGTCTTGCTTATTTGATAGCTTATCGTGATAGCTTGTGCAACTTATCTAGATAAGTAGTTGGTCTTATATTTTCTCCTATAAATAGGCACTCAATGTAACCATTTCAATCATCCTTCATTTTGAGTAAAATTGTGAGTTTTTAACTCTTATTGTTCCTTACAAACTTTTAGAACTTATCGAGTGTTTTAGCTTGTGGCGTTCGAAACTTATCAATCAACTTGGTGGGGTTGATTGTGGCGTTCTCTATACCAAAGTTCTTGCCTCGTATATAGGCAACGGGTCGCGGTTCCACTTATACCAAGGTTCTTGTCTCGTTTATAGACAACGGGTCGCGGTCCTATCCAAGTTACTTGAAACAACCATTAGAACGATCGGGCAATCGTGATCTATCACACATTCATCGGGTGAGATCACATCATTTGGTATCAGAGCCAGGTTCTATTGGTTTGTTTTCTACTTTATATTTCCTTCGTATCATCTTTTACTTTCTTTCTCTTCGTCCTTTCATTTTTAATTTCTTCTCTTCATCCTTGCATTGTGGTTCATGTTTGTAGTGGATCTTGTCAAAAATTGACTTGGTTGCTACTAATTGATTTTTTTCGGGGATCATACGAGTTCTTTAGTTTTTTTTTTATGTTTATTCTTACTTTGCATCATTTGTTCCTAAAAACAAAAAGAAGCAAAAAAAAAAAAAGCAAAAAAAGAAAAGAAAAGAAAAAAAAAAAAAAAAAAAGCAAAAAAAGAAATCGAAAAAAAAAAAAAAAAGATTAAAAAAAGGGTAAAAAAACGCAAAAGAAAAGACAAAAAAAAGGAACGCAAAGTAAATTATTATTCTTGTTAGTTTTCTTTATTTTCATTTCCTTTTCTATTTACCTTTACGTACTACTAGCATTGTTCATCTTGTTATATTTGGTTTTGTCAAATCTCTTCTTAAAGTTGTTTGGTATGTTTTGAATTCCTCAAGGCCACAAGCCCACTTGATTTTGATTTCTTTTAGTTTGTTTTGAACTTTAAGAGTTAAAAAGAGTGGTAAAAGGCGGTGTGGTAAGATCATTAGAGGGTAAAAGCCAAACACAACATACACGAGAATCGAGTGAACATAATTTTGAGTGAAACACGTAAGGGAGTGCGGGGAGGAAATAATATTTTTATTGTTATTACTTTTTGTCTTCTATTTTGCAGCAAAAAAAAATGGCGGATGAGCAACCTCCTCCTAATCTTCAAGTTCAAGCCATGATGGAGGAAATGCGACGATTGATGAGAACGGAATTCAACCAAATTCATGAAAGAATGGACCGATTGGAGACTGAAAGACCACAACCTATCCGCACGCCATCACAAGTTTCTTATGAAAATCATGACGACGATGGAGGAAGTGACGGATGGGAATCTGAAAGAAGAGCTCCTCGACGAAGGCCGCGAAGAGACAACAATTTGAATTCTATCAAGATGAAAATTCCATCGTTTCAAGGAAAGTCAGATCCGGAAGCCTACATCGATTGGGAGACTAAAATGCAGTTCATCTTTGATTGCCATGACTACTCCAATCGTAAAAAGGTAAAACTCGCCGTTGTTGAATTTTCTGATTATGCACTAACATGGTGGGATCAACTTGTGATTAGTAGGCGAAGAAATGAAGAAAGACCCATTGATACATGGGAAGAAATGAAAAGGGTCATGAGACGACGTTTTGTACCAAGTCACTATTATCGTGACCTTCACAATAAGCTCCAAGGCTTGAAGCAAGGAAGTAAGTCTGTTGATGATTATTTCAAGGAAATGGAGGTTACCATTATCCGAGTTAACATTCAAGAGGATCGAGAAGCTACCATGGCCAGGTTGTTAAATGGCCTCAATTATGAAATTCGTGATCGTGTTGAGATGCATCATTATGTGGAGATTGAAGACATGGTCCACATGGCGGATAAAATTGAAAAGCAACTCAAGAGAGGGGGTGGATCAAGAACGAATACCTGGAAGGCGGGTAGCTCCAAAAGGCCTGAAAGTTCATCATCTTTTAATCCCAAATCTGGTCCAAAACCAACAAGCCCTTCCAAGGAGAAAGGTAATTCTGATGCTCCTAAAAGTCGTGACATCAAATGTTTTAAGTGTCTCGGCAGGGGTCACATTGCAAGTCAATGTCCAAATAAGTTTGTAATGGTGCTTAGAGAAAATGGAGAAATTGAAACAGATTCTTCCGAATCATCACAAGAAGACACGGATGGTGAAGAAGAGTTGGCTGTAGAAGGAGAATTGTTGGTTGCAAGGCAAGCCTTAAGCACTCTTTCCAAGGAAGAAGATGATGCACAAAGGGAAAACCTCTTTCACACTCGGTGTTATGTTCAAGGCAAGGTATGTAGTGTTATCATTGATGATGGGAGTTGTACTAATGTGGCTAGTGTTTCCATGGTTGAAAAGCTAGGTTTGCCGACGATGAAGCATCAAAATCCGTATAAATTCCAATGGCTTAATGATGGTGGTGAGGTGCGTGTGACGAAACAAGTGTTGGTGTCATTTCGCATTGGTAAGTATGACGGCGAGGTGTTGTGTGATGTGGTACCTATGCAAGCAAGTCATTTGCTACTTGGTAGGCCATGGCAATACGATCGGCATGTGAAACATGATGGCTTCACCAACAAGTACAGTCTTGTTCATAAAACCAAAGTCATAACTCTTGTGCCGATGTCACAAAAAAGGTTCAAATGAAAAAAAAAAAGATAAGAAAACATTTGTGGGCGAAAAGGAAAGTCAATATTGTGCATTTGCAAAAAGGAGTGAAATAAAGGAAGCCTTGAACTCGGAGATGTCTTTTGTGCTTCTTTTGATAAAAGAAGCTTATTTAATCACAAATGATTTGGCCAATATTCTCCCGAGCAAAATTAAATCTCTTTTGCAGGAATTTGAAGACTTGTTTCCCGAGGAAGTTCCCAATGGATTGCCACCAATTCGCGGGATCGAACACCAAATTGACTTTGTTCCAGGATCTTCCATTCCAAACAAGCCGGCGTATAGAACAAATCCGGAAGAAACCAAAGAGTTGCAAAGGTAAGTTAAGGAATTAATTGAGAAAGGATGGATTCGAGAAATCATGAGTCCGTGTGCGGTTCCCGTATTGCTGTTGCTGAAGAAGGATGGATCATGGAGGATGTGTGTAGATTGTCGTGCCATCAGCAATATCATGGTAAAGTATCGCCATCCAATCCCTCGATTAGATGATATGCTTGATGAATTGTATGGCTCAAAGTTGTTTTAAAAATTGATCTAAAGAGCGGGTATCATCAAATTCGCATGAATGATGGTGACGAATGGAAAACCGCTTTCAAAACAAAGCATGGTTTATATGAATGGTTAGTTATGCCTTTTGGGTTAAATAATGCTCCAAGTACGTTCATGAGATTAATGAACCATGTTTTGCGTGATATTATTGGGAAATTTGTGGTTGTTTACTTTGATGATATTTTGATTTATTCTAAGAGTTTGAATGATCATCTTGAGCATCTAATGTGTGTTTTGAGTGTGCTTAGGAAGGAACAGCTTTATGCGAACTGGAAGAAGTGCACTTTTTGTAACGACCACATTGTATTTCTTGGATATGTGGTTAATTCTCATGGAATATCTGTTGATGAAGAAAAGGTAAAGGCTATTCAAGATTGGCCAACTCCAAAGAGCGTAAGTGATGTGAGGAGTTTTCATGGTCTTGCAAGTTTTTATCGCTGATTTGTGAAAAACTTTAGCACCTTGGCATCACCACTCACCGAAGTGATTAAAAAGAATGTTGGTTTTAAATGGGGCAAAGAGCAAGAGCAAGCTTTTGAAAAACTGAAGTTTCATTTAGCTCATGCTCCTTTGCTTTCTTTGCCAAAATTTGAATAAACTTTTGAGATTGAGTGTGATGCATCGGGTGTTGGAATTGGTGCGGTTTTAATGCAAGAAGGAAAACCATTGGCAAATTTTAGTGAAAAGTTAAGTGGTGCAACTTTAAACTATCCCACATATGACAAAGAGATGTATGCCTTGGTTCGAGCACTAAAAACTTGGCAACACTATTTGTGGACCAAGGAGTTTGTCATTCATTCTAATCATGAGTCCTTGAAGTTTCTAAAAGGACAACAAAAGCTCAACAAGAGACATGCTAGGTGGATGGAGTTTCTTGAGACATTTCCATATGTCATCCGATTCAAGAAAGGTAAGGAAAATATTGTGGCTGATGCACTTTCACGAAGGTACTCTTTACTTTCTTCTCTTGACTCTAAATTCTGGGTTTTGAACAAATCAAAGAGTTGTATCGTGAAGATGTGTATTTTAGTATGATTTTTCAAAGTTGTGAAAAGGGCTCTTTGGAAAAGTTTTTCATACATGATGGGTTTTTGTTCAAAGAATTAAAGCTTTGCATTCCAAACACTTCTTTACGTGAACTTTTGGTTTGGGAGGCACATAGTGGAGGCCTTATGTGTCATTTTGGTGTGGCAAAAACATTGAATATTTTGCAGGAACATTTCTTTTGGCCAAAAATGAAAGTTTATGTTGGAAAAGTTTGTGAAAAGTGCATTGTTTGTAAACAAGCCAAATCAAAGGTTCAACCTCATGGTTTATACACTCCTCTTCCTATACCAAGTGAACCATGGGTTGATCTTTCTATGGATTTTGTGTTGGGATTGCCAAGAACTAAAAATGGCAAAGATTCAATATTTGTGGTTGTTGATCGGTTTTCGAAAATGGCGCATTTCATTCCATGCAATCGAACCAATGATGCCTCACATATTTCAGATTTGTTTTTCAAAGAAGTGGTTATATTGCATGGCATGCCAAGAACTATCGTCTCGGATCGGGACACAAAGTTTTTAAGTTACTTTTGGAAAACGTTGTGGGGAAAATTGGGAACAAAGCTTTTGTTTTCTACAACTTGTCATCCCCAAACGGATGGACAAACTGAAGTTGTGAATCGTACACTTGGTACTCTATTGAGATCAATAGTGGGGAGAAATGTGAAAACTTGTGAGAAATGCTTACCCCATGTTGAGTTTGCATATAATCGAAATGTGCATTCTGCTACTAAGTTTTCACCTTTCGAGATTGTGTATGGATTTAAGCCATTAACTCCTATGGATTTAACTCCTTTGCCTGTGAATGAGCATTTGAATTTAGATGGCAAGAAGAAGGCGGAATTTGTCAAGCAAATCCATGAGCAGGCAAAACACAACATTGAAGAGCGCACCAAGAAGGAACGGTTTCCAACAAAATGGAAGTCAAAGTTAATGCCAAGAGGAGATGGACCATTTCAAGTGTTGCAGAAAATCAATGACAATGCTTACAAACTTGATCTTCCAGATGAGTATAATGTTCATGATGTTTTTAATGTAACTGACTTGACTCTGTTTGATGCAGGTGAAGATTTGAGGACAAATCACTTTCAAGAGGAGGGGAATATGAGAACCTGTCCAAGGACCGAGATGACAAAGATCCGTTAAGGTGGAAGATCGGACCTATCACAAGATCAAAATCCAAGATGTTACAGGATGCTCTCAATGGAATGATTAAATATTGTCGGAATCAAGCTCCCGTTTGTTCGCAAAACAACCAAGCACCCTTCCTAATGTTGATCCAAGTTGAACACTAATATTAGTCCAAGTTTTGGAGCCCAAGTTCTCACTTTAATCCACAAAAGCCCAAAAATAAATAAAATTCGGCCAAACCCACCCATGTGCATTGTTTTGCTTATTTGATAGCTTATCGTGATAGCTTGTGCAACTTATCTAGATAAGTAGTTGGTCTTATATTTTCTCCTATAAATAGGCACTTAATGTAACCATTTCAATCATCTTTCATTTTGAGTAAAATTGTGAGTTTTTAACTCTTATTGTTCCTTACGAACTTTTAGAACTTATCGAGTGTTTTAGCTTGTGGCGTTCGAAACGTATCAATCAACTTGGTCTGGTTGATTGTCGCATTCTCTATACCAAAGTTCTTGCCTCGTATATAGGCAATGGGTCGCGGTTCCACTTATACCAAGGTTCTTGTCTCGTTTATACACGATGGGCCGCGGTCCTTTCCAAGTTACTTGAAACAACCATTAGAACGATCGGGCAATCGTGATCTATCACACATTCATCAGGTGTGATCACATCATTTATATTACTTGATTTGAAAGGTTTTAAGTTTGAACAATGCAAAATAATTGAATTATTAGCAGGCCATGTCCATTGGCCAAAAGAGCCTGAAATTTGTTTGATTCAATATGAAGTAAGCATTTTACAAGGTTATTTAAGAAAGGAAAAGGTCATAACACCCTACTCCATCTAACCTAAAAGACCTATGCTAGTCAGAAAATTTTTAGTTTAGTAAACCCATACCAATAAAAGAGAATTAAAGTCCACAAATCCAGTTATCCAACTATGAATCAAGCAATTAAGAATGGTTCAAAACAGAATGAAAACTTTGTCATTTTGGTCATTTTGTAATCATTCAATGTTGAACTTAATGCCATATACATGCAACATGGAACATGAAACAAACATCTAAGATGGTTGAAAACAGAATGAAAACTTGCAAAAAATAAAATTAATCCAACTGTACAAGCAAGAAATCAAGTCTGAAATCAAATCAGTCCCATAACCAAATGAAGACCAGTTCCTCTGTGTTGAACCTTTTTGCTCTTTCATGTGTGTGTGACATGCACATACAGACAGAAGACAAACAAACATACAGCAAGCACACTACTCATGTGATGTAATGCAATTGAGTTCCACATATCATATACCCAAAACATTAGTTATGTACAAACACACACACACACACACACACACACACACACACAAACGAACTGTGAGCGTTAGAGGGAAACCTAATGGTCAAGTATAAGCTAACAAGTTAAGCTTCTCTACACACAAACCTTAATGGCTATCAATTCTGTTTTGTCAGGGTCCATAATCATGTTTAGGGTAATAAGAATGTCATAATTTGATCGTTCGATCAAAGTTGACTAAGAATATATTGACGCATAAAGAACAAGGAGGCATCAAGAAATCAAAAGCAAAAATTGTTACGTGTCTGATCGAAGAGAGATGAATTAATTCGCCCAAGGGTTCAGACTTCAGAGAATTGAATCGTCGAAAGGAGATGGATTGAATCGCACGGGATGAAATTACTTTTTTCAATCTATACGAACAACACTGGATGGTCTTAATAAAATCGCCCCTTCTACCGTTCTTCTTTGAAGCGTTCTTGGTCCTTCACTTCTGCCGTTCTTTTGTCAATTGAGTATCGGAGAAGAAAGAACACAAGGAGACGAGGAGTCAAGGAGCTATGCCAGTCGCAAGTACACCTATTTTTCAACCCGCTCATCTTTTTTACACCCATTTCAACCCATAACTTTTTCCCTCAAGCCCATTTCAACCCATGTAATAAATTGAAGGGAGCCCACCATACTAAATTTATGATCCATTCCAACCTGTTTTTTAGTAAGTGGCCAGAAATTGTCAGGCCTAGGCATCAACATGGTTCCATGCATGTGAATGGGAATTAGTGCCACCATTCATGACATGAATGAAGAAACTGAAAGATTAACTGGTCATTCAATTAACAATTGGATGGTGGATTTAATTAACCGTGGACATGACGATATGACTTTGAGAACTTGTTCAATAATGATGGTTCAATACAAAAGGAAATATGGTAAAATAGCTAAGAGGAAATCATGGTGATGACAATATTTATTGGAAGACCTGCTTGACTATTGAAATCCTAGAATTTGATGAAGTTAATCTGAATCCAGAAGGGTTAACTGAATAGCTACATAAAAACGAGTGTCATAACGAATGTGTATCATTGACGGCAACCAGTCAGCATGGTAGGTCATCAACATGGATCCATACATATGAATGAGTAATGAAGCCAAGATTTATGACACGATGTAAGGAACCAATAGATCAAGAACCAATCGGATGGGGGATTCGATTAATCGTGGACATGATGATCAGAACTCATCTAATGGTCAAGAAGATGAATATCCATTAAGGTGGAAGACCGGGCCAATCACAAGATCGAAGTCCAAGATGTTCAATGACACTCTCAATGTATGGATTAAATATTGTCGTAATCAAGCACCTGTTTCTTTACAAAATGACCAACCAAGCTTCTTGATGTTAATCCTAGTCAAAGACCAAGATATATCTATTAAATCCACCATCCGATTGGTTAATTGAACAACCACATGATATATCTATTCCTCCATCCGTGTCATGAATCGTGGCTCCAAGTCCGATTCATATCCCAATCACCATGCTAATTACCAACCATGTTGACTAGTACATGTTTGTCATCACGCACCTTTTTGAATTGAATCGTGAATCAATCCAATGCCTATTATCAGCCCCATGATTCCGTCTTAGCCGCTATACCAGATTATCGTTAGGGACGAACTGTCACATTAAATGAGTTCTCAAAGTCATCATCATGTCCATGATTAATTAAATCCACCATCCAATAGGATAATTGAACGACCACTTACTATATGTTCCTTACTTTGTGTCATAAATCGTGGCTCCAATTCTCATTCATATGCATGGCACCATGAAGATGCCCTTGTAGATTGGTGGCCATCAATAATACACATTTGTTATCACACACCTCTTTCGACTGTAAAACCTATTCTACATTAGCCGGCCATTCGATAAACCCTTCTAGGTTCAGACTAACTCCATCAAATTCTAGGACTTCAAACGTCAATCCGGCCTTCCCATAACTATCATAATTCCCAAAATTCCGTCTTAGCTGCTCTACTAGGTTCTCTTCTAAGAGGAACTGTCACCATTGAACGAGTTTTCAAAGTCATCATCGTGTCAATGATTACTCAAATCCACCATCTGGTTGGTTAATTGAATGGCCATTTTATCTATCTGTTCCTCACTTCGTGTTGTAAATTGTGGCTCCATTTCTCATTCATATGCATGGCACCATGCTGATTCCCTACCGTGTAGACTAGTGGCCATAAATGATACACGTTTGTTATTACACCTCTTCGAATTGAAAAACCTCTTTTATAGTAGCTTTCCATTCAATTAATCAATCTTGATTCAGACTAACTCCATAAAAAATCTAGGATTTCAATCGTCAATCCGACCATCCAATAACTATTTTCATCCCCATGATTCCTTATTTGCCGCTCTACCACATTCAGTTTGGTGACGAACCGTCACCATTGAATGAGTTCTCACAGTCATAATCGTTCTCATGATTAATCACATCCACCATCTGATTGATTATCTAAACGGCCACTTGATCTATTGTTCCTCCATTTTGTGTCGTAAATCGTGTTTCCAATTCCCATTCATATGCGTGACAACACGCTGATGCCCAACCATGTAGACTGGCCACCATCAAGGATACACATTCGATATCACACCTCTTTGATTTTAAAAAATTCTTGAATAATATCCATACATCGATTAACTGTTCTAGATTCAGACAAACTCCATTAAATTGTGATATTTCATCATCAATCCGGCCTTCCAATAACTATTGTCATTCGCAAGATTTCGTCTTAGCCACTCTACCAGATGCTCTTCAGTGTCGAACCATCACCATTGAACGATTTCTCAAAGTCGTCATTATGTCTATGATTAATCAAATAGACCATCCGATTGGTCAAGTGAAAGCTGGACTTGATCTATCTATTCCTTCAATCATGTCGCAAATTGTGGCCTCAATTCCCATACATATGCATGACACCATGCTGTTGTTGACCTACCATGTAGATTGGTGGCCATCAATGATACATGTTCGATACAACACACCTCTTTAGATTATAAAATCTCTTCTATAGCAGCCATCAATTTGACTAACTCTTCTAGATTTAGACTAACTCTATTAAATTTAAGGATTTTAAACGTGAATTTGGTCTTCCAATGCATATTATCATCTTCACGATTCCGTCTTAGCCGCTCTACCATATTCTCCGTTGAACGAGTTCTCAAAGTAATCATCATGTACATGACCACTTAATCTATCTATTCCTCCATTCATGTCATGAATTGTGTCTCCAGTCCCATTCATATGCATGACACAATGTTAATGCCCTACCATATAAACTATTAGTCATCAATGATACACGTTTGTTATCAGACACCTCTTTGAAATGAACAGTCTCTTCTACGATAGTCATCCATTCGATTAACCCTTCTGGATTCATTCTAACTCCATAAAATTATAGGATTTCAATCGCCAATCTGGCCTTCCAATAACTATCGTCATCCCCACGAAGTCTTAACCACTCTCCTAGATTCTTTATGGTTTGTTCGTCTCCATTAAATGAGATCTCAAAGTCATCATTGTGTCCATGATTAATCAAATCTACCATCTGATTATCTATTTGAATGATGACCACTTGATACATCAGTTCCTAATTTGGTTTTTCAAATAGTTGCTCAAATTTGCATTCATATGTCGCTGAAGCCCTATCACGTAGACTTGTGGTGATCAATGATACACGTTCATTATCACACACCTCTTTGAATTAAAAAAAACCTCTTCTATAGTAACCATCAATTCGTGTAACCCATTTCGATTATGACTAAATCTATTAAATTTGAAGATTTCATTCGTCAATTAGATATTCCAATACCTATTTTCAACCCCACGATTTCGTCTTTGCCATTTTACTAGATTCTTATTGGTGACTAACCGTCATAGTTGAACGTGTTCTCAAAGTCATCAGTCTGTCCACGATTAAGTAAGTATCTGATTGGTTAATTGAACAACCAGTGAATCTATTTGTTCCTCAATATGTGTCGCAAATTGTGTCTCCAATTCCCATTCATATGCATGACACCATGTTGATACCCTACCATGTAGATTAGTGGCCGTCAACGATACATGTCCATTATCACGTGCCTCTTTGAAATGAAAAATATCTTTTACTGTAGCCAGCCATTCGATTAACCCTTCTAGATTCAGACTAACTCCATCTAAATTAAGGATTTCAATCGTCTAATCCGTCCATCCAATTCTTACTGTCATCCTCATGATTCTGTCTTAGCCGCT
The DNA here is from genome assembly GCA_020465985.1 of Centrapalus pauciflorus. NCBI lineage: Eukaryota > Viridiplantae > Streptophyta > Magnoliopsida > Asterales > Asteraceae > Centrapalus > Centrapalus pauciflorus. Next base: position 116,199 of record JAANYP010007699.1, on the reverse strand, counting down.
CCTCCAGATTCACTCCGGGGATGAATGGTCACCTTTGAACAGTTCTCAAAGTCATTATCATGTCCACGATTAATCAAATCCACCATCCAATTGATTAATTGAATAACCACTTCATATATTTGTTCTTCACTTCGTGTGATAAATCGTAGCTCCAATTCTCATTCATATGTATCAAATCATGCTGATGCCCTACCATGTACACTGGTCGCCATCAATGATACACGTTCGTTATCACACACCTCTTTGAATTGTTAAACAAATCAGCCACATGCTTTGCATCATCCATCCGTCTTTCTACAAGCAATGAAATGTGCAATTTTTGAAAATTTATCAATGACAACAAAAATTAAGTGCTTTCCCTTTTGAATCATTGGCAAACCAAATATGAAATCTATTGAAATATTAGTCCAAGGAGAATGAGGAATGGGAAGTGGAGTGTAAAATCTATGAGGAAGTGACTTTAACTTGGCCTTTATAATCAAGACAATGACCACAAATACGTTCAATATCCCTTTTCATTTTAGGTCAATAAAAATGTTATTTCAAGACATCCAAGGTTATCAAAATGCCATTGTGGCCCATTAAGACTCCACTATGAGCTTCGCGAGCAAAAGTTCACGCAGAGAACAGGAAGGGATGCACAACTAATTTTCTTTAAACAAAAACCCTTCATGTCTAAAAACTTATTGAAAGCTGATTTTTCACATGCCATGTAAACATTTGCAAAATCACTATCTAATGCATACAACTCCTTAATAAACTCGATACCCATGATTTTAGTGCATCAGCCATAATATTCTCTTTACCTTTTTTATAACACACAACATATGGAAATGCTTCAATGAATGCAATCCATTTTGCATGCATTTTGTGAAGACTTATTTGGCCTTTCAAGAACTTAGGGGATTTTTGATCAGTGTGAATCACAAATTCCTTAGGCATGAGATAGTGTTTCCATGTCACCAAAGCTCTCACAACAGCATACAGTTCCTTGTCATAAGTCAGATAATTCAGCGTTGCACCATTCAACTTCTTAGTTATGTAATGGGACGACCTCCTTGAAGCAAAACAACATGACCTCCTTGAAGCAAAACAACACATATCCCAACTCTTGAAGCATCACATTCAATCTCAAAAGTGTTAGAAATATCAGGTTTCAATTGCTCAAAACCTGTGTTGTTGCCTCTCTCCCGGCCCAAACTTAACGTTCTTTTTCACCAAATCATTTAGAGGAGAAGCTTTTGATGAAAAATATTTGACAAACCTTAGATAGAAACTAGCAAGTCCATGAAAATAACTTTACGTTGAAACATTCTTTAGAAAAGGCCAATCAAGAATAGCCTTCAACTTTGATTCATCAACACACAAACCATTTTCCCCCACAACATATCCAAGAAAAGCAATTTTTTTGACAGAAAGCAGTTTTCCATTCATCACCTTCATTGATTCTTATTTTGTGATATCCAGATTTAAGATCAATTTTTGAGAAAAGCATAGCACCATGTAATTCATCAAGCATGTCATCTAATCTTGGAATGTGGTGACGATACTTGATTGTTATTTTATTCACAACCCTACAATCGATGCACATACGCCAAGTGCCATCTTTTCTTAAAATGGGGTGACAATTCTTGCCTCGTTTATAGATAATTGGTCATGGTCCTATTCAAACAACTAATAGAATGATCGGACAAACATGATCAATCTCATGTTTTTGAATGAGATCACATCAGTTGGTATCAAAGACACTTCTATTGGTTTGTTTTATATTAGTTCGATCTTATTTTCTTTGTCATTTTTTATTTCCTTCAAAATAAAATTATTAAAAATAATTATCGAAAAAGATACGGAAAACAAAAAAAAGGTGGTGGAAGACACATCTTTTTGCTTTCATTTTATGTTTCCTTTTATTTTTTAAAGTTGTTTGCAATACACGTGCTGATTTGAGGACAAGTAGTACTCAAAAGTGGGGGAATGATGTGATCCAAACCATGGGCAAAGATGATATGGATCCAAGAGAAGCTTCAAAAAGTAATGATCCCATTGCTTCACAAAATAATCAAGCACATTTCCTATGTTCAATCCAAGTTATGGATTAAGATTAACCTTTGTTTTAGAGGCCAAGTTGCGATTAATTCATCTATAAAAATCCCATAAATAAATAAATTCGGTTAGCCTTACACATGACCTATGTTTTAGCGATAACTAACTCACTTGAATCCCGATTCAAGTCAAACAAAAGCCCACTTCAAGTTTATCTTTTTGGCCACATTTGCAACACGATAAAGGCCAATATCTAGTCCTTAGCCACGTCCACAAAGCTGCCAAAATATGTCCAACTACAATGAACCTTTCATCTCATCAATTACAAGGCTTTTGAAGGTCAAACTTTTATTGCAAGATATTTTGAAGGTTTCTAGTCGCCATGAGCATTTACTTGATGGAGTTCAATACTTGAAGAAATTATATTTAAGATACATTGAATCAAGACAATAAAAAAATATTAAGACACTTTAATCATTGAATCAAGACATATTTTGATGCATAGTTGTGTTGATAGTTGTCATGGTCATCTAGATAGGAAGTAGTACGAATAAATTTATCCTATAAATGGATGCCAATGTAATCATTTGTAATGATGCTTGAGTTGAGTGAACTTGTGAGATTTTAGCTCTTTAGTTCATTATAAACTTCCAAAAATTATCAAGTTTCCATACTTGTGGCGTTCAAAACTTATCAGTCAACTTGGTGGGGTTGATTGTGGCGTTTCACATACCAAGGTTCTTGCCACTTCTATAGGCAATGGGGCACAATTCATAGCACTTATACTAAGGTTTTTGCCTCTTACATAGGCATCGTGTCGTGATTTTCACCATCTAGACCAAGGTTCTTGCCTCATTTATAGGCAACATGCACGGTCGAATTCAAAGAACTAATAGAACGATCAGAAAAACATGATCAATCTCATTTTTTGTGAGATCACATCATCTTTAATTGAAAGTCCTATTTTAGAATAGCCATCCATTCGATTAACCTTTCTGGATTCAGACGAACTACATCAAATTTTATAATTTTAATCATAAATCTTGCCTTCCAAGAACTATTGTTATCGCCATGATTTTGTCTTAGTCGCTCTACCAATTCTCTTCTATCACCATTGACTAGTTCTCAAAGTCATCATCGTCTTCATAATTAATCGAATCTACCATCCAACTGGTTAATTAAACGACCACTTGATTTGTATGTTCCTCAAATGACATCGTAAATCGTCGCTTCAATTCCCATTCACATGCATGGCACCATGCTGACGCCCTACCTTTTAAGCTGGTTGCCATCAATGATACACGTTTGATACCACTCACCTCTTTTAATTGAAAAACCTCCTCTACAGTAGCCATCCATTCGATTAACTCTTCCGAGGATCACCAAGCTTCCAAAGATATCATGGAAACATGTGAAGGACCAATGACAAGAGGACGAGCCAAGAAGATCAAAGAAGTTTTTATGAGCTTAGTTATTGATATCCGATAGAATGAATGTTAAGATGATGCCCAACCGCAAGTGATGAAGCATGTTACTAAACTTGAAGCTTAATTACTAAGTGATGAAATATGGAAGCATAAAATCTCAAAGGTGGCATTTTCTTTAGTCTTTATAATATTATTGGCTAATGCTAACCTCAAGTGGTAGAATGCATGCATTTTGAATTCATTAGAAGTTTATCTGAGTCCAACAAAATCCTAGAATTATCCATTTTTTAGCTTAGAAGTTCTAGAATTATCTACCAAATGATGACAAAATGTCTGGATTTATGGTTTAAAGTCCTTCTTTAATCCATTGAATTTAATAAGTGTCTTTGGAGTTGGTCTTTTCAAACCTATAAATAGTATGAATCCTGCGTACTTTCAAATCATTCACTTTAGAAATATATATATTGTTTTGAGTTTACTCATCTTTGTGAACAGTGTTCTTTGTTGGAGAGTTCATAGTTTAAGAACTTATCAAAATTGTGAGCACATTCTTGTGGCGTTCTCGTATTCCTTTGGTTGTTAGTTCTTATAACTAATGGGTCAAGGACTTGCTCTAGGCGTGTTGGAGATCCCATCATCGAGTGCTTTGTCGCCTATTCAGTCCTATACAAAGTTTCCAAGTTACATATATTGCGGGACGACGTTTCATATAATTTGAAAACCCTCTTCAACAGTAGACATCCATTCGATTAACCCTGTTGAATTCAGACTAACTCCATCAAATTCTGAGATTCTAATCGTCAATTCGGCCTTCCAATAAATATTGTCATCCCGATGATCCCATATAAGCCCTCTACCATATTCTCTTTGGTGATGAACCGTCACCATTGAATGAGTTCTCAAAGTCATCATCGTGTCCACGATTAATCAAATCAACCATCCAATTGGTTAACTGAATCAGCACTTGATTTATTTGTTCTTCACATCGTGTCATAAATCATGGCTCCAATTCTCATTCATATGCATGGCACCATGTTGAAGCCCTACCCCTGGAAGCCATCAATGATACACTTTCTTTATTACACACCTCTTTGAATTAAATAATCTCTTCTATAGAAGTCGGCCATTCGATTAACCTCTCTGGATTCAGACTAACACTATGAAATTCTAGGATATCAATCGTCAATCCAACCTTCTCATAACTTTTTTCTTCCTCACAATTCTGTCCTAGCTGCTCTACGTGATTCTCTTTGGTGACGAACTATCACCATTGAACGAGTTCTAAAATTAATTATCGTGTCGATGATTAATCAAATCCACCTTCCGATTAGTTAAGTGAACGACCATTTGAACTATCTGTTTCTCTATTCATGTGGTAAATCATGGCTCCGATTACCATTAATATACATGGCACCATGTTGATGCCCTACAATAGCTATCCATTCGATTAAACCTTTTGGATTCATACTAACTCCATCAAATTCTAGGATTTTAATTCTCAATCCGACCTTCTAATGTGATACAAAACGTCAACTCGCAACTTATATGTAACTTTGAACCTTTTGATAGGATAGAATAGGTGGCATAGCACCCGATGATTGGTTCTCCAACATGTGTAGAGTAAGTTCTTGACCTATTAGTTATAATAACTAAGAACCTAAAGGAATATGACAATGCCACAAGAATGTGCTTACAATTTAGATAGGTTCTTGAACTAGAACTCTCCAATAAAGAACACAGCTCACAAAGAAGAGAAAAACTCAAAAAGAAGATATAATATATACATATATATATATATATATATATATATATATATATATATATATATATATATATATATATATATATATATATATATATATATATATATATATATAGGGGCGGGTTCAATGGAAAACCACTATACACGTGAAAACTAGGGAAACCTACGCATACCGTCCGATTTGATGCATTTCATGAAAAATGCGGTGGCATGATCGTAAATAAGATGATGCATCACGCAGGATTTTGATGCATCGCGTGGGAAATTTGATGCATCATGTGGGATTTTGATGCATCACGCGGGGACTTTGATGCATTTGTGGTGGTGCAGTGTGGTTTTCACAAGTTTTCCTGTGCATGGTGGTTTTCCATTGAACCACCTATATATATATATATATATATATATATATATATATCAAGTGAATGATTTGAAAGTACATAGGAAGCCAGTTAGTTATAGGCTTGAAAGCTTTAAATTCAACGGATTAAAGAAGGGACCTTAATCCATTACTCTAGACATTTTGTCATTATTTGGTAGATAATTCAAGAGCTTCTAAACTAAATAAAGAATACGACCTTTCTAGGCCTTTATTGGACTAAAATAAACTTCTAATGGACTTCAAAATACATGCATTCTACCACTTGGGGATAGTACTAGCTCGTAGTATTACAAAGACTTAAGAAAATGCTACTTTTGGACTTTTATGCTTACATATTTCATCACTCAAGATCCAAAGCTTCAAGTTTAGTAACATGCTTCATAACTAAGCATCATCCTTAAATTCATTCTTTCGAATATCAACAACTAAGCTCATGAAAACTTCTTTGATCTTCTTAGATTGTCCACTTGTAATTGGGCCTTCACATATTTCCATGACATCTTTGGAATCGCTTGACGATCCTTCGTCATTCTCTTCCCCTTGAAAAGGATTCGTCCACGAATCATCATCTACATCAAAAGGAGACAAGTCAGAAACATTGAATGTTGAACTACCTTGATACTCACCTGGGAGATCTAGCTTGTAAGTGTTGTCGTTGATCCTTTGGAGCACTTGAAATGTTCCATCTCGTCTATGTTGCAATTTGGATCTTCGCTTGGTAGGAAATCTATCTTTTCACAAGGGTAGCCAAACCTAATCTCCAGCTTCAAACACTGTCTTTGTGTATTATTCAGTCCTTTTCTCAATATTGAGTATTACCTTTTCGTGCAATTGCTTCACGAATACTTCCATCCGCTTTCCATCTGAACTAGATCGTTCTTCAATGGGAAGAGGAACAAGGTCAAGAGGACTTAATGGATTGAAATCATAAACAACTTCAAAAGGAGAAAATTTAGCGGCAGAATGAAAACTCTTGTTGTAAGCAAACTCTGCAAAAGGCAAACAACTATCCCATGTTCTCAAGTTCTTCGAAATAATCACTCGTAGTAATTGGGACAAGGTACGATTAACCACTTCTGTTTGCCCATCGGTTAACAGAAGTTTGGTACCCAACTCACTCCAAAAAACACGCCTTAAATGACTAAGAAACTTGACATTCCTATCACTTGCAATGGTTCGCGGTACACCATGCAAATAAACAATCTCTTTGAAAAACAAGCCTGCAATATGTGAAGCATTATTAGTCTTCATACACGCAATGAAGTGTGCCATCTTGGAGAATCGATCAACCACCATAAACACAGAATCATGACCATTCTTTGTTCTAGGAAACCCGATCACAAATTCCATGGAGATCCATGGTTACTAAGGAATTGGTAGTGGCATATACAAGCCATGACGCTTGATTTTCGATTTGGTCTCTTTACACGTCACACATATTTCATAGATATTCATAACATCTTCTCTTATGTAACATATTCACTCATCTTAGACCAATAGAAATGTTCTTTCATATCCAACGTCTTTTGGACACCAAAAAGGCCCATCACCCATCCATCATGAGGCTCACGTCCAAATAGCCCGTAGAGAACACTTTGGAATGCACAACTTGTTTTCTTTAAACAAATAACCACGATGGCTATAAAACTTATCAAATGAGCATGTTCACAAGCAGCATACAAGGAAGTAAATCAGAATCGTCTTGTACATTTCTTTAATTGATCCAAACCCAAGTAGCTTAGAAGTCAATGTGGTGAGAAGACTATGACGTGTACACAATGCATTAGCCACAAGTTTTTCTTTACCCTTTTTGTATTTGATCACATAAGAAAATGACTTAATGAATTCGACCCACTTGATATACCCTCCTCAAGTTAGCTTACCCCTTAAGGTATCACTAATCATAATTTAATTATATACTTAGTTGCATTAATTCATCATATCGTAAATCGATTGGATTAATTGATTTCCCGATTTATCGCACCGATGAATGTGATTCTAATTGAGTTGAATTTCTTCATGAACATTGTTAATCACTTTGATTAATTGCTAATGACCACTGATTAGGTTATAATTGGCTATTAAATACTGATTAGGTCATAGTTGCCAACCTGGTTTAATGACGGATGTTATAGTTTTCAATATTAGTTATTGATCATCGTCAACTATAACGTATATGTTAAACGTTTAAAACAATGGCTGGTTCGTTTTTACCAGATGTAAATCAAACAATACAGACATGCATGTGTGAAAATCACTTCGTGATTTGTCCAACATAGGCAAAGATATTGCCTCTGGCAAACCCCTTATTTTGAAGAATATTGTTGATAGGAAAATATATACAACTACGGATCCATCACGAATGGTGCTTCATCGATGTACCGCAAAAAAAGTACATCTTAGCTTTTAGCTATAATAACATGTTAACATATAAACGTCAACCAAATAACAGATATGAGTATTTTAATGTGAGATCTACTTTTGTTATAAAAAAAATGAATGGCTACACACATAATCGATGGCATCGTCGTTGTCTATAGACAACTGGACGTCGCCTTTATCGTTGTGGTTCCACCATAAGTATACATCTAGCTATGCCGCTTACGATGCGCTGTCATCATCGCCGAACGACGCAACCATTGAACGTCGGCCGTCAGCTAGACATTGGTTGCTATCGGTGGCATTAGACTGTCGATGTAATGCACCTAAGACTATTTAGTTACCGTATATGTCATCGACGGTGGCAGATGTCTGATCGGAAGCAGGTTCGCATCGCCGTTAGATGAAATTGTACATGAAACCCTCCGTTTTCAGCGGTGGCGGTAGGGTTTTGGCTAAGCAAAAAAAGTGCGTAGATTAGGTGAGCTGCGAGTGAATGTGGAGATATATACAGCCGGGTTACCTATCGGATCCGAAACCATCAAAGATCCACGTGTTTTGTTTGGCGTGCACATGCACGGTCACACACTGGATCTCAATTGGTTATGCATACCTGCCCACATATCTTCCTTAATATATTGTACTCTCTTTTATTGGGTTGCTTAATATTTCAAAATACAAAAGTAAATATATTGTGCACGTCTTAAATGCAATTTCCTTATGTGTTGTGATTTCAATTTTTGTTAAATTTCGATACCATATAATCTTGATATCTTCCGATTTAACTTCATGTTTTCATACTCAAGTGTATGTATGTCACAATATAGTATGTGTTATAATTTCATTTGTGATTAAATGAAAATTCATTGATCTTATATGTTTTGTTACAACAACAATTATAGATTTTCATTAAAAAAATAAGTTTACATATATCCTTTAAATCACCTTTGTAACAAAATAACCTTTTTACGTTTTATACCGTGAATTATATAATTTAATTACTTATAAACCAGATAACAATTTCATAAAATTTTCAAGTTATATATATTTACTTACATTTAAATCCATTGATGTTTATATATATCTTTAAAGTTGTACTGCATCATTATAAAAGCAAGTCAGATATATGGTCCATGTCATTTGGTCAAAATTATGTACTTGATCTCTTGCCTTTGGAATTTACGTAAATGGTCTCTAAAAACACTATTTACTTTGCAAAAATAGTCTCTCTTTCTCTTCTCTTTTTTAGATGACATTGTTTGCCCTTTTCGTAATAACAATTTTGGTCTCTTAGTTAGGTAATTTCTTTCATTTTTAGTGTTTATCATAAATTAAAATTTTATTTTTTATTATTTTTTATACAGTTTTCTTTTTCAACATAGATTTATTTTATTATTAACTTTATCCTTTTATTCAATTTGTGTCTCTTTTAAATATCCTTTTTATTTCTTGAAATTTTACTTATCTTACTTTACATTATATATATATATATATATATATATATATATATATATATATATATATATATATATATATATATATATATGCGATCATTGCAGAACCTAAATTTAGTGTAGAACCGTAGGAACCAATATCGTCCATAGATTATATTAATCTAATGGTCTTGATTAAAACCATAAAGTTTGAAATTAGTGAAAAAAAGATTGGCATTAGTGATTATTTAATTTTTTCAATGGTAAAAAAGAAATACATTGGAAATAGCAAAAAGATTGACATTAGTAAAATAAATATCTTTTTTCTTTAAATTAAAATAACATTAATATGATTAATTGTTAAATCAAAAAAGTTATACCATAAAAACGAGAATTTTATACTCTTTAAAACGAGACCGGTCATGATATATTTTTTTCGAAAAAATTTTACGTGTTTATTTTTCGTAAAAAAAAATTACCCAGACCATGATGCAATGTAGCATGACCGATATAATTCAACATCGATGCAACACTGCATGTACATTCAAAATTAACAGAACCAAAATAATGGTCAAAATTAGTAGTCAAAAGTTGATTGATTTAATGGGAACAGTAATGACATATTTTTTTCGAAAAAATTATACGCGTTTATTTTTCGTAAAAAAAATTTACTCAGACCACGATGTAATGTAGCATGACCGACATAATTCAATGTCGATGCAACACTGCATGTACATTCAAAATTAACAGAACCAAAATAATGGTCAAAATTAGTAGTCAAAAGTTGGTTGATTTAATGAGGACAGTAATAATATATTTTTTTCGAAAAAATTTTACATGTTTATTTTTCGTATAAAAAAAATTACCCAGACCACGATGTAATGTAGCATGACCGATATAATTCAATGTCGAATGAACACTTGATGTCATTTATCCAACGTCGATGCAACACTGCATGTACATTCAAAATTAACAGAACCGAAATAATGGTCAAAATTAGTAGTCAAAAGTTGGTTCATTTAATTAGAACAGTAATGATAAATTTTTTTCGAAAAAATTTTACGTATTTATTTTTCGTAAAATTTTTTTTACCTAGACCTCCATTCAATATATTATATAGAGATCATATAATGTCGAATTACAGTTTATATCACACATTCAACACTGAATGTATCTTCGATATTAAAAGAGTCAAAAATGGTCAAAGGGGGCAGTCAAACTTGGTAGGCTACTATTAATTCAATGTTAATTGCATAATTACCATCTTATCCCTAGTGTTATATAATAATCCAATGGTTTAGATTGGTTCTATAGTTCTGCACTAAATTAAGGTTCTGCAATGATCCCAACCCTATATATATATATATATATATAAATATATATAATCAGGTTCATCCACCTATGAGATTCCAGCGTACCCTAATGTGAACGATCATTCACATGTATTTTTTTTTAATAAACATGTATGAGACAACATTATAAGATTTTTTTTTTTCAAAAGTAGCAACATCATAAATTTTGTGAATGGTTAAAACAATCACGTGAATGGTCATTCACCCTATTTTTCACATAAATATGCATTGAGTATTCACATAATTTTTAAGGACACAGAAAGTATGAATGCTTGTTAAATTCATATATCATGCTTATAACATTAAATTAAACAGGATTATGAGATAAAAAATTTAATCAAAGTTTTTTAAGGTTGGTACCTTCGGGTGCATTTGATTTCGAGAGGTATTTTTTTGAACCTCACTATATATATATATATATATATATATATATATATATATATATATATATATATATATATATATATATATATATATATATATATATATATATATATATATATATATATATATATTTATTTATTTATTTATTTATTTATTTATTTTATTTTATTTTTATACCTTTGCAACTAACTATTTAATTACGCTAATATTTTTGTACCTGATTATGATTTCTATTAAAAAAATTATAAACTAACCGACAGTTTAATGTAATTACTTTGTTATATACAGTTGCGCTGATTAAATGATTTTATTCTAATTATTTTGGGGTTTTATTGATTTTTTTACATTTTTTTGTATTGTAACACATATTACTGTTTTATTAATTTTTTTTTTAGATTATTTTGTTATACTAACATCCTTAACTTTTCATTCAAATTATTTTATTTCGTTAATATGTTTTTGATTTAATTACAAGATATATGTACAAAAATGTATCTATGAAAGTATACAGTTCAAAACACATTCATTTCCTTATATCAAAACAGATACACGATTATGAAAAGTTTATATGGTTTATGTATTTTACTTACAACTTACAATTAATAATTAAGTCCACACGTATTAACGTAACAAATATTTAAATAAAAATAATAAAATGTTACGTTTGCATAATTGTATTGGAATTTATAATGAAATCGAAATGTTTCAAGTAATGAATAATTAAAATAAAACGAATCAAAACACTAAATTTAAATGTATTAACGTAACAAAATATTGAAATAGAAATAACTATATCTTAAATTTGAATCCAACCATATAAAAAAAGATATTTAAATCAAAATGTTTAAAATCCTTACTTTATATATTTTCTTAAATAGTATAATTAATTCAAAGTTTATTAATGTCATGAAATTAGATGAAAATATATAAAGGATAAAAATGTGTAACTATTTAAAAAATGAACCATAAGATAATTAATAGTTTGATAATAAAATTGGATATATACAAAAAACGTAAAATACATAATTTAAATAATAGTTTGAAATCAATTAATCCAATCGATTTACGGTATGATGAATTAATGCAACTAAGTATATAATTAAATTATGATTAGTGATACTAATCATACACTAATACAATTACTTAACATTAATTATGCAAGACTAATTACAACTGAGAACTCTGGCCGCTATTTACAAACGAAAATATAAGGAAAACCTACCACATAGATAAGTAATTAAAGATATCACTATCAGCTATCAAATAAGCAAAACTACTTATCAAAAGGGATTTCTTGACATTTAACTACTTGAATCTTCTAGAATGTGTCTTGGTTCATTGTATCTTGCAAAGTAAATGGCCATGACCTTTAAAATTCCTTGAAATGAAGAGAAGACTTTCAAATTGCCTTGTAACTAATCTTGACAATTGCATTGAACATGGACACTCTTTTGAACATTGAACATGGAAAATAGTCCTTTGTTGGGCTTTATTCCTCTTGAAAAGATAGGAAAAAGGCTTAGCTTCCGTTGGGCTTTTATTTGACTCAAATCGGGATTGAAATGAGTGAGTTATGAACAAAACATCAGCTAAGTGTGGGGCTTGCCAATACTCTATTTTCATGGGTTATGTTTGGGTAAATAACCACCACAACTTGGGCTATGAAAACAATGGCTACTCTTGGGCTTCAACTTGGAGCAAAAGAGGAAGCGCTTGGTTATTTTGCGGAGACAAGAGAGCATTATTCCGGCAATATTTATTTAGTCCATTGGTAGCATCTTGGAACATCTTTGATTTAGACCTTGTGATAGGCCCGATCTTCCACCTTAATGGATCTTCATCATCTTGACCATTGGATGGGTTCTCATCATTCCCCTTATTTTGAGAGTGATTTGTCCTCAAGTCGTCACCTACATCATAAGGACTTAAATCAGCCACATTGAAAACATCATGAACATTATACTCATTAGGAAGATCAAGTTTGTAAGCATTGATAAAAAACTCACAATATTACTCAAATTAAGTATGATTACAAATGAGAACTTTGGCCAATATTTATAACGAAAATATAAGGAAAACCAACCATCTAGATAAGTAACAATAGCTATCATGATAAACTATCAAATAAGCAAAACCACTTATCAAAAGGGCTTTCTTGACACTTCACCACTTGAATCTTCTAGAATATGTCTTGGTTCATTGTATCTTGCAAACCCTTAGGGCCTGTTAAGTTATGGAAAACACCACCCCTTGTTTTCTAGAAAAGTTTTCATAAAAATCTTAAAAATCAGAAAACATGTTCAGATCATGTTTTTTTCTTACATCTTCACCGAAAAATGAGAATTTACAGGTTATAAGTTATAACTACATTTTGAAAAAAAGAATTCGATGTTTTTGATTTTTGTCTTTGATTTTCACGCAACTGGTTCATCACCGGCTAGAAGGAACCAAGCCAGAATCATCACGATTCTTCACCGGAAAAAACTGTTCATGCCGGAATCAAGATGGAATTCCCCTAGACCATCACCGATCGTCGAAATCTCACCGAATCAAATAAGCAAATCTAAAACAAAAAACATAGATCTGAATGAAATAAATAGCTAAACAAGAATCTAAACAAAAAAATCACCAAGAACCTCTCAAAAAAAGAATAAATCGAGAAGAATATCAAGAAATAGACAAGAAGCCTCTATCTATACACAATACAAACTAGAAACAGAGATTAAAACCTTTGAATCTTGAGCAGACATTTCAAATTTGGAGAATCCCATCGATGGTGGTTTGCAGAATGGTCGTGGTTGACTGAAACCTTCAGATATGAGAAACCCTTCAGTTTGTTGTGACCTTCATGTGGTGAAACTTCCAGACGATGCTCCCCCTTCATGTGAAGAGATAAAGATGATGGCGATGGTTGTGAAGGCGCAGTGGAGGTGGTGTTGTACTACAAGGAGATCACTTAGAAATGAGGATGGAGAAGACAAAAAGAGTGACGAGAGAGGTATAGCAGACGAGAAAAAGACATAGGAAAAAATGAAGGTAAAAACACATCTTTTTTATCTTACTAAACACATTTTAATATTTGAAAGGTGTTTTCCAGAAAACCACCAATATTTTTATAATTATAGAAAATTTCATGAACTGAACGCGGCCTTAGTATCCCCCAAGTAAACGGCCATGACCTTCAAAATGCCTTGAAATGAAGAGAAGACTTTCAAATTGCCTTGTAAGTAATGTTGACAATTGCATTGAACATGGACACTCGGACAGCTTCTTGGACGTGGTAAATGGTCCTTTATTGGGCTTTATTCTTCTTGAAAATATAGGAAAAGGCTTAGCTTTCATTAGACTTTTATTTGACTCAAATCGGGCTTGAAATGAGTAGTTATGGACAAAACATGGGCTAAGTGTGGGGCTGGTCGAAATTCTTTATTCATGGGCTATGTTTGGGTATATAACCACAACTTGGGCTATGAAAACAAGGGCTAATCTTGGGCTTCAACTTGGAGCAACATTAGGTTGCTTGCTTGGTTATTTTGCGGAGACACAAGAGCATTATTCCGGCAAGATTTAATCAGTCCATTGGTAGCATCTTGAAACATCTTAAATTTAGACCTTGTGATAGGCCTGATCATCCACCTTAATGGATCTTCGTCATCTTGACCATTAGATGGGTTCTCATCAATGATCCTCCATCGCAATGCGTATTGTTATCCTCACGATTCTGTCTTAGCCGCTCTAGAAGATTCTTTTTGGTGGCGAACTGTCATCATTGAATGAGTTCTCAAGTCATGTCCACAGTTATTTAGATCCACCATCAGATTGGTTATTTGAACAACTAATTGATCTATCTTTTTCTCAGTTCATGTCGTGAATCATGGATCCAATAACCATTTATATGCATGAACCATGATGACGCCCTACTATGTAGACTGGTGGCCATCAATCATACACATTTGTTATCTCACGCCTCTTTGAATTGAAAAAATCTTGTCTACAGTAATCAGCCATTCTATTAACCCTCTTTGAATCAAACTAGCTCCTTCAAATTCTAGGATATCAATATTCAGTTTGACCTTCCAATAACTATCGTAATTTACCATGATTCCGTCTTAGCAGATGTCCCAAATTCATTTTGGGGGCAAACCAACACCATTGAACGAGTAATATGAAACATCAACTGTCACACCCCGTTACCCCGGTTGACAACGAAACATGACGTCGCGGAAGTGTAACCATAATCATAATGAACGACCACCATATGGACGTTTTCAAAAATACATTGATTTAACTTCAAATATAAATATTGTTTTACATAACCAAAATACAGCGTAAGTAGTTCTTAAAATACCAATATTTAAATACACAATTTAGTTTATCTGGAAATATGCAAGTAGATCTCCGAGTTTGAAAATGATGCGACTCCAAAATGAACGGAAGCCTTGGAATACTTCCGATAAATGTGCATGTCTCAGTCTCCTGAAAATACATGCTAAAATACGTCAACAAATTGTTGGTGAGCTCATAGGTTTACGCGAAAAGACGAATTGTATGGACATTATCAGATGAGTTGAATTTATAAAGCATAAATTCCGTGTATGTATTACATAAACCATCATGCAACCGAAGCTTAATTAAATGAGTTTGCCCTGTGCAGTATTTCCATACGTCATACCGTGTGTCGAATATATATGCACCCGCTGTTATCCGAGCCGAACTAACCTGGATGGGGGACATGACTCCTGATAGATCTATCCACAATATATTCGCGCTTACAAATAAATGCAATTAACGGTTCATGATTTGAGGGCTGATGGATCCAAACATGTAATACAAAAAAGAAATAAACAGTTTTGATGTCCATATGAAAACAGTGCATGTATTTCCACCCCAATTAGATAGTGAAAATAGGGGCTATGAAGACTCACCGAGCTTGTGATGACAAAATACGCGCAAAAATGCAAGTTTGCGTTGTTTGATGGGTGATGAAACCGGATGTGTTTAACCGAGTCCTAAATGATAATAAAGAATTAATATCTCTAATATATGATAATATGTATCTTTATATATTTTTATGTCTTAAATCACCCAACATTACAAGTTTATAAATAAAACCCATTTAAAACGTCAAGTTTATATATATATATATATATATATATATATATATATATATATATATATATATATATATATATTAAATTTTCCAGCTTTTCGAAGGTTTTTCAGCCTACCTTGAGGCTGTTTTTGACCAAGCTCCAAAACGTTTTAGGCTTTGATTATCTTGAAAATTAAACTACAATATACAAAGAATTTTTAAAGTCAAGAATGGTCATTTTTCGAGATGTTTAGGTTGGGGAAAAAGCTTGTTGAAAACCCTATGTTGGCCAATTTTGAGCTGTCAAACTTTCAGTTTCCCAAATAATTTATGGAGGTCTTAAACTCCAAACTAAATTATGAAAACTACCAGATCTATAGTTAAGACAAAGATCTAACTTTTGAGACAAGAATCAACTCATTTAGTTAAGTTATGATTTTTCAAAGTCGATATAAATTTTCTGTCGAAAATCCACAGTTTATAAACTTGAAATAACTTATGATTCTTGTTGTTTATTCAAAGACTATTTGTATACAAGTTATAAAGCACATATGTATTACTTGTTTTCATAATATTAACACTTTTATGATGTGTTTATATATTTATAAACACATTTGAAGAAAACAACTTAAAAACAAAACTAGAAACTTATAAACTTGAGTTTTTATGAAACTTGTTGTTGTTGGTGATTATATATATTATGCAAGACTTATATAATCATAAATGTATGATGAAATAAGTTAGTGTTTACTTACTTTGATGTATTTGGAGTATGAAATTGAGAAGAAGTTGGAACTCTTGCAAGATTTGGACCAAGAACACTTGAATGAAAATGTTTGTAGTGTGAGTGTGTGTGGGATCCGGTTTTTAGAGAAAAAAGGAAGAGTTTTGGTGTGAAAATAATGAAAGGGAAGCTCTCTATTTATAGGCAAAGTCTTGGTCTTTCAAATGGAGGTTGAGTGGAGTGTTGGATGAGATGAAAGAAGATGGTGAAAAGGATTTGATGTTGTTGGGTTATGGAAGTGTGTATTGTAAGAATGAAGTCAAAACCTACTTGTACCTCCCTATGGGCTGATTTTTAGAAGATATTTTGATGTATTTTCATATTTATTGTATAAATGTATTTAGAATGTATTCTTGTATTTCCCTTTTTATGTAAATTCATAAATACTTTTGAATGCATTTGTTTAATGATTTGTTTTAGTCTTGCATCATTAATGTTAAGTAAGTGTATTAATGCATGATTAGTGTTACTAATCTTAATTAAATTATGTACTTCGTTGAATTAATCCTTCATATCGTAAATCGATCGGATTAATTGATTTCCCGATTCATCGCACCGATGAATTTGATTCTAATTGAGTTGAATTTCTTCATGAACCTTGTTAATCACTTTGATTAATTTCTAATGACCACTGATTAGGTTATAATTGGCTATTAAATACTGATTAGGTCGTCGTTGCTAACCTGGTTTAATGCCGGATGTTACAGTCTCCCCCTGTTAAGTGAATTTCTTCCCGAAATTAGCTCGTGTTCTCTACTGCTTGAGTATTTGAGAACAGATGAGGGTATTTTTCCTGGAAATGATCTTCGCGTTCCCACGTAAACTGAGGACCTCGCTTAGAGTTCCATCTAACTTTTATTATCGGGATCCGGCTGTGTTTTAGTTTCTTGACTTCTCGGTCCATTATTTCTACAGGTTGCTCAATGAAGTTCAACTTATCATCTAATTCTAGCTCGTCCATGGGTATAACGAGTGTTTCATCAGCCAGACACTTCTTAAGGTTGGATACATGTGTTGGTACATCCTGTGTGACGATAGCAGTCTAAGTGATCCTACATTGTGATTCTAGCAAGTGTTTGTTATATATGTTGATATATGTTTGATATTTATTAGTGTTTGTATGTTTGAACTTGATGTAACGTATTACAAGAAGTTCAAACATAAAGTACAAAGATAAAATCAATCATAAGTAATAACATAAGATTCAACACTTAGTTGTTTATGTAAAAGGCTAGATTCGAATCATACAAGGCTTGGCATTCGAATCTGTGATAGATTCGAATGTAGCCTAGATTCGAAGAGCCCAGATTCGAGAGTGTCTTTGTGGACAGACTCGAATGGGCCTTGGGCCAGATTCGAGTTTTGCCCACATCAGACTCGAATCAGGGTCTATAATTAGGGATAGACTCGAGATATTATCAGATTTTTTGCAGAATTCGTGAGGGATTAAGCAATAAGCGATCTCGAGTTTATCAGCTTGGTGTGTGTTCTTTCGGAGAGAATCAGTTCGTAGGATCGTTCGTGTGTCGTTCGTTCAGCCTCTGATAGTCTCCGTGTTTCGTAGTTGAGAGTTGTTTCCGTCTACCCGTTAATGAGGATTCCGCACTCGTTGACGGATCCGAGTCTAGATAGATCTCGTATAGTGGTAGACCTTACAAGTGGTATCAGAGCCAGGTTCTAATAATTCTCACATTTGACTGAGGACCAGGGACTTCGAATCTGTCACTAGACTCGAGAAGACCAGGGACTTCGAATCTGTCACCAAACTCGAAATGGAACCTATTCGAAACTGTTACATTCGAATCTGTTATTTTATTTGCATGATTTAATTTATTTTTTATTAAACTTGTAGAAATTTAATTGTGTTAGATTTTGTACTTAAACAAGTTCAAAATAAAACAGATTTAAATTTAAACAAGTTTATTGATTTTTAATGAATCTAATAGTTTTTGTTTATTGTGCAGAAATGGTTGTTCGAGCGTTTGTGCCTAAGCACAATATGGTGCTTCATCCAGATCATAATCTCCCTGAGGCGCAGGGATTTAGACAAGTGCTTGATTTCCTAGTAGAGTCTAGGATCGGTTTTGCACTGTCTCATAATGTGCAGCTCGTTTTGCCTTACATTCGTCAGTTTTACGATCATCTGCAGGTAGACTGCTCGGTCACACCGACAGTTCTACGCACTCGTATTGCTGGACAACCGCTGGTATTCTCGAGAGATATGCTGCGACAAGTGTTGCAGCTGGGCACACAAGAAGAAGAAGCTGGTCCGATAGAGTTTCCTTTGAGTATAAGGCAAGCGGCCTTTCTAAGAATGGGATACAGTCAAGACGTGACAAAAGTTTCATATATGAAGAGTGGATTAATTGGACAATGGAGATTTCTTGCACATGTCTTTATGGTATGCTTTGCTCCAAAGAAGGCAAGATTCGATTATATGGTTGCGAAGATGCAATCCGGAATAGTTGCGATGGTGTATAATCGACCATATAGCTTCTCGGAAATGTTTTTCTCAGAATTTGTTCACCAGATCACCGCGCTAGAAAATCAGCAGTTCTTGTTATATCCGCGGTTCATCATGATGCTAATAAGGCACTTCTTGCCAAATCTGCCGCCTTCAAATGACTTTCAAAGCGTTGCTATTATGGACAAAAGGATTTTCGCTGACTGTTCCTCGCACCGAGGAAGGTTGGCTGTTCCAGTGGAGCGTCCATTATTCGGAGCAATCTTGGACAGGAACTTTGAAGCCCCGGATGTTGCCAACTGGGCAGGGGTAGTCGAATTTCAAGAAACACAACCATAGCCACAACAACAACAACAGCCACAGCCAAAGCGTGTTCAAAGGCGTCGACAACGATCAGCTGCGAGTCAAACTCAGGCGTCAAGGCCTTCGACAAGTCAGCAACCAGAAGTTCAAGAAGCCGGGCCATCAAATGTTTCAACTGAAGCTGAGCAACTGTGCCAAACGCTTAATGAAATCTGGGAGGCAGGTCCTCATGCGAACGAAGATGTGGCTACAGCTTTAGTAGGTGAATTACTTAGTCCACCAGAAGGAGAGGAAGACGTGTTAAGAGATGTTGATGAATATATGCCAGAACAAGCTGATAAAGTTTTGTCATCATCGGAAACGGAGTCGGAAGAAATGGAGGAGCTAGAGGTTGAAGCTCCTGAATCAGTGGCTACAGAACCTAATATCCAAATCGGAACGTATGGATCTAGGTTGGTAGTTAATGAAGAAGGATCGAGGAGGAGAGTTGTAAGGGAATCTGATGATTCAGATTTTGAAGAGGAGGAAGTTGCTCCCTTAGTGACTCGGCGAAGGGCCAAGCGTCACAGGTTCATGCAAGGATCTTCTTCAGCATCCGCAAGCCAACCAGAAATCACGCAAACTCAAACTCCAGAACCTTAAGCAACCGCTCCACCACCACCACCACCTCAACATGAACCATATATTCCATCCCCAATTCGCCCAACTCCTATACAATCCATTCCATCTACTCCGACCACCTACGCTGACAACCAACGGTTTATGCAGCTCAAGGGATGTGTTGACTTCCAACATGTCCAAATCCTAGCACTAACAAAGGCGATCAGCGAACTCCAGGCGCATAATGCAAATCTTGATAATGATAATGCCGAGTTGAAGAAGATTGTGGAGAATGTCAGGGAAGAGAACACAGAGTTGAAGTCCTTTATTGCAGATCAATCGTCAGAGATCCGGTCGATGCGGTCCCTCCTTGAGCAGCTCATGAAAAATCTAAAAGCTCAGGGGGAGACAAGTTGTAGGGATCATGAGGAGCAGCGTAGAGATGAAGATGACGATAGCAATGATCCCGATGCGCCTAATGAGAATGAGCCAGTAGACTGCTGCTCAGGCTTCACAAGTTCAGGGGGAGCCCAGTCAAGTTGAAGGAGAAATAGGAAAAGCGAGTTCATCGAAGCAGCCTACAGATTTTGAAATCAGTGAGATGATCGATGCTCTTATGGATCTCGATGATGATCCGATGGATGTAGGTTTTGACTATGACGATGAAGAGCTAGAAGAAGGTGAGTTCGTGCCAGAGGAGATAGTAGACTAGCAGTCGGATGACGAAGTAGTTGCTGATGAGGATGATGAAGCCGACGAGATAGTCGTACAGCAGAATCCTATCACTGACACTTACATGATAGATGGGAATAATATTGTCAACGTAGATGTAGTGAATGCTGCGTTGAATGCTCAGCCATCAACAGAAGAACCTGCGAGAGAGCTAACAAATGAAGAAAAAAGAAAGCTATGGTTCAGAGCTGAAGAGAAGGAGTTAGAGATTAAAAAGACAATGAGAGTGCCGGGTACTGGGAAGCTGTCTGAGCGCATATTAAGCTGGTTCTTTGATAGAGAACTGCAGCTATTTGTAATTAAAAGGAAAGACGGGCTTCAGTACATGAGGCGAACTTTAAAAGCGTTCAACTCCCTGCCAAAGATCGAAATCACTGCGCTAGCATGGAAAGATCTGATAAACATTGGCAATGATCCCTATGCGAACGTAATTGAAAGAATCATAAGAAAGGAGGGGAGATCAAGGAAGTTCGAGCGATTGAATCCAAGGGTCGGGAGAAGAGTAGAGGATCCGTCACGTATCGATCCTCTAACTGGACGACCTTGGATGAGGATTCACTATAAACCAGCTAGATGTCTTAGAAAGGTACCTCTCAAGCCGATGCCACAGAATGTTTTGAAGAATCTACATTGGTGGTATGCTGACACCGAGACTGGGGAAGCGGTCATGGAAGATTTTGAAGAAAACGTTATTCTTAGAGTCTACGACCCTCTTCACCTGGTAAACCTGTCTAAAGATGGTCTTCATATTTTGCATGCCTGTAAGATCTCTAGTGATACACATATGGATAGTGAAGCTAGTAAATATGAAAATGTAGTCAAGGTATGTGTTGAGAAAGGTTTGTATGCTGGTAGTAGTTTGAATCAATAAATAAACAAAGTTCTTAAGTCAAATGTGAGAATTATTAGAAGCTATCGTCAAGGGGGAGTCTGTTGGTACATCCTGTGTGACGATAGCAGTCTAAGTGATCCTACATTGTGATTCTAGCAAGTGTTTGTTATATATGTTGATATATGTTTGATATTTATTAGTGTTTGTATGTTTGAACTTGATGTAACGTATTACAAGAAGTTCAAACATAAAGTACAAAGATAAAATCAATCATAAGTAATAACATAAGATTCAACACTTAGTTGTTTATGTAAAAGGCTAGATTCGAATCATACAAGGCTTGCCATTCGAATCTGTGATAGATTCGAATGTAGCGTAGATTCGAAGAGCCCAGATTCGAGAGTGTCTTTGTGGACAGACTCGAATGGGCCTTGGGCCAGATTCGAGTTTGGCACACATCATACTCGAATCAGGGTCTATAATTAGGGATAGACTCGAGATATTATCAGACTTTTTGCAGAATTCGTGAGGGATTAAGCAATAAGCGATCTCGAGTTTATCAGCTTGGTGTGTGTTCTTTCGGAGAGAATCAGTTCGTAGGATCGTTCGTGTGTCGTTCGTTCAGCCTCTGATAGTCTCCGTGTTTCGTAGTTGAGAGTTGTTTCCGTCTACCCGTTAACGAGGATTCCGCACTCGTTGACGGATCCGCGTCCAGATAGATCTCGTATAGTGGAAGATCTTACAACATGGAAGGTATTGTGCACGCTGCTAAGCTCTGGTGGCAGCTCTAAACGATAAGCTACTAGTCTAATTCTTTTTAAGACCTTGAATTGCCCAATGTAACGAGGATTCAGTTATCCTTGTTTCCCAAATCGTATCACGCCCTTTCATGGCGAGACTTTCATCGGTACCCTTTCTCCTAATTGGAACTCAAAGGATTTTCTCCTTACGTCTGGATAACTTTTCTGAAAATCGCGGGCAACTTTTAGGCGGTTCCGTATCTGTACTATCTTTTCGGTGGCCTCAAGTATGATTTCTAGGCCAATGACTTGACGATCCCTGACTTTGACCCGTCAAAGGGGTGATCCACACTTTTTTATGTACAGTGCCTCAAACGGAGCAACCTTAAAACGTGTGTGATTGTCGTTGTTCGATAATTCCACTAAGGCAAATGAGTATCCCAAACATTTCCCAAAATCCATCACACAGGCTCTTAACACATGTTCTAGGGTTTGGATCATTTTTCACTCTGACCATTGGTGAGAGGGTGATATGTGGTACTTATGTCCAAGTTTGTACCCAAGGCTCACCGTAACGATTTCCAAAAATCTAGATGTAAATCTGCTATATGAATCCGAAATGATTGAAATGGGCACTCCAGGTTTGGAGACGACGTCCATTAGGTACGTTTGGACTAGCTTATTAATCCTGTTGTTCTCCTTGATTGGTAGGAATGAGAAAATTTGGTTAGGCGGCCGACTATTACTCATATGGTTTCTGATGTTTGTCTTATCTTTGTAGCATGTTAGGAATTTGTTGACATATGTGGCAATGTCAGCCTTCATGTTAGGCCACCAGTAAAGCTCCTTGCGGTTATGATACATTTTATCGAATCCGGGATGAGTGGCATATCTTGATTTGTATCCTTCATCCATAACTCGCTTTCTTATTCCACCAAAACAGGGTAACCAGACTCTATTCATGAAATATTCATTTTTATTAGCCCTTATCCCAAACTTTTTATCCATTCCTTGTAGGGCTTCATTTTTCATATTTTACTCCTTAACAGCTTCTATTTGTGCTTCATGAGCTAAGGAAGGAAGGTTTGGTTGAATGGTTATAACTAGGGCTCGTACTCTTAATGGCTTAGCTTGCTCCTTTCGGCTCTGAGTGTCTGCAACCACATTAGCTTTCCTCAGGTGACAACAAATTTCACAGTTGCAATCACTTATTAGCTCAATCCAATGGTATTACCCCATATCCGACTCTTTCTGGTTCAAGATGTGTTGGAGGTTCTTATAGTCTTTGAGTGTAGTACACTTCTTACCGTACAACTAATGTCTCCAAGTCTTAAGGATAAAGACTACTACTCCAAGATCTAGATCATGCGTTGTGTAATTCACCTAGTGAACCTTAAGTTTTCATAAAGTATAAGTTATGACCCTATCTTTCTATATCAACCCACTGTGTGAAGCGTCACAGTAATCTACAAATTTCTTACTTCTCTCGGGTAGGGACAAAATAAGCGCGATGCACAGATTATGCTTTAATAACTGATATGATGTCTCCTGATCCTTGCCCCAATCGTACTTAATGTGTTTTCGGGTAAGTTTTGTTGGAGCTCCGGTGATCCCTTTACAATTGATCACGTGCCCGAGAAATCTTACCTATTTTAGCCAAAAGTCAAACTTAGTAAGCTTAGCATATAGTTGTTATTTCTTCAACAACTCTAGAATCAATCTTAATTGTTTGCTCGTGGTCCTCCTTGTTACGTGAGTAGATTAAGATGTCATTCATGAATACAATCACGAATTTGTCTAGATAAGGTTTGCACACCTGATTTATGAGGTCCATGAATACCGTTGGGGCACTGGTTAATCCAAACGACATTAATAGGAATTTATGATGACCGTAACGAAATCTGAAGGCTGTCTTCGGAATATCTTTCTTGCGAACTCTAACCTGATGATAACCAGACCTTAGGTCGATCTTCGAATAGAAGCTTAATTCTCGGAGTTTAGTCAAACAAGTCATTGATCCTTGTGAGCGAGTATCGGTTCTTTTAGCTTATTTAGCCTTCGATAGTTGATGCATATTCTGAAGGTTCCATTCTTCTTCTTTATGAACAAAACTGGAGCTCCTCCAAGGCGAGGAATTCAGTTTGATAAACTCTTTACCTAAGAGCTCCTACAGTTGGTTGGACGATTGTTACACTAATGATGGGGCTAATCGGCATGGTGCTCGAGACTGATACCGCACCTGATACTAGGCCGATCTTTGAATTTGACTTGCCTCGATGTTGGGTGTTCAGGTAAGTGTTCTGGAAAAACTTTGGGGTAACCATAAATAATAAGAATATTTTCGAGCCGCTTTTCCTTTGGCTCCCTCTCTGTCAACACTTCAGGGTCCTAATGCTAGGGATGATGCTTACTTTGGTATATATTTCTTGTTTTGCCTTGAACAGTAAGGACCTTCTTATTGACTAAATGTATATGAACCGTGTTCTTGTTACACACTATTTCCGCGTGATTTTTCGATAGTCAATCCATGCCTATGACCACGTAAACACTTCCCAGTTTGACGGTATCAATTCTGTTTCAAAGAGTCGGCCTACTAATTCTAAGGAGCATCCTCGACTTATATTATTTGTCTTAAGCGTCTCACTGTCATCAACCTCAATAGCATAAGTGACACTTAATGGTGTAAGAATGGAATTTATCTGCTTAGTGAAGTTAGTGGATATGAAGCTCCAATCAGCACCAGTATCAAATAGTAGAAATGCATAAGTGGTAACTAATGGGATAAGAGGATAAGTCTATGGGTTTGAAATTTCTTAGGCAGATTGTCGTACTACATGTCCTCATGCACATAGTTATAGATAAAACTTAGTTCTTCATCAATATGCTTGATACCTAATCTTTGTACATGATATGGTCGGGATTTCCTAATAAATTTCTAAGCCTTACATACCCTAAGATATATATCCAATAGTAAAGCCTAGAGAAATACTATAAAGAGATGCCTCCGGGGTTTCCTCGTACTCCAGAGCGTTAAGTCGTTGGGTTAGTTCTGCACTGCGGGCTTTGTGCTCTGCTAGGCGCTGTCACAATTCGTTGATTCCGTCTTGTTGAATCGCCTTGGTATTCTCGTTGGCCCAAGGTTTATTGGTGGTTTGAATTGTATCCAGCTTAATCCTTGCAAAGATCTCACCGATTTCTTGGTGGATTTTGTCGAAATTGGGGGTCGTGTCAGGCGGCCCTTGCCACCAACAGAGGCATCGTTTGTTACGTAGGTTTCTTGGTAAGTGTTGGCACTTGAGAGGAAGTTGGTGTTCCGACTTCAAACTGGCTTTGGATCCCTTCCTCGTTTCACCACTCTTGGAGAGTGTGAGGCATCCATCCCCACTGTCTTATGGTTGCCCACCGCTACTGTGGCGGGCTTGGCTGATGGGCAGGTACCGGTGTAGACTCCCATTGTGCTAGTCACAATAGCGACTAGGCTTGGCTGATGGGCAGGTGAATTTTTTTTTCAATGGTCCATTGGGATGGTTTCCGAATAAGATGTAGGATGGAATACAGGGTGGTGATGGTAGAGCACTTTGTGCTGCAGGGCCACAGTTGTCCCCCTTTTGTTCTGATGGGTCGTCTACCTCGTCATTGATTGGGTTTGGGTGGGTCTCCGATCCAAAGTACATCTTAGTGTCACCTTGGCTTCCTTGTTCCATGGGTGAGAGTTCATCCTCAGGGTCAAAGAGGATAATAACCGTATTGTTTGACATGTTTCTGTCACTAGGGTCCATACATATGTGTTCACAGTTCTTGAAGAAAGTTTAGTTTTTGTAACAGTTATAGTCTAGGTACTAATGCAACCTAGTTCACTATAACTATGGCTCTGATACCAATCTGTCACACCCCGTTACCCCAGTTGGCAACGAAACATGACATCGCGGAAGCGTAACCATAATCATAACGAACGACACTATATGGACGTTTTCAAAAATACATTGATTTAACTTCAAATATAAATATTGTTTTACATAACCAAATTACAGCGTAAATAGTTCTTAAAATACCAAGATTTAAATACACAATTAGTTTATCCGGAAAGATGCAAGTAAATCTCCGAGTTTGAAAATGATGCGACTCCAAAATGAACGGAAGCCTTAGAATACTTCCGATGAATGTGCATGTCTCAATCTCCTGAAAATACATGCTAAAATACGTCAACAAATTGTTGGCGAGCTCATATGTTTACGCGAAATGACCAATTGTATGGATATTATCAGATGAGTTGAATTTATAAAGCATAAATTCTGTGTATGTATTACATAAACCATCATGCAACCGAAGCTTAATTAAATGAGTTTGTCCTGTGCAGTATTCTCATACGTAATACCGTGTGTTGAGAATATATGCACCCGCAGTTAGCGGAGCCGAACTAACCCGGATGGGGGACATGACTCCCGATAGATCTATCCACAATATATTCGCGCTTACAAATAAATACAATTAACGGTTCAGGATTTGAGGGCTGATGGATCCAAACATGTAATACATATAAGAAATAAACAGTTTTGATGTCCATATGAAAACAGTGCATGTATTTCCACCCCAATAGATAGTGAAAATAGGGTCAATGAAGACTCACCGAGCTTGTGATGACAAAATACACGCAAAAATTCAAGTTTGTGTTGTTTGATTGGTGATGAAACCCGATGTGTTTAACCGAGTCCTAAATGATAATAAGGACTTAATATCTCTAATATATGATAATATGTATATTTATAGATTTTTATGTCTTAAATCACCTAACATTACAAGTTTATAAATAAAACCCACTTAAAACGTCAAGTTTATATATATATATATATATATATATATATATATAATTTTCCAGCTTTTCGAAGGTTTTTCGGCCTACCTTGAGGCTGTTTTTGACCAACCTCCAAAACGTTTTTGGCTTTGGTTTTCTTGGACATTAAACTACTATATACAAAGCATTTTTAAAGTCAAGAATGGTCTTTTTTCGAGATGTTTAGGTTGGGGAAAAAGCTTGTTGAAAACCCTATGTTGGCCATTTTTGAGCTGTCAAACTTTCGGTTTTCCAAATAATATCTGGAGGTCTTAAACTCCAAAGTAAAATATGAGAAACCTCCAGATCTATAGTTAAGACATAGATCTAACTTTTGAGACAAGAATCAACTCATTTCGTTAAGTTATGAATTAGTTATGATTTTTCAAAGTCGATATAAATTTTCTACCGAAAATCCGCAGTTTATAAACTTGAAATAACTTATGATTCTTGTTGTTTATTCAAAGACTATTTGTGTACAAGTTATAAAACACATATGTATTACTTTTTTTTCATAATATTAACACTTTTATGATGTGTTTATATATTTATAAACACATTTGAAGAAAACAACTTAAAAACAAAACTAGAAACTTATAAACTTTAGTTTTTATGAAACTTGTTGTTGTTGGTGATTATATATATTATGCAAGACTTATATAATTATAAATGTATGATGAAACAAGTTAGTATTTACTTACTATGATGTATTTGGAGTATGAAATTGAGAAGAAGTTGGAACTCTTGCAAGATTTGGACCAAGAACACTTGAATGAAAATGTTTGTAGTGGGTGTGTGTGTGGGATCCGGTTTTTAGAGAGAAAAAGGAAGAGTTTTGGTGTGACAATAATGAAAGGGAAGCTCTCTATTTATAGGCAAAGTCTTGGTCTTTCAGATGGAGGTTGAGTGGAGTGTTGGATGAGATGAAAGAAGATGGTGAAAAGGATTTGATTTTGTTGGGTTATGGAAGTGTGTATTATAAAAATGAAGTCAAAAAACCTACTTGTACCTCCCTATGGGATGATTTTTAGAAGATATTTTGATGTATTTTCATTTTTTATTGTATAAATGTTTTTAGAATGTATTCTTGTATTTCCCTTTTTATGTAAATTCATAAATACTTTTGAATGCATTTGTTTAATGATTTGTTTTAGTCTTGCATCATTAATGTTAAGTAAGTGTATTAATGCATGATTAGTGTTACTAATCTTAATTTAATTATGTACTTCGTTGAATTAATCCTTCATATCGTAATTCGATCGGATTAATTGATTTCCGGATTCATCGCACCGATGAATTTGATTCTATATGAGTTGAATTTCTTCATGACCCTTGTTAATCACTTTGATTAATTTCTAATGACCACTGATTAGGTTATAATTGGCTATTAAATACTGATTAGGTCGTAGTTGCTAACCTGGTTTAATGTCGGATGTTACATCAACCCACAAGTTAAATGTAACTTGGAACCTTCATATAGGATAGAATAGGCGTTAAAGCACCCGATGTTTGGAACTTCAACACGCCTAGAGCAAGTCCTTGACCTGTTAGTTATAACAACTAAGAACCAAAGGAATACGAGAATGCCACAAGAATGTGCTCACAGTCATGATAAAGTTCTTGAATTGTGAACTCTGCAACAAAGAACAAAGCTCACAAAGATGAGTAGAACTCAAAAAGAAGGTATATATATTTCTGAAGTGAATGATATGAAAGTACACAAGAAGCCATCTATTTATAGGCTTGAAAAACCAACTCAAAAGACACTTAATAAATTCAATGGATTAAAAGGATCCATGAATCAGACATTTTGTCATCATTTGGTAGATAATTCTAGAAGTTTTAATCTAAAAAATGGATTAGGCGTTTCTAGGCCTTTATTGGACTCAAATAAACCTCTAATGGACTTCAAAATACATCCATTCTACCACTTTGGTTAGTACTAGCCCATAGTATTTCATAAGACTCAAGAAAATGCAACTTTTGGGCTTTTATGCTTCCATATTTCATCTCTTAGGATGCAAAGCTTCAAGTTTAGTAACATGCTTTATCATTTGTGGTTGAGCATCGTCTTTGCATTTAGACTCTTGGATATCAGCAACTAAGCTCGTAAAAACTTCTTTGATCTTCTTGGCTCGTCCTCTTGTCATTGGGCTTTCACGTATTTCCATGACATTTTTGGAATGGCTTGATCCTCCACCAGCAAGTTCTCAAATTCATCATCATGTCCTCAATTAATTGAAACCATCAACCAATTTGTTAACTGAAAGAAGACTTGATCTATCTGTTCCTCCATTCGTGTCACTAATTGTGACTCCAATTCCTATTCATATGTGTGGCACCATGCTGATGCCCTACCATGTCCACCAGTGGCCATCAATGATACATGTTCATTGTCAAGCGCACCTCTTTAAATTGAAAAACCTATTCTATGGTAGCCTGCCATTCGATTATCCCTTTTGGATTAAAACTAACTCCATGAATTTCTAGGATTTCACTTGTCAATCCAACCTTCCAAAGCCTATTGTCTTCCCCATGATTCCATCTTAGCCGCTCTACCAGATTCTATTCAGTGACGAACTGTAACCATTGAATGATTTCTCAAAGTCATCAACATGTACATGATTAATCCAAATTCAATCCACAATCCGATTGGGTAATTAAACGACCACTTGATCGATTTGTACCTCACTTTGTGTCGTAAATCGTGGCTCCAGTTCTTATTCATATGCATGGCACCACCATGTTGATGCCTTACCATGTGGACTGGTGTATATTATTAATAATAAACATTCGTTATCACACACCTCTTTCGAATGAAGAAGCTCTTCTATAGTAGCTAGCAATTCGATTATCCTTTTCGGATTCAAACCAGCTCCATCAAATGCTAGGATTTCAACCGTCAATCTGGCTCAATAACGATTGTCATTCTCACGATTTTATCTTAGCTGCTCTACCATATTCTCTTCGTTGACGAACCAAAGTCATCATCGCGCCATGATTAATTAAATCCCCAATCCATTTTCTTAATTGAACGACCATTTAATCTATATGTTCCTCCATTCCTGTCGTAAATCGTGACTCCAATTCTCATTCATATAAATGGCATAATGATGATGCCCTACTGTAATGCCCTTGCCACAATAACCACAATTACGTCACCTAGGATTAAACACAACACATAATAAATTACTGATCTTAAATACTTAGTACATTACAGGAAACTGAAAATACACAATTAAGTCAAACACCCTATGGTGCTACAAGGTTCCGATCTAGCTTTTACATACTCAATATTTATTACAACCATCCCAAATAGTACGATGATGTACCCATATATCAGTTACCGATTGAGTTGTAGAGATCCTCAAATACTTCAAGATATGATGTAACTAGAAGGTCCAGCAGCGGATTTACCCTTTCCTGAAAAATGTAAACAACTAAAGCATAAGCAAAGCTTATTGAGTACAGAGACTATACATTCTACAAGTCTTTATGCAGCACACCATGAGTAACACCGGCGACAAATGCCGTGCACCCCTTCGCACATAAAGTACGGTAACACATATGAGCACGCAGCTCCATCGTGCCATTGCACAGAATAACACATTCAATTGAGCCGAAAGTTACCATCGGGGATGCTACCCCTGCCCTTGAGGACCATAAAGGGATCATCTCCAAGTCATATAGGCTCGGTAGCATCGATTTACCAGTTATAGCACGAAAGCCCATCACGTTGATGCACAACAAAGAAAACGTACCATGTAATAACATGTAAGCAAGCAACAATGTGCATCAAAATAAACGCAAGTTAGTAGAGTGCCAAACGAATATGAATTAACATGCCTCAATGAACAACAACTAGCATAAAACAAATGTAGACATATACAATCCTAAGTACTCATAGTGGATGCGTTAAATAGCTTCAAATTTATGTTACTTCTCCTCGGGTTCGGAATCACAAACTACCCCACTGTGTGTTTAATAACACCACAACCTATTACATTTTCATAGGAAAATACCATCAAAGTCTGTTTAATCAAAACTTTCATCAAGTTTTACAATTTAAATTGTTAAATCTTCAGATTCACCATCTGAATTTTCATAATTAAAACCCAAGGTTCGGATCGTTACTAGGTCCGAAGAAACCATCATTAAATATCCCATTATGATGCCAAAGTTATCTAAAAATCTGGTCACCAGAATTTCAGGTCCTTTTAACCAGAACCGTAATTCACTGGAACAGAGGCTGACTCGTCGAGTCACCTTGCTCGAGGTCCGAAGTTCGGATCCTCGGCCGAATTAAATTTTACCCGAGATACATGACCCATGATTAAACCATCCGAAGTTTGGGTCCCCAACCCGAAGTAGGGTCACATCCTAAGTTCCTCCTATCCGAAATTTTGGATCCCAACACTTAGAAAAAATTCTTACCATCTTCATCTTCTTGGCGACTCGCTGAGTCATCCCACCCGACTCGACGAGTCGACCTGCAGTTCAGCAGGTCGCAGCTACGGGTTTTACTCAAAATTCTTGCCAAACTCATTTTTAGTGACATCCAATCCATACAAATGAGATGTTAACATATACTGAGTGTTTCTGATATGATCCTAACCATGGGCAAAGAAGATGTGGATCCATGTAAAGCTTTGCAAAATAATGCTCGCGTTGCTTCACAAAACGAACGAACAATCTCTTTGAAAAACAAATCCGCAACATGTGAAGCATCATTAGTCTTCTTACACACAATGAAGTGTGCCATCTTAGAGAATCGATCAACCACCACAAACACAGAATCATGACCATTCTTTGATTTAGGCAACCCGATCACAAAGTCCATGGAGATGTCAACCCATGGTTGCTGAGGAATTGGCAGTGGCATATACAACCCATAAGGCTTGGATTTTGATTTTGCGTGTTTACATGGCACACATCCAAAAATAGGGAAAAACTTCAAGAACACAAAAGTTCCTAAAAATCCATATTTCTTACCTTTCAGGATGAATCAGTGAACGATTTTTGTTTCAGATGCTTCTAGGGACTTCAATTGATGTTTTCCAACTATAAAAACATACGTGCAACAAAAATTTGTCAGATTTAAAATCTGAATTTTGCATTTTAAACTCTTCCAAGAACACCCTAACTTGAAAATCACTTTTCTTACCTTGATTCGGACTTAAATCTTGTTATATCAGCTCCGTTTTATGAATTTTTCTTTCAAAATATGATTTCCAGTAGAATTTCTTAAGAGAATTTGTGTGTCTGCTTTAAAGATGAAGAGTTATTAATGAACTATTGAAAGGCTCGAGAGTCTTTTATGTCTCCATTTTCGGTTATTGACTCAAGTGGTCCCTTCACTTGACTGATTTCTTAAATAAAGTTCACTTTCTTACATTTTCACCACCACATTTAAATTTCATCACACTTGTCCATATAAATGAAATTATAATATTTCTTAATTATTTTACATAACAACCAACTTTTAAATTTCCGAATAAATAATTTTCATTGATAATCCAACTTGATAAATTAAATACTAAATTTAAACTAAATATCCTTGATTACATCAATTTAAATATTAGGATGTTACACCCACCATGTAGACGTGGCCATCAATGATACACATTCGATATTACACACCTCTTTGAATTGGAAAACCTCTTCTACAGTAGCCACCCAGTCGATTAAACCTTCCGGATTCAGACTAACTCCATCAAATTATAGGATTCAATCATTAATCTGGTCTTGTGATACCAATTGTCATCCCATGATTCTGTCTGAGACGCTCTACCAGATTCTTATCGGTGACGACCATCATCATTGAACGGGTTCTCGAAGTCATCCTCGTGTCATGGATTAATCATATCCACCATTGTTTAATTGAACGACAACTTGATCCATCCTTTTCTCCATTCGTGTCTTAAATGGTGGCTCCAATTCATATTTTTATGCATGGCACCATGCTGATGCCCTACCATAGAGACTAATGGCCATCAATGATACACGTTTGATATCACACACCTTTTTTTAACAGAATAACGTCTTCTATAGTAGCCACACATTTAATTAATCTTTTTGGATTCTGACTAACTCATCAAATTCTAGGATCCCAATCTTAAATTTGAACTTCCAATGCCTGTTGTATTTTTCAAGATTTCGTCTTAACTCCTCATCAAGTTTCTATTCAATGACAGACTGTCACCATTGAACAAGTTCTCAAACTCATCATCATGTCCCCTATTAATCAAAGCCACCATTCGATTGGTTATTTGTATGACCTCTCGATCTGTTTGTTCCTCTATCTCTGTCGTGAATCGCGCCTCCAATTATCATTCATATGCTTGACACCATACCGATTCCCTACCATGTAGACTAGTGGCCATTAATGATGCACGTTCATTATCACACACCTCTTGGAATTTTAAGAACCTCTTCGGCAGTTGCCAAGCATTCAATTAAACCTTCTAAATTAAGACTAATCTCATCAAATTCTAGTATTTTAATCGTCACTCAGGCCATTCAATGACTATTGTCATCCCCATGATTCCGTCTTAGACGCTCTACTAGATTTTCTTCGGGGACTAACTGTCACCGTTGAATGAGTTCTTAAAACTATCATCATATCCACGATTAATCAAATCCACCATCCAATTGGTTAATTGAATGACCACTTGATCTATCTGTTCCTCACTTCGTGTCGTAAATTGTGGAACCAATTCTCATTATATGCATGGAACCGGCTAATGCCCTACCATGTAGACTTATGGCCATCAAGGATTCATGATCGTTATCCCACACCTCATTGAATTGAAAGACATATTCTATAGTAGCAAAACATCCAATCAACCTTACTGTATTTAGAATAACTCCATCAACTTCTAGGACTTCGATAGTTATTCCGGCCTTTCAATAACTATTGTCATCCCCACGATTCCGTCTGAGCCGCTTTACTAGATTCTCATTGGTGACCAACCATCACTATTAAACGTGTTGTTAAAATCATCATCGTGTCAATGAATAAACAAATCCACCATCTAATTGGTTAATTGCACGACCCCTTGATCTATCTATTATTCTATTCTTGTCATAAATCGTGACACCAATTTGCATTCATATGCATGACATCATGTTGATGCCAACCATGTAGACTGGTGGCCATCACTGATACCTGTAAGATATCATATCTCTTTGAGTTGAAGAACCTCTTATATAGTAGTCATTCATTCAATTAACCCATATTGATTCACAATAACTCCATTAAATTCTTATATTCAATAGT
Source organism: Centrapalus pauciflorus (assembly GCA_020465985.1). Taxonomy (NCBI): domain Eukaryota; kingdom Viridiplantae; phylum Streptophyta; class Magnoliopsida; order Asterales; family Asteraceae; genus Centrapalus; species Centrapalus pauciflorus. The sequence continues at coordinate 81,383 of JAANYP010007699.1, read as the reverse complement.
TAATCCGGCCTTCCAATGTCTAATGTCATCCCCAATATCTCATCTTAGCCACTCTATCATATTCTCTTCTGTGAAGAACCATCACCATTGAATGAGTTAACCTATTTGTTCCTCCATTCATGTCATGAATCATGGCTACAATTCCCTTTATTATGCATGGCACCATGTAGAGTAGTGGCCATCAATGATACGCGTTCATTATCACGCACCTCTTTGAACTGAAAAACATCTTCTATAACTACCAGCCCCTTTTGGATTCAAACTAACTGCATCAAATCTTAATGTATCTGTCGTCAATCAAGACATCCAATGCCTACTGTCATCCCCATGATATCGTCTTAACGACTATACCAGATTCTCTTCTGGGACGAGTTGTTACCATTGTACGAGTTCTCAAATTCATCATCACATCCATGATTAATCAAATCCTCCATCTGATTGGTTAATTGAATGGCCACCCGATTTATCTGTTTCTCATTTCGTGTCGTAAATCATAGCTCTAATTCTCATTCGTATGTGTGGCACCATGCTGATGCCCTTCCATGTAGACTAGTGGCTATCTATTATACACATTTGTTATCTCAAACCTCTTTCGATGGTAAAACCTATTCTACAGTTACCGGCCATTCGATTAACCCTTCTAGATTTAGACTAACTCCATCACATTATAGGATTTCAGTTGTTAATCTGGTCTTCCAATAACTATTATCATTACTAAGATTCCATATTAGTCACTCTACTAGATTCTCATTCATATGTGTGGCACCACGTAGATGCCCTACCATTTAGACTGGTGGCCATGAATGATACACGTTCGGTATCTCACACCTCTCTGAATTAAAAAACCTCTTCTGCATTAACCAGCCATTCGATTAACCAATCTGGTTTCAAACTAATTCCATCAAATTCTTGGATTTCAAACTTCAATCCGGCCTTCCAATAGCTATTGTCATCCCCACGATTCCGTTTTAGCCGCTTTACCAGATTCTCTTTGATGACGAACCGTCACCATTGAACGAGTTTTCAAAGTCATCATTGTGTTCATGACACCATGCTTAATGCCCTACCATGTAGAAGAGGGACCGTCAATGATACACGCTTGTTATCAGACTCCTCTTTCAAAGAAAAATCTCTTCTATAATAGCCATTCATTCGATTAAACCTTTTGGATTCAAACTAACTCCATCAAGTTCTAGGATTTGAATCGTCAATCAGCCATCCAATAACTATTGTCATCCCCATGAATCCGTCTTATCCAATCTACAAGATCCCTTTCGATGATGAAAACGTCATCATTGAACGAGTTCTCAAAGTCATCATTATGTCCATGATTAATCAAATCCATCATCCTATTATTTAACTGAATGACCACTAGATCTATCTCTTCATTCATTGGTGTCAGGAATCATGGCTCAAATTACCATTCATATGCATGGCACCATGTTGATGCCCTACCATGTAGAGTTGTGGTCATCAATGATACACATTTGATAACACACACCTCTTTAAAATAAAAAACCTCTCTTTTAGTAGCCATCCATTTTATTAGCCCATCTGGATTAGGATAACTCCACTAAATTCTAAGATTTCAATCGTCAATCAGATATTCCAGTTTCAATTTTCAACCCCACGATTTCTTTTAGCCACTCTACCAATTCTTTTTTGTGACTAACTGTCACCGTTGAACATGTTCTCAAAGTCATCATCCTGTCCATGATTAATTATATCCACCATCTAATTTGTTAATTGAACAACCACTTAATCTATTTGTTCTTCCATATGTTTCATAAAACGTGGCTCCGATTCTCGTTCATAGTCATGACACCATGTTGATGCCCCACGATGTAAACTGGTTATCAATGATATACATTTGTTATCACACACCTCTTTGAATTGAAAAACATATTCTACAGTATTTAGCCGTTCGATTAACCCTTCTGGATTCAAACTAACACCACCAAATTTTAGGATTTCATTCGTCAATCCGGCCTTCCAAGAACTTCTTTTATCCCCACGATTAAGTCTTAACCACTCTACCAGATTCACTTTTGTGATAAACTCTCACCATTAAATGAGTTCTCAAAGTTATCATCGTGTCCATGATTAATCAAATCCTCCATCTGATTGGTTAAATGAAGGGCCGCTTTATGTGATCCCACCCGATGGATATGAGATTGATCACAAGTTGTCTGATCGTTCTAATGGATGTAATTATGATAAATGGATAGAACGGCTACCCGTTTCCTTATGTTTTCGTCTATAAATAGTGGCCAAAGTTCTCATTTGTAATCATCCTTCATATGAGTAATATTGTGAGTTTTTAATTTTTCTTGTTCCTTACGAACTTTTAGAACTTATCAAGTGTTCTAGCTTGTGGCGTTCGAAACTTATCAATCAACATGGTGGGGTTGGTTGTGGCGTTTTCTTATACCAAGGTTCTTGCCTCATTATAGGCAATGAGGCGCGGTATCATCATCTATACCAAGTTTCTTGCCTCGTCTATAGACAACAGGTTGTGGTCCTATTTATTTCTCATAAGAATATCTAATAGAACGATCGGACAACTCGTGACCAATTTCATCTTGATCCGGTGAGATCACATCATTTGGTATCAGTGCTAGATTCTATTGGGTTGTTTTCTATTATAATTTATTCTCTTTCCGTATCATTTTTTTTTGTTTCATCTTGTTCTTATCTTGGATTTCAAGTAATAGTAGTGGATCTTGTCACAAGGTTCTTGCCTCGTCTATAGGCAACAGGTTGTGGTCCTATCGATTTCTCATAAGAACATCTAATAGATAGATCGGACAACTCGTGATCAATCTCGTAATTATTCTGTGATATCACATCATTTGGTATGAGAGCTAGGTTCTATTGGTTTGTTTTCTATCATACTTTATTTTCCTTCCGTATCGTCTTCTTTTGTTTCTTCTTGTTTTTATCTTGGATTTCAAGTAATAGTAGCGGATCTCGTCACAAGTTGACTTTATTATCAAGAAATAAAGAAGTTGAGATTTTAGTAAGTCACATATTTGGGTTCTTTATATTAATTCGTGTAGTTTCATTCCTCAAAAAAATGTGAAAACAAAAGAAAAGTATAAAACAAGCCATCAAAGAAAAAAAAGATGTGGAAAAAAATTGGAGAAAAGAAAAGGAACTGAAAGAAAAAAAAGTGGAGGAACGTTAATTGTTTGTGCATATGACAATCAATAATGTTGGGTTAAGGCAGGGCTTAAAGATGCTCCCAGGTGGTTCTTGATGAAGTTCCAGCGCCTAGAACAAACAAGAAAGAAAAAAAGCTACGGTTAGTGACAATGCAGGGGGTCCCTGCATTGACACTCTGATGCTTAAGTTAACATTCATCGTGAAGGTGTCAAGTAGCAAAGTATGAAGGGATAGAAAATGTGCATTCCTATTGGCTAGCAGGGTCGTGCGCGCTCGTCTGACTTGTACCTTTCCCGACAGGATTTCCCTGCGAGGCCCCTGCCGGTCGCCCTTACATGTCTCCTTGGGTCAAGCAGATGGTAATTGACCCAGGTATGGGCTTGTGGCATTGTGAAAGGAGTGAAAGGAGTGATGTGGAGCTTTTGGGCTTGTAAATATACACATAGGATTTGGCCTATGTGATCAAGTCCCCCAAGTTCTAGTGAAAATATGTAGTTTTACTAGAACTTTCCAGTACGGTTCCCCTTCGGGATGGATGAGTTGCATGGCCCCAAGAATGGAGTGCATCTGGGATGAGTCTGGCAAGACAGTTAAACCACCTAGGACCTGAAATGTTTCAGGCGAGACAGTTGAACCGTCTAGCGCTTGGAATTTTCCAGGCGAGGCGGTTAGAGGTTGTCAAGCGAAGTGATAAGAAGTGACGACTAGACCCTAGTCCCTTATGATGGCCGCCTCGTAATTGTGAACCCTTAGAACTTCTCTCTTTTGAATTTTTTAAATAAGGCGAAACCCTTACTTAATTCTGTATGACTAACGACGGCTCATTGGACAGCTTCAGAAACTGACGTCACCGCTAATTAAAGAAGGCCATGATGGCGCGACGCTTCACGCGCGCATGGCACGTTTCACTGCTGTCACGTCTCCTTGTCAGTTACAGGCAGAACGGGTGGGGCGACGACACGTGTCCTAACCGTTCCCGCCTCTCACACCATTACCCGAAATAACCCCAAAAGGTTATGAAATTTGAAAATTTTATCTCTACCACTTTCATTCTTCCTTCTTTGTAATCTTTCTTCTTCTCCGGCGCTTTTTGTTTGGTTTCTTCTCCAGCGACCCTCTTTCCTCAGGTTAGGCATTCTTTTCTCCTTACCATGCCCACAACACCTTCAGCCGATAAGGTGCCCTGCGCTTTGTCTGCCGCTGAGTTCAAAGTTTTTCTAACAGAGTACGGGATCCCTAGGGAGTTTCATCCCCAACTCCCTAGCCGTCGGGCAGTAGCCCTTTGTCCCCCTGCCGATAAAATCGCCTTGTACACTAAACAGTTTTCTGTTGGCAATCTTAGGTTACCTTTTTCTCCCTTCTAGGTGGCTTTGTTGAAGCACTATGACGTCCACCCTGGACAAGTGTCTCCTCTAGCCACCATGCATATAACTGTCCTTGAGGCGTCTTGTAAAGCCCTTGGAGGTGTTCTTTCCATTCCCCTATTCTGATATTTTTTTAAGTTAACCTGTCTGAAAGACTGGTTTAATTTTGAGAGGAGAAAGGCTCCGGTGCCCGACGTATTCCCTGACCCGCCTCAGGGGTTACGTGAATGGTGTAACCTATTCTTTTGGATGGATGATATTATTGTTCTCTCTGGTGATAGAGACCTCTTGGTGTGGAGAGCAGGGGGCCGTCCCCATTCGTTGACGTGTCCTCCTGACGCTAGAGATTTAGATGTTGATCTCATTGCCTTGCTAGCCCGTCTGAGTTTTAGGCTAAGGACCTACCCTAACCCTGTGCTTGCCTTTCTAGGAATGACACCCCGCTGGGGTGACTCTGATTCCCTTCCTGTACTGTCAAAATGGGGTATTGGTAGGGTATTCTTTTTACGCTATACTATTTGGCCTTTCAGTGTTTTGGGTTTGCTAAGTCCCTCCCTGTTTTGTTTCTCTGTGTTTTTTATAGTTAAGAGTGTACTAGAATACTTGTCTTCAAATGATCTAGAGGGGTTTGAAGTCACTGTCGTGAACCGTTCTGATTTAGAAAGCTTGAGGCCTGGCCAGGCGGCCCCAAAGGGTTCTCTGACCCCTTTAGGCCATCTTTCTGCCTGGTCCTCCTCAAGCAAAGGGGATAGTGTGGTTGCTGCCTCTGATCAAGTAACAATGGATCCCAGCTCATGTCTTCTGCCCGCACCCGCTTGAAGCAAAAGGCACCTGGTACCTCGCTAGGAAGTGACTTTCCCGTTCAAGTGTCAAGCCCTAATGACGATGACAAAATTCCTCTTAAAGGTAAAGGTGTGGCTTCGTCCGACTCTCCCAAAGCTTCTGCCCCACCTACCTCCATATCTGCCAATCCCGTGTCTCCTCATATGCCTTATGCCCTCCCCCCACCTCCTCCCACAGTCGAACAAGCCACTCCTTTAGCTCCTTTCAGATGTGAGCTAAGCGATTACGATCGTGAGGAGGTGTATGTGCCAGAGTGGGAGATAAAGATAAGGGATTTATTGGACACTTCTGCAAGCTAATGGGATTTTTTATATCATAATATGCCTTCATCCCATGTGGAGATGGCACAAGATTCTAGCAATGCTATTGTTTTTTACTCTTTGGGTTCTGCCGTGGTGAATTTTAACACCTTTCTGCCTGAGGTCAAAGCAAGAGTCACTATTGTCGAGCATCGCTTTATGAAGCCACATGAAGAATTGCACAAAGTTGATGAGGAAGACAAAGTGCAAGCTGCGACCCTTGAGGAAATGAGGATCCAGGTGCAAGGTTTGAGTCAGCAGGTTAATGAGCAGAAAATGGAAGGTGACAAGTTGAAGGTGGAGTTGGAGGAAGAGAGGAAGAAGGTTGTCTCGTTGAGCCTGCGTGTGAGTCAACTTGGTAATAAAGAGCAATCCTTAAAGAAGGAAAGAGATGAGGCTGTGGAAGTTGTTAGTCGTCTTACAGAAGAAATGGGAACATTTGTTTCTGAAGTAATACCTCAAGTTGTTGGCAAATTACTACATAGTCGCCAATTTCTGAAGCTGTGGGGCAAGGTACAGCGAGTCGCTGTGCATTATGGGCGTCATTCAACCCTTCTGAAGGTTCGTCCGTATTTAACTGCTGGGGTTGAGGTAGAGTCCCTGCCTGGGTACGACCCGCATGCTCGTACTCGTCTTCATGATCTGGCTGCTTCAGCAGAGAACATGGTGCAAGCATACATTGAAGATATTAAGGCTCATCCCAACCGATCCAATGAAGACATTTTGGTGCTTATTCCTGCTGATCCTGAGGTGGGTCATGGTTCAAATTCTGCCTCGACTCATGCGTAAGTCCCTTTCTTGAACAATCTGTTAACCATTGTTTTGGTGCTTATTCCTGCTGATCCTGAGGTGGGTCATGGTTCAAATTTTTCCTCGACTCATGCGTAAGTCCCTTTCTTGAACAATCTGTTAACCATTGGTTTATGACTGATAAAATGCTGGTTTGTAGGTGATGATGTATGGCCTGTCTTAAACAATTTACATTTACTTTCTTTGAACACCCGATGTCACACCCCGTTACCCCGGTTGGCAACGAAGCGTGACATCGCGGAAGCGTAACCATAATCATAACGAACGACCACTATATGGACGTTTTCAAAAATACATTAATTTAACTTCAAATATAAATATTCTTTTACATAACCAATATACAGCGTAAGTAGTTCTTAAAATTTAAATACACAATTTAGTTTATCCGGAAGGATGCAAGTAAATCTCCGAGTTTGAAAATAATGCGACTCCATAATGAACGGAAGCCTTGGAATACTTCCGATAAATGTGCATGTCTCAAACACCTGAAAATACATGCTTAAATACGTCAACAAATTGTTGGTGAGCTCATAGGTTTACACGAAAAGACTAGTTGTATGGACATTATCAGATGAGTTGAATTTATAAAATCATAAATTCCGTGTATGTATTACATAAACCAACATGCAACCGAAGCTTAATTAAAGATGAGTTTGCCCTGTGCAGTATTCCCATACGTAATACCGTGTGTTGAATATATATGCACTCGCTGTTAGCCGACCCGAACTAACCCGAATGGGGGACATGACTCCCAATAGATCTATCCACAATATATTCGTGCTTGCAAATAAATGCAATTAACGGTTCATGATTTGAGGGCTGATGGATCCAAACATGTAATACATATAAGAAATAAAGAGTTTTGATGTCCATATGAAAACAGTGCATGTATTTCCACCCCAATAAATAGTGAAAATAGGGGCTATGAAGACTCACCGAGCTTGTGATGGTAAAATACGCTCAAAAATGCAAGTTTGCGTTGTTTGATGGGTGATGATACCGGATGTGTTTAACCAAGTCCTAAATGATAATAAGAACTTAATATCTCTAATATATGATAGTATGTATATTCATAGATTTTTATGTCTTAAATCACCCAACATTACAAGTTTATAAATAAAACCCACTTAAAACGTCAAGTTTATATATATATAATTTTCCAGCTTTTCGAAGGTTTTTCGGCCTACCTTGAGGCTGTTTTTGACCAACCTCCAAAAGGTTTTAGGCTTTGGTTTTCTAGGACATTAAACTACTATATACAAAGGATTTTTAGAATCAAGAATGGCCATTTTTCGAGATGTTTAGGTTGGTGAAAAAGCTTGTTAAAAACCCTATGTTGGCCATTTTTGAGCTGTCAAACTTTCAGTTTCCCAAATAATTTCTGGAGGTCTTAAACTCCAAAATAAATTATGAAAACTTCCAGATCTATAGTTAAGACATAGATATAATGTTTGAGACAAGAATCAACTTATTTCGTTAAGTTATGAATTAGTTATGATTTTTCAAAGTCGATATAAATTTTCTGCCGAAAATTCGCAGTTTATAAACTTGAAATAACTTATGATTCTTGTTGTTTATTCCAAAGACTACTTGTATTAAAGTTATAAAAGTTATAAAGAACATATATATCACTTGTTTTCATAATATTAATATTTTTATGATGTGTTCATATATTCATAAACACATTTAAAGAAACAACTTAAAAACAAAAACTAGAAAATTTATAAACTTGAGTTTTTATGAAACTTGTTGTTGTTGGTGATTATATATATTATGCAAGACTTATAAAAACATAAATATAAGATGAAATAAGTTAGTATTTACTTACTTTAAAGTATTTAGGGTATGACTTTGAGTAGAAGTTGAAATCTTTGCAAGATATGCACCAAGAACACTTGAATTTCACCAAGAACACTTGAATGAAAAGGTTTGTGATGTGTGGGTGTCGATCCGGTTTGTAGAGAGGGAAAGAAGAGTTTTTAGTGTGGTGAAAATGAATGAAATGTCTCTCTATTTATAGAGAAATTTTTGGTCTTTCAAATAATGAAAAGCATGGGAGACAAATTAAGGTTGTGTGCACTTTTAAACAAAATGATTGTGTTTAAAGTAATATTAAAAAAAATTAGAAGTCAACCCCTAAAAACACATGCCTATAGCCGGCCATATACATGTATTTCTTTTTTGTATAAAAGTATTTAGAAATGTATTCTTGTATTTCCCTTTTCTTGTAATTTCATAAATACTTTTGGATGCATTGTTTTAATGAGTTGTTTTAGTCTTGCATAATTAATGTTAAGTAACTGTATTAGTGTATGATTAGTGTCACTAATCATACTTTAATTATGTACTTAGTTGAATTAATCCCTCATATCGTAAATCGATCGGATTAATTGATTTCCCGATTCTTCGCACCGATGAATTTGATTCTAATTGAGTTGAATTTTCTAATAAACCTTGATAATCACTTGATTAATTTTTAATGACCACTGATTAGGTTATAATTGGCTATTAAATGCAGATTAGGTCATTGTTGCTAACCTGGTTTAGTGCCGGATGTTACAGTCTCCCCCTGTTAAGGGAATTTCATCCCGAAATTTTATCCTGTTTCCTTGGGGGTATTGTCACTTAAGAGTAGATAAGAGTATCTTTGCTTAAACTAGCCTTTGCATGCCTAAGTGAATTGTGGTCCATGTCTGGAATTCCATCTGACCTTGAGGATGGGTATACAACTGTGCTTTAATCTTTTGACCATACGGTCCATGATTTCAACCGGCCCTTTGATGAAGCGAAGTTTATCGGTTAGTTGGAGCTCTTCCAAGGGGGGTAACAAGTATCTCCTATAACAAACACTTCTTCTTATTCGATACATGGAACGTATTGTGCATGCTGCTAAGCTCTGGTGGTAACTCTAAACGATAAGCTACGAGTCCAATTCCCTTTAAGACTTTGCATTGCCAATGTATCGAGGGTTTAATTATCCTTGTTTCACAAATCGTACCACGCCCTTCCATGGCGAGACTTTCATCAGTACTCATTCTCCTAATTAGAACTCAAGGGATTTTCTATTTTCATCTGCATAACATTCTTACAATCGCAGGCAACTTTTAGTCAGTTTCGTATCTGTACTATCCTTTCAGTAGTTTCGTGAATGATTTTAACGCCAGTGATTTGGCCATTTCCCACTTCTTCCTGATAAATCGGTGATCGACACTTTTGCCCGTAGAGGGCCTCAAACGGAGCAGCTTCAACACTTGAGTGATAGCTATTGTAGTACGATAATTCCACTAAGGTAATTGAGTGTCCATTACATAGGCTCTTAATGTGTGTTCTAGGGTTTCGATCGTTCTATTATTCTAACCATCGGTCTGGGGGTGTTATGTGGTACTTCATGTCTAAGTTTTTATTCAAAGCTTGCTGTAATAATTGCCAAAAACTTAGATGTAGATCTACTATCCATTTTCGAAATGATTATAATAGGCACTCCGTGTCCGGAGACGACTTCCTTGAGGTACGTTTGGACTAGCTTAGTCATCATGATGTTCTTTTTGATTGGTAGGAACGCGCGGATATTGTTAGGTGGTCGACTATTACCCAAATGGTTTCTGATGTTTTATCTTAACTTTGGAGCATGTTTGGAATTTTCTGACAGATGAGGCAATGTCATTTCATTATAGGCCACCCGTATAGCTCCTTAAGGATCATGATACATTTAATCGGATCCGGGGTGGACTACATATCCTAATTTGTGTCCTTCATCCATAGCCAGCTTTCTTATTCCACCAAACAGAGTAATCGGATTCTATTCATGAAATATCGATTTTTATTAGTCCTTATCCTAAACTATTTATCCACTCGTACTTTTAACGGCTTAGCTCATTAGTTTTCCTCGGGTGATAATGAATTTTCACGGTTGCAATTACTTATTAGTTCCATCCAACGGTACTACTTCGTATTCGACTCTTTCTGGTTCAAGATGTGTTGGAGGCTCTTATGGTCTGTGAATACAATACACTTCATACCGTACAACTAATGTCTCCAAGGATAAAGAATACTGCTTCAAGATCCAGATCATGCGTTGTGTAAATCACCTAGTGAACCTTAAGTTTTCATAAAGCATATGCTATGACCCTATCTTTCTATATCAACCTATTGTGTGAAGTGTCACAGTAATCTACAAATTTCTTGCTTCTCTTGGATAAAATAAGCGCACTGCGTAGTATGTGCTTTAATAACTGATATGATGTCTCCTGATCCTCGCCCCAATCATACTTAATGTCTTTTTGGGTCAGTTCTGTTAGAGCTCCGGTGATCTTTGAGAAATTTTTGATAATTGCCTATACTAAGTGGCAAGTCTTAAGGACTGTCGTATCTCTATGGGGGTTCTAAGAGTTGACCAATTCCTGATAGCCTCGATCTTTGCGGGGTCGACTTGGATCCCTTTACTATTGATCACGTGACGGAGAAATCTTACCTATCTTAGCCAAAACTCAAATTAGAAAGCTTGGCATGTAGTTGTCTTTTCTTTAACAACTCTAGAATCAGTCTTAAATGTTTGCTCGTGCTCCTCCTTGCTTCGCGAACTAGGCCTTTTTTTGAATTTGACTTGCCTCGATGTTGGGTGTTCAGGTAAGTGTTCTGGAAAAACTTTGGGGTAACCATAGATAATAAGAATATTTTCGAGCCGTTTTTCCTTTGGCTCCCCCTCTGTCAACACTTCAGGGTCCTAATGCTACGGATGATGCTTACTTTGGTATTTCTTGTTTTGCCTTGAACGGTAAAGACCTTCTTATTGACTAAAGGCATATGAACTGTGTTCTTGTTGCATACTATTTCCACACAATTTTCGATAGTCAATCCATGCCTTTGACCACGTAAAACACTTCTCAGTTTGATGGGTATCAAGTCTTGTTTCAAAGAGTTGGCCTACTAATTCTAAGGAGCATCCTTGACTTATATTATTCGTCTTAAGCGACTTACTGTCATCAACCTCAATAGCATAAGTGGCACTTAATGGTGTAAGAATGGAATTTATCTGCTTACTGAACTTAGTGGATATAAAGCTCCTATCAGCAGCAGTATCAAACAGTAGAAATGCATAAGTGGTATCAATTGGGATAAGAGGATAAGTCTATGGGTTTGAAATTTCTTAGGCAGATTGTCGTACTACATATCATCATGCACATAGTTATAGATAAAACTTAGTTCTTCATTAAAATGCTTGATACTTAATCTTTGTACATGATATGGTCGGAATTTTCTGATAAATTCTTAAGCCTTACATACCCTAAGATATATCAGATAGTATAGCCTATAGAATTACTATAAAATGGTGGGAATGGTACTAAGTATGAGATGCCTTCGGGGTTCCCTCGTACTCCAGAGCGTTAAGTCGTTGGGTTAGTTCTGCACTGCGGGCTTTGTGCTCTGCTAGGTGCTGTCACAATTCGTCGATTCCGTCTTGTTGAATCGCCTGGGTATTCTGGTTGGTCTAAGGTTTATTGGTGGTTTTCATTGCATCCTACTTAATCCTTGCAAAGATCTCACCGACCACTTGGTGGATTTTGTCAAAATTGGAGGTTGTGTCTGGCGGTTCTTTCCACCAACAGGGGTACCGTTCGTTGCGTAGGTTTCTGGGTAAGTGTCGACACTTGAGAAGAAGATGGTGTGCCGACTTCAAACTGGCTTTGGATCCCCTCCTCGTTTCTCCACTCTTGAAGAGTGTGAGGCGTCCATCCCCACTGTCTTACGTTCACCTGTCGTTACAGCGGCGGGCTTGGCCGATGAGTAGGTACCGAGATAGACCCCCGTTGTGCTAGTCACACCCTTTTCCTAGGGCTGAACTTCCTTAATGGTCCATTGGGATAGTTTCAGTGGTGGTGATGGTGGGGCAATTTATGATGCAGGGTCACGGTTGTCCTCCTTGTGTTTTAACGGGTCCATTGCATCGTCATTGATTGTTCCCGATCCAAAGTACACCTCAGCGTCACCTTGGCTTCCTTGTTCCATGGGTGAGAATTCATCCTCTGAGTCATAGAGGATAATAACCATATTGTTCGACATGTTATTGTCATCAGGGTCAAAATATGTGTTCACAGTTCTAGAAGAAAGTTTAGTTTTTGTAGCAGTTATGGTCTAGGGTAGTAATGCAACCTAGTTCACTATAACTATGGCTCTGATACCAATCTGCCACACCCCGTTACCCTGGTTGGCAACGAAGCGTGACCTCGCGGAAGCGTAACCATAATCATAAGGAACGACCACTATATGGACGTTTTCAAAAATACATTAATTTAACTTCAAATATAAATATTCTTTTACATAACAAAAATACAGCGTGAGTAGTTCTTAAAATTTAAATACACAATTTAGTTTATCCGGAAGGATGCAAGTAAATCTCCGAGTTTGAAAATAATGCGACTCCATAATGAACGGAAGCCTTGGAATACTTCCGATAAATGTGCATGTCTCAAACACCTGAAAATACATGCTTAAATACGTCAACGAATTGTTAGTGAGCTCATAGGTTTACACGAAAAGACTAGTTGTATGGACATTATCAGATGAGTTGAATTTATAAAATCATAAATTCCGTGTATGTATTACATAAACCAACATGGAACCGAAGCTTAATTAAAGATGAGTTTGCCCTGTGCAGTATTCCCATACGTAATACCGTGTGTTGAATATATATGCACTCGTTGTTAGCCGACCCGAACTAACCCGAATGGGGGACATGACTCCCAATAGATCTATCCACAATATATTCGCGCTTGCAAATAAATGCAATTAACGGTTCATGATTTGAGGGCTGATGGATCCAAACATGTAATACATATAAGAAATAAACAGTTTTGATGTCCATATGAAAACAGTGCATGTATTTCCACCCCAAAAGATAGTGAAAATAGGGGCTATGAAGACTCACCGAGCGTGTGATGGCATAAACGAGCAAAAAAAGCTTTTTTTTCGTAAGTTGATGGATGGTGCACCGAGCGAGATTAATCGAGCCCTAAATGATAATAGGGACTTAATATCTCTAATATATGATAATATATATATTTATAGATTTTTATGTCTTAAATCACCCAACATTACAAGTTTATAATTAAAACCCGCTTAAAACGTCAAGTTTATATATATATATATATATATATATATATATATATATATATATATATATATATATATATATATATATATATATGTATATATATATATATATATATATATATATATATATATGTAATTTTCCAGCTTTTTCGGAGGTTTTTCGGCCTATTTTGAGGCTGTTTTTGACCAAGCTCCAAAACGTTTTAGGCTTTGGTATTCTAGGACATTAAACTACTATATACAAAGGATTTTTAGAATCCAGAACGGTCATTTAATCGAGATGTTTAGGTTGGTGAAAAAGCTTGTTAAAAACGCTATGTTGGCCATTTTTGAGCTGTCAAACTTTCGGTTTCCCAAATAATTTCTGGAGGTCTTAAACTCCAAAATAAATTATGAAAACTTCCAGATCTATAGTTAAGACATAGATCTAAGTTTTGAGACAAGAATCAACTCATTTCGATAAGTTATGAATCAGTTATGTTTTTTCAAAGTCGATATAAACTTTCCGCCGAAAATCCGCAGTTTATAAACTTGAAATAACTTATGATTATTGTTGTTTATTCAAAGACTACTTGTATAAAAGTTATAAAAGTTATAAAACACATATATATCACATATTTTCATAATCTTAACATTTTTATAATGTGTTCATATATTCATAAACACATTTAAAGAAACAACTTAAAAACAAAAACTAGAAATTTATAAACTTGAGTTTTTATGAAACTTGTTGTTGTTGGTGATTATATATATTATGCAAGACTTATATAAACATAAATGTAAGATGAAATAAGTTAGTATTTACTTACTTTGAAGTGTTTAGAGTATGATTTTGAGTAGAAGTTGAAATCCTTGCAAGATATGCACCAAAACACTTGAATTTCTTGAAGAACACTTGAATGAAAAGGTTTTTGATGTGTGTGTGTATAGATCCGGTTTTTAGAAAGAAAAAGAGGGATTTTGGTGTGAAAATAATGAAAGGGAAGCTCTCTATTTATTGGAATAGTCTTGGTCTTTCAAATGGAGGTTGAGTGCACACTTGGTTGAATTGAAAGAGAATGGTGAAATGAAAGGGAATGGAGAAAGGAGATTTGATGTAGATGGTGCATGGTGTTCTTAATATAAAATTGAAAATCAAGTGTGTGTGTGTACTATGAAGGCTTGCCATGTGAAGGTATTTTCCATGTATTTTACATTTTTTTTTTGCATAAAAGTATTTAGAAATGTATTCTTGTATTTCTCTTTTCTTGTAATTTCATAAATACTTTTAGATGCATTGTTTTAATGAATTGTTTTAGTCTTGCATAATTAATGTTAAGTAACTGTATTAGTGTATGATTAGTGTCACTAATCATAATTTAATTATGTACTTAGTTGAATTATTCCCTCATATCGTAAATTGATCGGATTAATTGATTTCCCGATTCATCGCACCGATGAATTTGATTCTAATTGAGTTGAATTTTCTAATAAACCTTGTTAATCACTTGATTAATTTCTAATGACCACTGATTAGGTTATAATTGACTATTAAATATAGATTAGGTCATTGTTGCTAACCTGGTTTAGTGCCGGATGTTACAGTCTCCCCCTGTTAAGGGAATTTCGTCCCGAAATTTTATCTTGTTTCCTCAAGGGTATTGTTATTTAAGAGTATATGAGAGTATCTTTGCTTTAACTGGCCTTTGCATGCCCTAGAGAATTCGTGTTCATGCCTAGAATTCCATCTGACCTTGAGGATGGGTATACAACTGTGCTTCCATCCTTTGACCTTACGGTCCATGATTTCAACCGGCTCTTTGTTGAAGCAAAGTTTATCAGTTAGTTGGATCTCTCCCAAGGGGTAACAAGTGTCTCCTTTAACAACCACTTCTTCTTATTCGATACATGGAAGGTATTGTGCATGCTGCTAAGCTCTGGTCGTAACTTTAAACGATAAGCTACCAGTCCAATCCCCTTTAAGACTTTGTATTGCCAATGTATCGAGGGTTTAATTATCCTTGTTTCCCAAATCATAACACGCCCTTCCATGGCAAGACTTTCATCAGTACTTGTTCTCCTAATTAGAACTCAAGGGATTTTCTATTTTCATCTGCATAACTTTCTTACCATCGCAGGCAACTTTTGGTCAGTTCTGTATCTGTACTATCCTTTTGGGTAGTTTTGTGAATGGTCTTAGGGCCAGTGATTTGGCTATTTCCTACTTCTACCCAACAAATCGGCGATCGACACTTTCGCCCGTAGAGGGCCTCAAACGGTGCAGCTTTAATACTCGAGTGATAGCTATTGTAGTAAATAATTCCACTAAGGCAATTGAGTATCCATTACACAGGCTCTTAATGTGTGTTCTAGGGTTTGGATCGTTCCATTATTCTGACCATTGGTCTGAGGGTGATAAGTGGTACTCATGTCCAAGTTTGTATCCAAAGCCACACTTGATTTTCAATTTTATATTAAGAAGACCATGCACCATCTACATCAAATCTCCTTTCTCCATTCCCTTTCATTTCACCATTCTCTTTCAATTCAACCAAGTGTGCACTCAACCTCCATTTGAAAGACCAAGACTTTTCCTATAAATAGAGGGCTTCCCTTTCATTATTTTCACACCAAAATCCCTCTTTTTTTCCTCTAAAAACCGGATCTATACACACACACATCAAAAACCTTTTCATTCAAGTGTTCTTCAAGAAATTCAAGTGTTTTGGTGCATATCTTTCAAGGATTTCAACTTCTACTCAAAATCATACTCTAAACACCTCAAAGTAAGTAAATACTAACTTATTTCATCTTACATTTATGTTTATATAAGTTTTGCATAATATATATACTCACCAACAACAACAAGTTTCATAAAAACTCAAGTTTATAAATTTCTAGTTTTTTGTTTTTAAGTTGTTTCTTTAAATGTGTTTATGAATATATGAACACATTATAAAAATGTTAATATTATAAAATCATGTGATATATATGTGTTTTATAACTTTTATAACTTTTATACAAGTAGTCTTTGAATAAACAACAAGAATCATAAGTGATTTCAAGTTTATAAACTGCGGATTTTCGGCAGAAAGTTTATATCGACTTTGAAAAATCATAACTAATTCATAACTTATCGAAATGAGTTAATTCTTGTCTCAAAAGTTAGATCTATGTCTTAACTATAGATCTGGAAGTTTTCATAATTTATTTTGGAGTTTAAGACCTACAGAAATTATCTGGGAAACCGAAAGTTTGACAGCTCAAAAATGGCAAACATATGGTTTTTAACAAGCTTTTTCACCAACCTAAACATGTCGAAAAATAGCCGTTCTTGATTCTAAAAATCCTTTGTATATAGTAGTTTAATTTCCTAGAAAACCAAAGCCTAAAACGTTTTGGAGCTTGGTTTCCCATTTAATTCCATGCAATCAAGCCCATGCATAGATTTGTTTTTCAAATAAGTGGTTAGATTGCATGACATGCCTACAACTATCGTCTTCTTTCGGGACACCATGTTTTTGAGTTACTTTTTGAAAACTCTATGGGGAGAGATGGGGATGAGAATTTTGTTTTCAACAACTTGTCATCCCTAAACAGATGGTCAAACTAAAGTTGCGAATCACACTCTTGGTACTATGTTGCTATCAATAATTGGAAGAAATGTGAAAACATGGGAGCAACGCATACCCCATGAGTTTGCATATAATCGAAATGTGCATTCTCCTACTAAGTATTCATCATTTAAAATTGTATATGGATTTAAGCCAATATTTCCTATGGATTTAACTCCTTTGCCTGTGAATGAGCATCTGAATTTAGATGGTAAAAAGAAGGCTGAATTTGTCAAACATATACATGAGAAGGCAAGACGCAATATCGAAGAGCGAACCAAGAAGTATGAACAAGCAAACTAGGGCAAATGAAAAGTGACTTTTGAACCGGGAGATTGGGTGTGGCTTCATTTGTGGAAAGAAAGATTCCCAACCAAGAGAAAATCAAAGTTGATGCCCAGAGGAGAGGGACCATTTCAAGTTTGGAAGAATTTTTAATCACAATGCTGACAAACTCGATCATCCTGATGAGTATAGTGTTCATGATGTCTTCAATGTTGTTGATCTAAGACCATTTGATGTGTGTGACGATTTGAGAACAAATCACTCTCAAGAGGGGAGGAATGATGAGAACTCATCTAAGGGTCAAAAAGATGACGATCCATTGATGAGAACCCATCTAATGGTCAAGATGATGAAGATCCATTAAGGTGGAAGATTGGGCCTATCATAATGTCTAAATCCAAGATGTTCCAAGATGCTACCAATGGACAGACTAAATCTTGCCGGAATAATGCTCTCGTGTCTTCGCAAAATAACCTAGCAAGCTTCCTAATTTCGCTACAAGTTGAAGCCCTAGATTAGCCCATATTTTCATGGCCCAAGTTATGGTTATTTAACATAGCCCATGAACAAAGAATTTCGGCTATCCCCGCACTTAGCCCATGTTTTGTCCATAACTCACTCATTACAAGCCAGATTTGAGTCAAATAAAAGCCCAATGAAAGCTAAGCCTTTTCCATATCTTTTCAAGAAGAATAAAGCCCAATAAAGGACCGTTTTCACGTCCAAAAATCTGCCCAAAAGAGTGTCCATGTTCAATGCACTTGTCAAGATTAATTACAAGGCAATTTGAAAGTATTCTCTTCATTTCAAGACATTTTGAAGGTCATGGCCATTTACATGGAGGATACTAAGGGTTTTGCAAGATACAATGAACCAAGAAACATTCTAGAATATTCAAGTAGTGAAATGTCAAGAAGGCCCTTTTGTAAGTAGTTTTGCTAATTTGATCGCTTATCGTGATAGCTTTTGTTACTTATCTAGATGGTTGGTTTTCCTTATATTTTCGTCTATAAATAGTGGACAAAGTTCTTATTTGTATCATCCTTCATTTGAGTAATATTGTGAGTTTTTAACTCTTTTTGTTCCTTACGAAGTTGTAGATTTTATCAAGTATTCTAGATTGTGACGTTCGAAACTTATCAATAAACTTGGTGGGGTTGGTTTTGGCATTTTCTTATACCAAGGTTCTTGCCTCATTATAGGCAACGGGTCACGGTTTCACCATCTATACCAGGGTCCTTGCCTCGTTTATAGGCAACAGGTCGTGATTCCATCCATTTCTCATAATAACATCTAATAGAACGATCGGGCAACCTGTGATAAATCTCATATTTTCATCGGGTGAGATCACATCATTTGGTATCCAAGCCACTTCTATTGGTTTGTTTTCTGATCGTAGTTTATTTTTTCCGGTATCATTTTTTTTCTTCTTGTTCTTATTTTGGATTTCAAGTAATAGTAAGTAGTGGACCTCGTCACAAGTTAGCTTGATTAAAATTATCAAGAAATAAGGAAGTTGGGATTTAAATAAGTTATATATTTGGGTTCTTTATATTAATTCGTATAGTTTTGTTCCTAAAAAAAGAATAAAAAGTGAAAAGAAAAGAAAAGTATAAAAAAAACTATCAAAGTGAAAAAAAAGAAGAAAGAAGTGGAAAAAAATAGAGGAAAAAAACAAGTGGAAAAAAGTAGAGAAAAAAAAGAAGTGAAAGAAAAAAAAAGTGGAGGAACGTTAATAATTTTGTTTAGTATTATATTTCTTTTTGGGTTTGTTACACTCACGTTTATTGAAGTTGTTGGTACGTTACGAATTCCTCAAGGCCACAACCCTAACTTAATTTTGCTTTCTTTTAGTTTGTTTTGAACTTTTAGAATTAAAAAGAGAGGTAAAAGGCAGTGTGGTAAGATCAATCGAGGGAAAAAGCTTTGGTTGCATACACGAGTGTTGAGTGATTAATCAACATGAGAGAAACACGTTAGGGAGAGTGGAAAGGTCATAATCTTTTTATTATTCATTGTTTATTATTATTATTATTTTTTTTTGCAGATATATAAGATGGCAGATGACCAATCCCTTCCAAATCTTCTAGTTCAAGCTCTCATGGATGAAATGCGACGATTAATGAGAGACGAGTTCACGCAAGTTCATGAAAGAATGGACCAATTGGAGGCACAAATACCACGTGAACAAACACCATCACAAGCTTATTATGAAAATCATGATTACGGTTCTAGAGGTGATGAATGGGATGAAGAATTTCAAAGAAGACCACCTTAACGAAGGCAACATAGAGACCACAACTTGAGTTCAATAAAATGAGAATCTATATTTTCAAGGAAAGTCGGATCTGGAAGCTTACATCGATTGGGAGACTAAGATGAAATTAATCTTTGATTGCCATGAATACTCCATCCGAAGAAGGTAAAACTCACCGTTGTTCAATTTGCACTAACATGGTGGGATCAACTTGTGATTAGTAGACGAAGAAACGAAGAGAGACCCATCGATACTTGGGAAGAAATGAAGGGGGTCAAAAGGTGACGTTTTGTACCAAGTCATTACTACCGTGACCTTCACATCAAATTTCAAAGTCCGAAGCAAGGAAGTAAGTCTATGATGATTACTTCAAAGAAATGAAGGTTAATATGATTCGGGCGAATATTCAAGAGGATCGAGAAGCTACCATGGAGAGGTTCTTAAATGGTCTCAAGTATGAAATTCGAGATCGTGTTGAGATGCACCATTTTGTTGAGATCGAGGACTTGGTTCATATGGCAGTTAATATTGCAAAGTGTCTTGGCAGGGGTCATATTGCAAGTCAATGTCTAAACAAGCTTGCAATGGTCATTAAAGAAGATGGAGAAATCGAAATAGATGCTTTTGAATCCTCACACGAAGACCCGGATGGGGAAGAAGAGAACAGTTGAAGGAGAATTGTTGGTGGCAAGACGAGCCTTAAGCACCCATTTTAAGGAAGAAGATGATGCACAAAGGGAGAACGTCTTTCACACTCGATGTTGTGTTCAAGGCAAGGTATGTAGTGTTAGATTTGATGGTGGGAGTTGTACTAATGTGGCTAGTGCGTCCATGATTGAAAAGTTAGTGTTACCGACGATGAACCATCGAAAACCATATAAACTTCAATGGCTTAATGATAGTGGTGAGATGCGAGTTACAAAGCAGGTTTTGGTGTCGTTTCGTATCAGTAAGTTATGCCTTTTGGCTTAGCAAATGCTCCTAGTACATTCATGAGATTTATGAACCACGTTTTGCGTGATTTCATTGGCAAGTTTGTGGTTGTTTACTTTGATGATATTTTGATTCATTATCATCTTGAGCATCTAACGTGTGTTTTGAGTGTGCTTAGGAAAGAGAAGCTTTATGCAAACTTGAAGAAGTGTACTTTTTGTATTGACCCGAGGAATTTCAGATGATGAAGAGAAGGTGAAGGCTATTCAAGATTGGCCAACTCCAAAGAGTGTTGGTGATGTACGAAGTTTCCATGGTCTTCCAAGTTTTTATCACCAATTTGTGAAGAAATTTAGCACCTTGGTATCACCACTCACGGAAGTCATTAATAAGAAAGTTGGTTTTCAATGGGGCGAAGAGCAAGAGCAAGCTTTTGAAAAAATCAAATTTCAGATAACTCATGCTCCCTTGCTTTCTATGTCAAATTTTGATAAAACATTTAAATTGAGTGTGATGCGTCAGGTTTTGGAACTGGTGCGGTTTTAATGCAAGAAAGGAAACCATTGGCATATTTTAGTGAAACGTTGAGCGGCGCACCTTTGGATTATCCCACTTATGACAAAGAGAAATATGCCTCGCTTGGTTCGTGCACTAAAACTTGAAGTTTTTGAAGGGGCAACAAAAGTTGAATAAGAGACATGCTAGTGGATGGAGTTTCTTGAGATATTTCCTTATGTCATCCGATTCAAGAAAGGTACTCTCTACTCTCTTCTCTGGACTCTAAAATTCTTGGTTTCGAACAAATAAAAAATAGTTGTATCATAAGAATGTGGGGATTTTGGTATGATTTTTCAAACATGCGAAAGAAGCTCTTTTGACAAGTTTTCTTTTATACATGATGGGTTTTTGTTCAAAGAATCAAAGCATTGCATTCCAAACATGTCTTTGCGTGAGCTTTTGGTTCGGGAGGCACATAGTTGAGGCCATATGGGTCATTTTGGTGTGACAAAAACTTTGAAAATTTTGCAAGAGCATTTCTTTTGGACAAAAATGAAAGTCGATGTTGGCAAAGTTTGTGAAAAGTGCATTGTTTGTAAACAAGCCAAATCCAAGGTTCAACCTCATGGTTTGTACACTCCTCTTCCTATACCAAGTGATCCATGGATTGATCTTTCTATGGATTTTGTGTTGGGTTTGCCAAGAACAACAAGCGGAAACGATTCAATTTTTGTGGCTCATTTCATCGCATGCCATCGAACCAATGATGCTTCACATATTTTTAATTTGTTTTTCAAAGAAGTGGTGAGATTGCATGACATGCCAAGACCACCCCTTACGGGGCAGTTCTCACGAGTCTGGGTCCCACATCATGCAATACGATATTAATCAAACTAAGATAGGGTAATTAAGTGCGAAATATTAAATTACAGTACAAATTATTAGGATTTAAGTTTAATACAGATTACCGATTTTAAATTAAACTTATAAAGGGTACTATCTAATCTAGTTCATATCATCATATAATCAAATCAATCTACCCATACCACCACAGTTTCATCTGCCAATCAGTACCGAAATGTTTTGTTGAGTAGTGGTCAATGAAAACTTCGACTTGATTCTTTGTAGACCTAAGAACTAGGTCCGGCAGGTGACTTTCCTTTATCTTTTCCTGTAAAAATTATAATGTAGCAACTGTAAGCAAAGCTTAGTGACTAAATAGATTTTCAAGTTAACATGCATGTCAAGCGTATCATCAATCTAGCGTGATATGTCTTGGATGCCGCTACAGTCCTCATGATCGAGACATAGAAGTCATAGAATCGGATGATGCTCAGGCCACGCTCACGCTTAAATCATGGGGATCAGCCACATACTGGGTTAGCTACCAGTAAATCAACGTGGCGGAACATCGGAGGTCATTACCAAGTTCATTAGAACTGGTGAAATAGTCAGGTCTAGAACAATAGACCAATCAGGGCTAATCAAGCTGAATCAATATGTCAAGTCTATGCAATGATGAAGCATACGTAATCAAGTCATGATAGCCGAAATCTTAAAGCAATATCTGAAATGAACTGTAAAAGCAATATCATATGAAATGATAAGTCAAATAGCTATCATGATCCACTGGGCAACACCCAACCATGATGTGCACAAGTCACAATCCAGCTGATAATATGAATGTCAATTTAATCTAGCATCAACAATATGTCTCAACCGGAAATTCAAGCATGTTAAATCTGAATATCTATAACTCACAGCGTTGGGTCTTTATCAAACAGATGTAAAATCTGCCACCTGAGTTATCTCAGGATTTTATCTCAATCTGTTCTCTATCAAATCAAATCTTTGACCCACTCTATAAATCTTTAAATCTTTGTTCAGAATTTCACTGAACCTGTCCAGAATTTATCGTGTCAAAATCATATCAACATCATTATCTTTCAGTCTTTAAATCTTTACTATATCTGATTCTGATAACTTGTTTATTCATAAATCATTCTTGTTTTTATTAATATTCTCAAAAGATCAATAATATATATAATCATTTTGCTAATTATCTTGTTAATTTTATGCGTCGACCAAGTATTTTATTCAATATATTAGAATTTAGGAAGTGGGTTTCGAATTTATATATTAAATTCGAATATGTAAACTAATTTAAATATATTAAATTCGAATATTCGAATATATAAATATATATATATATATATATATATATATATATATATATATATATATATATATAGCAGAGATTCAAAGCCTATCATGATTATTTGCACAAATTCAAATTATAGAAACAAAATTTCAAGATTCCTTACTTTGACTTTGACAAATTCAAAATCCTTGGTTTCAATTTAAAGGATTAAGATCAAATGTGGGACTAAACTCGAATCCACACACTAAATTCGAATTATATATTTTCGAATTTAGTGTTAAAGTCGAATGCAATTTCGAATTTAGTTACAAATCGAATTTGTTCTTAATATTCAGCTTTAAAACATTCATTTTTAAGTCTAAAATCACTAATATGTTAAGTATTAAACCTATGTTCGATTATATTATACATAATCTAGTTAAAACTTAGCTTTAATCACTCAAGAAATAATAAATTCGAATTTTATCATCATAACGAAAATATAAAAGCTAAAGGATTCGATTTTTACCTTGAATTCGTACGAAATCGAACATGTGATAGCAGATTCGTGTAGTATTCTCCGAGATCTTTCTAACGATATATAAAACTTGATAATCGGCCAGTCGGTTTGGGAGATAATTTAGAGAGAAGGTAGAGAGAGAGAGAGTAGAGAGAGAGACTGATTTTTGGAATGAATAAAAATAATCTTAATTACGTTTATATACTTCATCTAGTTATATTTGCTAGTTAACCCACTTTTATTTTTGTATATTATATCTCTTTTATTTAATTATCTTTAATAATTTAATAATTGATAATATAAATATTTATATAATTTAATTAAATATTTCATAACTTAATTAAATTATAATTCAAATAATGTAACATTATTACATTATCGGTTCAAAATACTGAATTTATGACTGGGTCAAAAGTTAGGTTGTTACCGAATGGGCTCCACCATGCACAAACTTCGTCCCCGAAGTTAGTTATGTTCGAACAGAATTGGATATGTTGCTTTCATGACATCTCTGGATTCCCAAGACTGATGCGAACCTTTGTGGTGTTTCCACTGGACGAGCACCATCTGTATATCTTTATTCCGAAGCTTTTTGATCTTCGAGTCCAAAATACGTTCTGGCTCTTCAACCACTCGAAGCTTTTCATCAACTTGCGAGTTAACATGTGGTATTTGAACTTCTCTTTCATCGGCTAAGCTCTTTCTCAAGTGACTAACATGGAATACAGGATGTATTCCAGATAAGTCCGCTGGCAGTTCAAGACGATAAGATTGATTTCCTATCTTTTCGACAATCTTGAACGGACCGATGAATCTCGGAGCTAGCTTATTTCTTTTTATGAATCTAACCACATTCTTCATTGGAGATACTTTCAGTATCACCCAATCGTTAACCGCAAAGCTGATAGATCTGTGTCGATTATCATAATATGACTTCTGCCTGCTTTGAGCTTCAAGAATGTTCCTTCTGACAAGTTGAATCTTTTCATGAGTCAGCTGTTGAAGGGCAGGACCTGCTATTGGCGATTCACCTGTTTCGCGCCAACAGGTGGGAGTTCTGCACTTTCGTCCATATAAAGCTTCAAAAGGAGCCATCTTGATCGTTGAATGATAATTGTTATTATATGAGAATTCGACCAACGGCAAGTGGTCATCCCAGTTACCACCTAGATCAAGAATGCAGGCACGAAGCATATCTTCTAAAGTTAAGATAGTACGCTCACTCTGGCCATCGGCATTTGGATGATAAGCAGTACTCATAGAGATCCGAGTACCCGTCCCATCTTGTAGAGCTTGCCAGAATCTAGATGTGAAACGAGTATCACGATCAGATACTATAGACTTTGGCACACCGTGAGGAGAAATTATTTCTGTGATATACAACTTTGCCAATCTATCAAGGGAGTACGTCTCTTTCATCGGTATGAAGTGAGCTGACTTCGTTAATCGGTCCACGACTACCCAGATGGAGTCGTGCTGTCTTTTGGTCTTAGGCAACTTCGTGACGAAGTCCATTGTTATATGCTCCCACTTCCACTCAGGAACTGGCAGTGGTTGCATATCCCCAAAGGGTTTCTGATGTTCTGCCTTAACCATCTGACATATTCTGCAGTTTTCAACATAATGACTGATGTCTTTCTTCATTCCTGGCCACCAGTAGTCAGCTTTTAGATCGAAGTACATCTTTGAGCTGCAGGATGAACAGATAATTTGGACTGATGAGCTTCAGATAGAAGAGTGCTGCGAATTGAACCATACTTAGGAACCCAGATTCGATTTCCCTTGAGACAGTGAAGTCCCAAATAATTCAGAGTTAGAAATTGTAATTGCCCTTTTAGATTTTCAGAATCAATATTCTCTTCTTTCAGTGCTTCAGCTTGAGCAATTCTGATGTCTTCGATAAGATCAGAAGAACGTATAACCGGAGTTAGGGCATAGCAGCACTTTTCTAGATAAACTTTTCTACTCAAAGCATCCGCGACAACATTAGCTTTGCCGGGATGATATACGATCTCGCAATCATAGTCCTTGATAAGTTCCAAGGACCGTCGCTGTTTCATATTCAGATCCTTTTGAGTAAAAAGATGTTTGAGACTCTTATGATCGGTGTAGAGCTGACACCGAGTCCCATAAAGATAATGCCGCCAGATTTTCAGTGCAAAGGTAACGGCAGCCAACTCAAGATCATGAGTTGGTGCACTTTTCTCGTAGTCTTTCAGTTGCCTTGAAGTGTAGGCAATACCTTTTTCCCCTTTGCATCAGAACACATCCTAAGCCAGTACCAGATGCGTTACTGTAAACGACAAAGTCATCATTGCCTTCTGGTAAGGCTACGATCGGTGCTTGAATAAGCTTTTGTTTCAAAGTTTCGAATGCCTCTTGCTGTTTATCCGCCCATACGAAAGGTGTATTCTTTCGTGTTAGCATCGTAAGTGGCACAGCAATCTTCGAGAAGTCCTTTATGAATCGCCGATAATAACCGGCCAATCCAAGGAAACTTCTTATTTCGGAGGCATTGCGAGGCGTTTGCCATTTTTGAACGGCCTCGACTTTAGACGGATCAACGGAAATACCTTTGCCAGAAACAACATGGCCAAGGAATTGAATCTATAAAAGCAATAAAGTAGAGTTTCAAGTTTCGTTCAATCATAGAACGCTTAAGGAATAGCTCAAGGCAATGTAAAGTTATACCTGTCTGAGCCAGAATTCGCACTTAGAAAATTTTGCATAGAGTCTTTATTTTCTCAGTAACTCTAGCAATTGCCGCAAATGAATAGCATGATCAGCCTCCGTTTTGGAGTAAATCAGAATATCGTCTATGAATACGATAACTGACTTATCCAGCATCGGTCTGCACACGCGATTCATGAGGTCCATGAACGCCGCTGGTGCATTTGTTAAGCCGAACGACATCACGAGAAATTCGTAATGACCGTATCTTGTTCGGAAGGCTGTCTTTGGAACATCCTCATCTTTAACTTTCAACTGATGATACCCAGAACGAAGATCTATTTTCGAGAAATAGCTGGCTCCTTGTAGCTGATCAAACAGATCATCAATCCTGGGCAGAGGATATTTATTCTTTATAGTAACTTTGTTCAACTCGCGGTAGTCGATGCACATACGGAAAGTTACGTCTTTCTTTTTGACAAATAAGACAGGTGCACCCCACGGAGATGAACTCGGTCGAATAAACCCCTTTTCCAACATCTCTTGCAACTGTTTTGACATTTCCTGCATTTCTGCAGGTGCAAGTCTGTAAGGAGCTTTTGCAATGGGAGCCGCACCAGGAACTAAGTCAATGCCGAATTCGACTTGACGTTCTGGTGGCACTCCAGAAATATCATCGGGAAAGACGTCTGGAAACTCACAGACGATAGGAATGTCAGCTAGGGTTTTCTTTTCAGAGTTAGATTCAGAAGAGACGTAGCACAAATAAGATTCGTGACCCTTAGACAAACATTTGTGAGCTTTCTCTACAGAAATGAAGCAGTGAGCACCTTTTCTTTTCTCTCCTTTGATCTCCAATACTCGGCCGTCTGAGGACTTGATTCTGATGATCCGACGGTTGCATACGATTGTTACTTTGTTGTTCGTTAGCCAGTCCATGCCGATGATAACGTCAAACTCTTTTAGCGGAATCGGTATAAGATCGAGGTTGAATACAATATTATTTACGAGCAGGGTGCTGTTTCGGTAGACAGAATCAGCCATAACATAGTTGTTACTGGCTGTCTTGATATCAATTACAACAGGAAGCTTTGACGGGTATTTAGATAATCTTGATGCAAAAGAAGTCGATATAAAGGAATGACTAGCGCCAGAATCAAATACTACGCGAGCAGGTATCGTATTTAACAGAAACGTACCGATAACTACGTCAGGTGTTTCTCTTGCTTCTTCTGCCGTTATCTGAAACGCACGTTTCCTTGCTGTCGGAGTTGCAGCAGAACTCTTTACTGTAGAACCTCCCGCTGATGATTGCGACTGAAATCGTTGCCCGCTGCGACACTGATACATGAAGTGTCCTCTTTTCCCGCATTTTGCACATCCGCAACCTTGCTGTGGGCACTCTTCACTGCTGTGACCAATTCGGTTACACGCAAAACAAGTAACATCATCTGGGTTACACAGTCCCATATGTGACTTTCTGCATCTCTTGCAGAATCGAGGTTCGTTTGTAAGTGAATACGCTTGGGCTTTAGGTTGGGATTGTTGAGATTGCTGAGTCTGAGATTTGTTTGGCCTGAAGAATCTACCGAATCTCTGTTTCTTCGGAGGAGAAGGACATGTTGGATTAGCTGATGGAGCATAAAGCTGATCGCCATATTCTAGGTATCCCCTCTCGATCAGTCTGGCCGCTTCAACCATTTCCAGATAGGACTTATACTTTATCGCGCTCATCGGGTGCCGGTATCTTGGGTTGAGTCCTCCGCGAAATCTATTCATTTTTCTTTCTTCGGTAGCTACTTGATACGATGAGTAGCCGCATAGTCGCGAGAATTCATGCTCATATTCGTCAACAGTTTTGGTTCCCTGAGTCAGCTACATCAGTTGAACCTCCATCTTATCTTGTTGGTCGATCGGACAATATTTTGCGTTGAACATATCTAGGAACTGGTTCCACTGTAAAGTCTGTATAACTTCTTCGCCATAGATACTTCTCTGGGTCTTCCACCATGCATGGGCAGCTCCAACAAACAATGCAGAAGCATAGCTCACTTTCTTTGAATCTAAGTAGTCAGAGATTCTGAAAATCTCTTCGGTATGGCTGATCCAATCCATCGCCTGAATTGGATTCATTGTACCCTCAAAGTTCAGGGCACCGCTAGCTTTGAAATCTTTAAACTTGCAGCCTTTTGGCTGAGCGATTTGGGTTTCAGGAGTAGAGTTATCAGAATCAGATTCTTCATTTCTGGACTTGCTTATCTTTTCGCTTATTTTTCTTATCATTACGTCTTTTAGCTTCGACCTCATCTCTGGCCTGAAACTGTTCTTGCATTATTTTATTTTGTTGCTCAGAGTGTTGGGCTAACAATTGTTGCATCATCTCAAACATTTGCTGTGGGGTCATGTTGCTTGGTATGTCACCTGATCCTGATCCTGACATCCTAACTGAAAATTAAAATCAATTAACTATCAGTTTATAGACTTAGATCTATGTACCCTTTTTTCCCATCCTAATAGTCTGTACATCCTATCTCAGTTCAATCCACCTAAACGTTTGATACATATGTATTGCTTCAGTTTGAGACCAAGTATACTCATGTAATACTTGATTCACTCAAACTATGGGCTCTGATACCATCCTGTGAAGACCACCCCGTACGGGGCAGTTCTCACGAGTCTAGGTCCCACATAATGCAATACGATATTAATCAAACTAAGATAGAGTAATTAAGTGCGGAATATTAAATTACAGTACAAATTATTAGGATTTAAGTTTAATACAGATTACCGATTTTAAATTAAACTTATAAAGGAGACTATCTAATCTAGTTCATGTCATCATATAATCAAATCAATCTACCCATACCACCACAGTTTCATCTGCCAATCAGTACCGAAATGTTTTGTTGAGTAGTGGTCAATGAAAACTTCGACTTGATTCTTTGTAGACCTAAGAACTAGGTCCGGCAGGTGACTTTCCTTTATCTTTTCCTGTAAAAATTATAATGTAGCAACTGTAAGCAAAGCTTAGTGACTAAATAGATTTTCAAGTTAACATGCATGTCAAGCGGATCATCAATCTAGCGTGATATGTCTTGGCTGCCGCTACAGTCCTCATGATCGAGACATAGAAGTCATAGAATCGGATGATGCTCAGGCCACGCTCACGCTTAAATCGTGGGGATCAGCCACATACTGGGCTAGCTACCAGTAAATCAACGTGGCGGAACATCGGAGGTCATTACCAAGTTCATTTGAACTCGTGAAATAGTCAGGTCTAGAACAATAGACCAATCAGGGCTAATCAAGCTGAATCAATATGTCAAGTCTATGCAATGATGAAGCATACGTAATCAAGTCATGATAGCAGAAATCTTTAAGCAATATCTGAAATGAACTGTAAAAGCAATATCATATGAAATTATAAGTCAAATAGCTATCATGATCCACTGGGCAACACCCAACCATGATGTGCACAAGTCACAATCCAGCTGATAATATGAATGTCAATTTAATCTAGCATCAACAATATGTCTCAACCGGAAATTCAAGCATGTTAAATCTGAATATCTATAACTCACAGTGTTGGGTCTCTATCAAACAGATGTAAAATATGCCACCTGAGTTATCTCAGGATTTTATCTCAATCTGTTCTCTGTCAAATCAAATCTTTGACCCACTTTATAAATCTTTAAATCTTTATTCAGAATTTCACTGAACCTGTCCAGAATTTATCGTGTCAATATCATATCAACATCATTATCTTTCAGTCTTTAAATCTTTATTATATTTGATTCTGATAACTTGTTTATTCATAAATCATTCTTTGTTTTATTAATATTCTCAAAAGATCAATACATATATATTAATATATATAATCATTTTGCTAATTATTTTGTTAATTTTATGCGTCGACCAAGTATTTTATTCAATATATTCGAATTTAGAAAGTGGGTTTCGAATTTATATATTAAATTCGAATAAACTAATTGATAGATAAATTCAATGCATACCATTCGAATATATATATATATATATATATATATATATATATATATATATATATATATATATATATATATATATATATATATATATATATATATATATATATATATATATATATATAGCATAGATTCGAAGCCTATCATGATTATATGCACAAATTCAAATTATAGAAACAGAATTTCAAGATTCCTTACTTTGACTTTGACAAATTCAAAATCCTTGGTTTCAATTTAAAGGATTAAAATCAAATGTGGGACTAAACTCGAATCCACACACTAAATTCGAATTTTATATTTTCGAATTTAGTGTTAAAGTCGAATGCTATTTCGAATTTAGTTACAAATCGAATTTGTTCTATTTATTTCGAATTTGTTCTTGTCATCTCGAATTTGTTCTTAATATTCAGCTTTAAAACATTCATTTTTAAGTCTAAAATCACTAATATGTTAAGTATTAAACCTATGTTCGATTATATTATACATAATCTAGTTAAACCTTAGCTTTAATCACTCAAGAAATAATAAATTCGAATTTTATCTTCAAAACGAAAATATAAAAGCTAAAGGATTCGATTTTTACCTTCAATTTGTATGAAATCGAACATGTGATAGCAGATTCGTGTAGTATTCTCCGAGATCTTTCTTACGATATATAAAACTTGATAATCGACCGGTCGGTTTGGGAGATAATTTAGAGAGAAGGTAGATAGAGAGTGTAGAGAGATAGTAGAGAGAGAGAGAGAGACTGATTTTTGGAATGAATAAAAATAATCTTAATTACATTTATATATACTTCATCTAGTTATATTTGCTAGTTAACCCACTTACATTTTTGTATATTATATCTCTTTTATTTAATTATCTTTAATAATTTATTAATTCATAATATAAATATTTATATAATTTAATTAAATATTTCATAACTTAATTAAATTATAATTCAAATAATGTAACATTATTACATTATCGGTTCAAAATACTGAATTTATGACTGGGTCAAAAGTTAGGTTGTTACATTGATGCCTAGAGGAGAATGACAAGTGTTGCAGAAAATCAATGACAACGCTTACAAACTTGATCTTTCTGATGAGTATAATGTTCACGATGTATTTAATGTGGCTGATTTAAGTCCTTTTGATGCATGTGATGATTTGAGGACAAATCACTCTCAAGATGGGGGGAATGATGAGAACCCATCCAATGGTCAAGATGACGAAGATCCATTAAGGTGGAAGATTGGGCCTATCACATGGTTTAAATCCAAGATGTTCCAAGATGTTACCGATGGACTGATTAAATCTTGTTGGAATAATGCTCCCATATCTCCGCAAAATAACCGAGCAAGCTTCCTAATTTTGCTACAAGTTAAAAGCCAAGATTAGCCCATGTTTTCATGGCCTAAGTTGTGGTTATTTACCCAAACATAGTCCATGAATAAAGAATTTCGGCCAGCCCATGTTCTATCCATAACTCACTCATTTCAAGCCTGATTTGAGTCAAATAAAAGCCCAATGAAAGCTAAGACTTTTTTTCATATCTTTTTAAGAAGAATAAAGCCCAATAAAGGACCATTTTCCACGTCCAAAAATCTTTTCAAAATAGTGTCCATGTTCAATGCACTTGTCAAGATTAATTACAAGGCAATTTGAAAGTCTTCTCTTCATTTCAAGTTATTTTGAAGGTCATGGCCATTTACTTGGAGGATACTAAGCGTTTTGCAAGATACAATGAACCAAGACACATTCTAGAAGATTCAAGTAGTGAAATATCAAGAAGGCCCTTTTGATAAGTAGTTTTGCTTATTTGATCGCTTATTTTGATAGCTTTTGTTACTTATTTAGATGGTTGGTTTTCCTTTTATTTTCGTCTATAAATAGTGGACAAAGTTCTCATTTGTAAATTATTCATTTAAGTAATATTTTGAGTTTTTAACTCTTTTTGTTCCTTACGAACTTTTAAAACTTATAAAGTATTCTAGCTTGTGGCGAAGAAACTTATCAATCAACTTGGTGGGGTTGGTTGTGGCGTTTTCTTATACCAAGGTCCTTGCCTCGTTTATAGGCAACAGGACGTGGTTCTATCCATTTCTCATATTAACATCTAATAGAACGATCAGGAAACTCGTGATCAAGCTCATATTCAACGGGTGAGATCACATCATCCTTTAAGGTGGAAGATTAGGCCAATCACAAGATCCAAGTCCAAGATGTTCAATGATTGATGGAAACTCGTCTGATGGTCAAGAAGATGAAATTCAATTAAGGTGGAAGATCGGGCCAATCACAAGATCCAAGTTCAAGATGTTTAATGACACTCTCAATGGATTGATTAAATCTTCTCGTTATCATGCACCCGTTTCTTCACAAAATGACCAACCAAGCTTCTTGATTTTAATCCAAGTCAATGACCAAGATTTGCCTTAGACTTGGTAGCGCAAGTTGTGTTTGTTTCATCCACATATTGCCCATGTCAAAAAAATTCAGCCAACTCTACACATGGCCCTTGTTTTTAGCCATATCTCACTCATTTCAAGTCCAAATGGAGTCAAATAAAAGCCCACTTCAAGATTAATCATTCCCTATAATTTTTAAGAATATAAGGCCGAAAATATTTCAAACCCACGTTCAAGATTCTGCCCACACTGTTGTCCATGTTCAATGAACTTGTCAAGTTAATTAGAAGGCATTTTGAAGGTCAAGACTTGATTACAATACATTTTGAATGGTTCTCGTCGTCATTACCATTTACTTGGAGATATCAAAGAATGGAGGGGTTACATTCAAGTTTCATTGAACCAAGACACTTTCTAGAAGATTCAAATGGTGGAATTGCCAAATTGTTCTTTTGATAAGTAGTTTTTCTTATTTGACAGCTTATCGTGATAGATTCAGTTTCTTATCTTGATATGTACTAGCACTATAATTTTCTTCTATAAATAGGTACTCATTGTAATCATTTGGAAACATCCTTGAATTGATTAAATTTGTGATGTCATCTCTCCCAAAGACTTATCAAGTTTTCTAGCTTGTGGCGTTCAAAACTTATCAATCAACGTGGTGGGGTTGATTGTGACGTTTTTATACCAAGGTTCTTGTCTTTTCTATAGGCAACGGGTCACGGTTTACCACTTATACCAAGGTTCTATGTCTCTTTATATACAACAGGTCGCAATTTGTATCAACGTGTATGAACAATCAATAGAACAATCGGGCAAACGTGATCAATCTCACGCTCTTTGGGAGAGATGACATCAGTAATGCTCTCAATGGATTGATTAAATCTTATAGTAATCATGCACCCGTTTCTTCACAAATTGACCAACCATGCTTCTTAATTTTAATCCAAGTCACTTACAACTTGTATTGTAATTTATCATAGTTGTTGATTGATTTTGCATTCCTACAGGCACCTAGTTAATAACACTTACGAAAGTTGGGTCTTCCACAACCATTCATACTAACTCCATTCAAATTCTAGGATATCAATCGTCAATCCAGCTTTCCAATAACTATTGTCATCCCTACGATTTTGTCTTGCCCGCTCAACCAGATTCTCTTCGGTGACGAACCGTCACCATTGAACGAGTTCTCAAAGTCATCATCGTGTCCATGACTAATCAAATTCATCATCCGTTTGGTTAATTGAATGATCATTTAAACTATCAGTTCCTCCGTTCGTGTCCTAAATCATGGCTCCAATACACATTCATATGCATGAGACCATGCTAACGCCTACCATGTAGACTAATGGCCATCAATGATACACGTTCGATATCACACACCTCTTTGAGATGAAATACTTATATGAAGTCTTCGTAGAAGAGTTCACAATATTATCGGATCGTCGTTGATAATCTTTCTCCCAAGAAACCAACCCCTTACTAGTATGAATCCAACAATATTGTATATAGGAATCCCAACACCTTTGAATTACAATGGAAGTAAGTAGTCGAAGATATACAAAACGCAAAGTTGAAGCCAAGTGAAAATTGCAAGCCCAATTAGTCTTGCAAGACACAAACGAGTTCAATCATGAGAACTAAAGTGAAAGGAACAAACCTCACAATTAGACTTGCAAGACACAAATGAGTTCAATCACAAGAACTTACAAGTGAAAGGAATAAACCTCACAATATGATTAGTCTTTAAAAAAAGCCCCTATTTATAAAGATGACCTTTTTAATTACCCTTACTTATTTATTACATAAAGACTTTTCATTCATCCTAAATTAATTAAAAAAACTCATAATCTTGTTAATAGCTTAATCTAGAAGCTTCTTTAAAATGCAAGACAAATTATCAAAGTGGGCCATTAAGACACAAATCCACACTTTATAAATCGAGCCCAACAACACTAAGATGGTTTATTAACTTGGGCTTGTAGTCTTGTGTCTTCAACATTCTTTGGCGTGGGCCGAGTCAATTTTTTGATTGAGACTTTCTTGCAACTTACTATTTCTCGAACGTGTCACTGGTCCATGCATTTCTTCAAGTGGATCATTTGTCAAAACTCCATCGTCAATCTTTAATTTGTTTCCGCTCATCTTTATTTCGTTGATTATTGGAGTTCCATCATTCCCTCTCTCTTGAAGGATTCACCCTCGTATCTATGCGTACATGTAGTTTAAAAGGAGTAAAGTCAGAAACATTAAAAGTCTCACTGACACCAGATTCTCCCGGTAATCAATTTTGTAGGCATTATCATTAACACGAGCTATCACTTGGAGGGTCCACACGGGGATGCAACTTTGTACGTCTTGAAAATGGAAATCTTTCTTTCCTCATGTGTACCCAAACGTAATTACCGTCATGCCCATGATTACGTTTTAGTCGTTGTACCAGATTCTCTTCGATGATGAACCGTCACCATTGAACGAAATCTCAAAGTCATCATCATGTCCACGGATAATTAAATTCCCCATCCGATTGTTTAATTGAATGACCACCTGACCTATCTTATCAACTATTCAAGTCGTGAATCGTGACTCCATATCCCATTCATATGCATGGCACAATGCTAATGCCTTAGTATGAGACTAGTGGCCATCAATAATGCATGTTTCTTATCACGCATCTCTGTAAATTGAAAATTGTCATCTACAGTAGCTAGCCATTCGATTAATCCTTCTGGATTCAGACTAAGTCCATCAAATTCTAAGATTTCAATCATCAATCCAGCCTTTCAATAACTATTATCATCCTCATGATTTCGTCTTAGCCGCTCTACCAGATTTTCTTCAGTGACAAACCGTCACCATTGAACGAGTTCTCAAAGTCTTCATCATGTCCACATTTATTTAAATCTACCATTTGGTTGGTTATTTGAACAACCACTTGATCTATCTGTTCGTTTAATCATGCCATAAACCACGACTCCAATTCTCATTTATATGCATGGCACCCTACTGATGACTTACCATGTAGACTAGTGGTCATTAATAATACTCGTTCATTATGACGTACCTCTTTGAATTGAGAAACGTCTTTTACATTAGCCAGCCATTCAATTAACCTTCCTGGATTCAGACTAACTCCATCAAATTCTGATATTTGAATCGTCAATCCGGCCTTCCAATAACATTTGTTATCTCCAATATTACGTCTTAGCCGCTCTACCAGATTCTCTTCAGCGTCGAACCATTAGTTCGTCACCATTGAACGAGTTCTCTAAGTCATCATCATGTCCACGGTTAACTAAATTTGCCTCGGTTAAGTGAACGACCACCTGATCTATCTGTTGATCCATTCATGTCGTGAATCGTGGCTCGAATTCCCATTCATATGCATGGCACTATGTTGATGCCATACCATGTAGACTTGTGCGCATTAATGATACACATTCATTATCACGCACTTCATTAAATTGAAAAACATCTTCTATAGAAGCCAACCATTCGATTAACCCTTCTGGATTTAAACTAACACTCAAATTCTTGGATTTCAATCATTAATCCGGCAGCCTTCCAATAACTACTGTCATTCCCATGATTCTGTCTTAGCCGCTTTGCCAGATTCGTTCGATGACGAAGTGCCATGATTGAACGAGTTCTCAAAGTCATCATCATGTCTACGATTAATTAAATTCACCATCCGATTGGTCAATTAAATGACCACTTGATCTAACTGTTTCTCCATTCGTGCCTAGAACTGTGGCTCCAATTCCCATTCATATGCATGGCCCCATGTTGATACCTTACCATGTACACTAGTGGCCACCAATGATACACGTTTGTTATCATGCACCTCTTTGAACTGAAAAATCTTTCACAGTAGCCAACCATTCGATTAACAATTCTACATTTAGATCAACTCCATCAAATTGTTGGATTTCAATCGTCCATTCGACCATCCAATAACTGTTGTCATTCCCATGATTCCGTCTTGGTCGCTCTATCATATTCTTTTCGGTGACGAACCGTCACCGTTGAACGACTGTCGAAGTCATAATTGTGTCCATGATTAATCAAATCCACCATCTGATCGGTTAATTGAAGGACCACTAGATCTATCTGTTCCTACATACATGTTGTAAACCATGGCTCCAATTCCCATTCATGGAACCCTGCTAATGCATTACCATATAGACTAGTGGCCATCAATGATACACGTTCGTTATCATGCAGCTCTTTAAATTGAAAACATCTTGTACAGTAGCCAGCCATTCGATTAACACTTTTGGATCTGACTAACTACATCAAATTCTAGGATTTCAAATATCAATTCGGCCTTTCAATGCCTATTGTCATCCACACGATTTCGTATTAGCCGATCTACTAGTTCTCTTCGAGGACGGATTGATACCATTGAATAAGTTCTCAAAGTTATCATCATGTCCATAATTAATCTGCCATTCGATTGGTTAAGTGAACGACCACTTAATCAATTTGCTCCTCCATTAGTGTCGTGATTCTTGGCTCTAATTCTTATTCATATGTGTTGCACCATGTTGAGCCCTGACCATCATTTAGACTAGTGGCCATCAATTATACACGTTTGTTCTCATGCTCCTCTTTGAATTGATAAACGTCTTCTACAGTAGCCATCCATTTGATTAACCCTTCTGGATTCAGGCTAACTGCATCAAATTTTAGCATTTCAATCGTTAATATGGAGTTCCAATAATAATTGTCATCCCCATGACTGTTTTAGTTGCTCCACCAAATTCTCTTTGGTAGCAAACTGTCACCATTGAACGAGTTTTCAAAGTCATCATCATGTGTATGATAAATTAGATCCACCATCAGATTGGTTAATTGAATGACCACTTGACCTGTCTGTTCCTCCATTTTTGTCATGAATCGCGGCTCCAATCCCCATTCATATGCATGGCACCATGCTGATGCACTACCATGTACACTGTGGGCCATCAATGATAAACGTTCAAAATAACGCATCTCTTATATTAAAAAAACCTCTTCTACAGTAACCATCCATTCTATTAACACTTTGGAATTCAGACTAACTCCATCAAATTATAGGATTTGAATCGTTAGTCCATCAATTCAATGCCTATTTTCATCCTCAAGATTTCGTCTTAGTCTCTCTTCTAGATTCTTTTTTGAGGACAAACTGCCACCATTGAATGAGTTCTTTAAGTCATCATCATGTGCACGATTAATCAAATCTGCCATCTTGGTTAATTAACCATCCATTTGATCTTCCTGTTCCTCACTTCATGTCATAAATCGTGGCTTCAATTCTCATTCGTAAGCATGACACCATTCTGATCCCCTACCATGTAGACTAGTGGCCATCAATGATACATGTTAGTTATCACACGCCTCTTTCAATAGCCAGCCATTCGATTAACCGTTCTGGATTCATACTAATCTATCAAATTCTAGAATTTCAATCATCAATCCAGCCTTCCAATAACTATTGTCATCCTCATGATTACATCTTAGCCACTCTACCAGATTCTCTTTAGCGATGAACCGTCACCATGTAACGAGTTGTCAAAGTCGTCATCTTGTCAACGATTGATTAAATCCGTCATCCAATTGGTTTATTGAATGACCCCTTTATCATTTTGTTCCTCTATTCATGTCATGAATCGTGGGCTCCAATTCACATTCATATGCATGGCACCATTCTGATTCAGCCTTACCTTGTAGACTAGTGGCCATGAATTATACATGTTCGTTATCACAGACCTCTTTGAATTGAAAACCCTCTTCTAAAGTAGTTAGCCATTAGAATAACCTATTTGGATTCTGACAAACTCAATCAAATTCTAGGATTTCAATCGTCATTTTTCAGTCCCATAAAACTTCTAATGGACTTCAAAATAAAAACATTCTACCACTTGGGCTTAATACTAGCCCATAGTATTACAAAAACTCAAGAAAATTCTATTTTTGGGCTTCTATGCTTCCAAATTTCATTACTTTGGACCAACCTTCAAGTTTGGTAACATGCTTCATCATTTGCGATTGAGCATCGTCTTTGCATTCAGTCTCTCGGATTTTAGCAACTAAGCTCATAAAAACCTCTTTGATCTTCTTGGTTCGTCCTCTTGTCATTGGGCCTTCATGTATTTCTATGATATCTTTGGAATGGCTTGATGATCCTCCAACACGTTCGTTATCACACACCTGTTTGAATTGCAAAACCTCTTCTACTGTAGCCAACCATTCGATTAACCATTTTGGATTAAGACAAGCTCCATCAAATTCTAGGGTTTCAATTGTAAATCCATGCTCCAACGCCTATCGTCATCCCCACGAGTTCCATCTTAATCGCTCTACAAGAATCGCTTTGGAACATCCAAAATTTCCTAAGTCAATGTTAGTTATAAATTAAGGTATTCTTCAGCTTGTATTCTTTGGAGATTTACGAAATAAATCATATTTAATGATAATTAGTTGACAAATATCTCTAAGTCATGGAATTTTTTTTTGAAAATGAATTAAAGTTGTTAAGTGCGACTATGATGAAATTGAACAGAAATTTGGGGTTTTGGGGTAGAAAACCTAATAATTAAAACTTATGTGCTACCAAGAGTTATTTGGTAAAGGTTATATGTGTAGCAACTGTCAATTTTGCGTTTCAGGTTAAACACAGACCCATCTATTCAAGTTACCTTTTCATTACCCAATTGATTTCTTAGACTTAGAAATAGAAACCTAAGTTGCAAACAATTAAGAAATTTCGTTAATTTGCTTACTTTTCTGTGTTCGGCGCAGAATTTTCTGATAATTTTCATACAATGCCAGAAAATATAATTAATTGATAGACATAACAAGCTAATAATGATTCGAAATACAAAGACACATAATGTTGAATTCACTTAGTAATTAAAACAAAAATAAGTAACAAAGTTAATCAAAGATTTGAAGAAAGACATCCGTATTGTGCCAATTTAACTAAAATAGCAACAAACTTATAAAAGTTTACATAAATAATAATAAATTAGAGAAACATAAATTTGAAACATAAAAATTTTATAAATATAAATTACACATGCTGAAAAGTTACTTATGTCACAAACTAGTAAGAAAATGAGCATAAACTTTACTCTTTATGCACAAACAAGCAACCAACTCTTAAATACATATATTTACAACTTTATAAGAAAATAAATAAATAAATCTGAATCTCACCCTTTAAGGTCCAGCCAAAAAAAAAAAGAAAAGAAAAAGAAAAAGTGTGATTTTTTCTATAAAAATCACTTCAACACTCCATCTCTTCATCATTCTCATTCCACTCATTCTCTCTCTTGTTTCTCTCACTAAAACTCAGATTTTTTCTCTCAAAAATCAGCAGAAAATTCAGCCATTAACACATTCATTTGAACTCTTCAAGTGTGAATCAAAAGGTACAAACATGTGTTCATGCATCTAGCATGAACACTACACTCAAACTTCATCTTTTTACAAGTTTTCTTGTTATTTCTCCTACTTTTTCTTTCATTTTTCTTCAAGAATGATTTTGTTACTTGATGTTTGTAGATTAACCATCAACACATCTTAAGTGTTGTAAAAGATGGTAATCCATGATCAAACCTAAGTCAAGAAACAAGAAAGCTCTTGAAAACCTCAAAAATGGGCATGCATGGTAGCTTTATGGTTCAAACACTAAAATTCCCATACTCTTTTGAGTTATTTATGGGGTAAATGTGTTTTGAAGATACCTAACACCATTGCATGTTCAAAACTTGAGTTTAATCATCAATGAAATCGGATTCATAAGCATGCACATCAAGTTTTGTCAATAACTTGTATGCTGTTTGCTTGAAGATTTATGAGCAAATTATGACCCAACTTCAAATGGTCATTACTTGTTCATTCTTGACCCAAATGGGGTGATTCGTCTTCTGAAATTTAAGTTTATGAGTTAGCTAACTAACCCAAGTGGTCTCATTCTAAAATAATGTGTATTCTGTTCTACACAAAGTTTTAAAAACAAGTATACAGAATCATAAATCTGCAGAGAAAGTTGGGTTGACTTTAAAACACCATATCTCACACATGCAAGCTTAGATTTAGTTGATTCTTTTTCTGGAAGCTAGTTTTATGGGTTAGCTTTTGAACCCAAGTGAAATCATTCAAAATGATTAAGTTTATAGCCTCCTACTGTCCAAACAAGAAAGGTGTGCAGCCAGCACAACCTTCTGGACACATATTTTTGTACGAATTTTTAAAAATACTAAATCTTCTTAATAAATTCTGAAATAATTATACAAAATATTCTTGTTTTGTCTTTACATGTCCAGAAAAGTAAATATTCTTGTTTTGTCTTTACATGTATTAATCATTGCACCTTTTGTTATAATGTAAGACAAACCCAAATTATTCTATTATATCCATATTGGTTATATAATAGATGTTTTACTTATAAGTTACTAAAATCATCACATGTTATTTTACAAACAAATGATCAAAATCAAAATAGTTAATTCTAACAACATTTGGCAATTGAATAGATTTATTAGAAATTAGTCTTAAACATGCCAATTTAGACAAGGAACTTACCTAGAATCGTTTGCGTATTTTTGGAGGCAACTAGTGATTACCTTTGAAGCTCGATTCAATCGCATTGGACTATTGTGAGTATTCACGTCCTCTTTTTACTATATTACGTTTTGGGGTGAAAAACATGCTACTATTCATTTGAACTCTTAATGCACTTTCAAACTCGTTTATGACAATGCATGCAAACATTTGTTATACCAACTTGTTATACATTCGAACATGATTACGATGCATGCAAACACTTGTTATAAAAACTTGTCATACATACAAACATGTTTATGCAAAGCAAACAAACTCTTGTTATACAAGCGTGATACATTTTATGCAATATGGTTGTTCTTATCAAACTTGATACATATGAACTCATACATTCGTTCATTCATTTTGGCACATTGGTACGGATACAATTGTAGTCTTGTATGAGTGACAAACTAAACATTATGTAAGTCCACACGACAAACACACTACTCAGTTAACTCATTTTGATGAGCCGGATGATTCTTATGGATATCGATATTTGGTTGACGACCTACTCATACGGTACTAGTGAGTGCATAATTATCAAACATACATTTATGTGATTTTCACATTGTGGCATTCAAAGTCAACATTCTAGGTTTGAGTAGTGGCTCCTTACATATACATTGTGTACAACATTACCATGTGTTACAAAGACAAACATTTAACAACCATGACATATTGCAAATACATTGCGTTTTGAAATTGCTTATTTCATACAAAACCCGTGAATTCACCAACTATTTTATAGTTGACCCGTCTTTATGACATGCTTTTCAGGAAAGTAATCGTAAGTGGTACGTTGAAGCGTGATTGCATTCAAGTCGTGTGCTCATGAAGATTTTAATTTATTTGCAATTCAAACGCTATTACTTATGTTTTTGGGTTGTAATCTTTAAACATATTTACTTTTGATGTATGGTGGTTGCTTTTGGAAACAATTTTATTATGGTATGAATCTTGAGACTTATGCAATGATCACATGCACTGTTACATCTCGTGTTTCCGCTATAGCGGGGTGTGACAGTTTTTGGTATCAGAGCCTAAGGTTATAGAGAATACCAAGTTTTTCATTTGGAAAACTTTTTAACTATAACCAACCACTGGAAACATTGTTTTCAAAATATATTTTACATATAACTGGTTTAACTAAGTCAGTTATAGTATTATTGTTTCTTAATTAACCAAAGCTTGGCCACCTTTGCTTAATTAATAAACGATAATGCATGACTTGAAGTGGTTACACTAGGAGTATGTTTAAAAACCATTTTTTTTTCACTACAACTACTTTTATAAAATTGCATTATGTGTGCATGTGTGATCATTGAATGTTACCCCAAAGAACCAGAACTACTAATAGAAGTTTCTAAGCCAATACTAATACCTTGAAAACATATATTCACGAGTCGATATAACCAAATGGATGGTGTCTAGGATAGTCGTATCTCGGTATGCGAGACCCTTATGCTTATGCCTTA
The DNA here is from genome assembly GCA_020465985.1 of Centrapalus pauciflorus. Lineage (NCBI taxonomy): Eukaryota > Viridiplantae > Streptophyta > Magnoliopsida > Asterales > Asteraceae > Centrapalus > Centrapalus pauciflorus. The sequence goes on along the minus strand of JAANYP010007699.1, from coordinate 38,421 downwards.
GAAGTAAGATGATACAATGATACTTACTTTATGCAAACGGTAGATACATACTTAGCAACAAACGTTTATTTTTTTAGCACCATGTCACGCTCATCATCATCCCACACTACTTACTCGGCTGATGCATCTGGATATGTTACGGGTCGCCTAAGTAACAACCCACGGAGTTCCAAAGAGGAGGAAGACCCATCAGAGCACGAACAAGAGGAATCTAGCGGTTATACCCCGAGTCCTGATCCACGAGCATCAACCGTGACCCTACTACCCCAGCCAGCACCAGCGTACCTCCCCACCAGCACTTCGTGGACCCCACATCCGAGCGACAGCAAGAAAGTGTGTCCCGATACCTGCTTCAGCGATGAGAGCACCACCCACTTACACTGCTGGAGTATCCCAGCCGGTCGACGGAACGCCGGCAGGTAACATGCCTAGTGTGGCATGGGAGCAGGCAAGGAGGTTACATGCCTTGGACTTATCCGTTAGGGACTGTAGGCATGGATTGGTGTATCAGCAGCAGGCAATGACGAACATGACCGAGGTAGTTGATGATGTGCTCACTGCGGTCACGTGATCTAGTAGGACTGCGGACGAGGCCCAGATGGTCACTAGGAGACAGATGGTTTACCTTTGCCTGACTGTGGGGATTATGTGCATCATGTTTGTGGTCCTTTTGGCGATCACTATGCATCCATATTATTTGATTCAGGGGCAGATAGAACTTTTATTTCGACAGACTTTAGGCCCATGATTAATGTGAATGCTATGAACTTAAGTGATCCTTATGTGATTGAGTTTGCTAATGGACAAGAAACCAAGGTCGATATTATTTTAAATGGTTGTAGCTTGAATCTAGATGATAAGATATTCAATATTGACCTTATTACGATCGAACTAGGAAGTTTTGATGTGGTCATAGGAATGGATTGGTTATCCACACATAGGGCAGAAATTTGTTGTTCTGAGAAGATCATCAAATTACCTCTTGAGAATAGAGAAACCTTTATTTTACAAGGGGATAAGCCGAATAGGAATTTAAAGATCGTATCGTGTATGAAGATAAGAAAATTCCTTAAGAAGAAGTGTTGTGCTTTCCTAGCACATGTGGTGGATAAGGGGATGAAAGAGAAGCAGATTCAAGAGATTCCAATAGTAAAATAATATCCTGAAGTCTTTCCAAAAGATTTACCCGGATTACCTCCTTTGAGACAAGTCGAATTCCATATCGATTTGGTTCCAGGAGCGGCACCCATGGCCAAATCACCCTACCGTTTAGCACCTGCGTAAATGAAAGAGTTGTCAGATCAACTGCAAGAACTCCTCGACAACGGATTTATCCAACCTAGGTCTTCACCTTGGGCAGCCCCGGTCCTATTCGTCAAGAAGAAGGGTGGTTCTTTCTGAATGTGCATAGACTACAGGGAGTTAAACAAGCTAACAATTAAGAACCGATACCCCTTACCTCGAATAGATGACTTGTTTGATCAGCTGCAAGGAGCAACATATTTCTCAAAAATAGATATTCGATCTGGATACCATCAATTGAGAGTTCGAGAGGAGGATACTCCGAAAACAGCTTTCCAAACGCGGTACGGGCATTTCGAGTTTCTTGTTATGCCTTTTGGATTAACCAATGCACCGGCGGCGTTCATGGATCTAATGAACAGAGTCTGTAGACCTTATTTGGATAAATTTTTCATTGTCTTTATTGACGACATTTTGATCTACACAAAAAGTAAGGGAGCTCACGAACATCATTTGAGGTTAATCCTGGAGTTACTCAAAAAGGAAGCGTTGTATGCCAAGTTCTCTAAGTGTGACTTCTGGATGAGGGAAGTGCAATTTCTTGGTCATATAGTGAATGAGAAGGGAATTCAGGTAGACCCTGCCAAAGCTGAATCAATCAAGAAATGGGAAGCACCGAGAACCCCTACAGAGATCCGTCAATTTTTGGGTTTAGCAGGCTACTACCGTCGATTTATTGAGAACTTCTCAAAAATTGCTAAACCATTAACAATGCTAACTCAGAAGGAGCAAAAATTCACATGGGGAGAATCGCAAGAAGAAGCATTCGAGCTTCTAAAGAAGAAGTTGTGTAACGCTCCAATTTTGGCATTACCTGAAGGAACCGATGGCTTTGTTGTTTATTGTGATGCTTCACATCAAGGGTTAGGGTGTGTCCTGATGCAGAAAAACAAGGTCATAGGTTATGCCTCAAGACAACTTAAAGTCCACGAAAAGAATTATACAACCCATGATCTAGAGTTGGGAGCAGTTGTCTTTGCACTCAAAATTTGGAGACATTACTTGTATGGTACTAAGTGCACGATTTACACTGACCATAAAGTCTCCAACATATTCTAGATCAGAAACTTCTCAATATGAGGCAAGGAGATGGGTAGAGTTACTCAGTAATCACGAATGTGAAATTCGGTACCACCCGGGCAAGGCCAATGTGGTAGCCGATGCGCTAAGTAGAAAGGTAAGAACGAAGCCCACAAAAGTCCAAGCGTTAGGAATGTTGGTACAGGAAAACATTCGACGGACCAAATGGATAGAATTGATAAGCGATTTCGACTGCGATGTAAAAAGCCACACAGGAAGAGCTGGAATGGTGGCTACCATAACAAGTGGGATCTCGAATGATAAGTCGACACGACCTCCGGCAGGAAGAATAGTGATTTAAAAATATAATTAATGGATAGACATAACAAGCTAATACTGATTTAAAAATAAAAAGACACATAATGTTGAATTCACTTAGTAATTAAAGCAAAAATAAGTAACAAAGTTAATCAAAGATTTGAAGAAAGACATCCGTATTGTGCCAATTTAACTAAAATAGCAACAAACTTATAAAAGTTTGCATAAATAATAATAAATAAGAGAAACATAAATTTGAAACACAAAAATTTTATAAATATAAATTACACATACTAAAAAGTTACTTATGTCACAAACTAGTAAGAAAATGAGCATAAATTTTACTCTTTATGCACAAACAAGCAACCAACTCTTAAATACATATATTTACAACTTTATAAGAAAATAAATAAATAAATATATCTGAATATCACCCTTTAAGGTCCAGCCAAAAAAAAAAAGAAAAGAAAAAGAAAAAGTGTGATTTTTCTATAAAAATCACTTCAACACTCCATCTCTTCATCATTCTCATTCCACTCATTCTCTCTCTTGTTTCTCTCACTAAAACTCAGATTTTTCTCTCAAAAATCAGCAGAAAATTCAGCCATTAACACATTCATTTAAACTCTTCAAGTGTGAATCAAAAGGTACAAACATGTGTTCATGCATCTAGCATTATGTAAGTCCACACGACAAACACACTACTCAGTTAACTCATTTTGATGAGCCGGATGATTCTTATGGATATCGATATTTGGTTGACGACCCACTCATACGGTACTAGTGAGTGCATAATTATCATACATACATTTATGTGATTTTCACATTGTGGCATTCAAAGTCAACATTCTAGGTTTGAGTAGTGGCTCATTACATATACATTGTGTACAACATTACCATGTGCTACAAAGACAAACATTTAACAACCATGACATATTGCAAATACATTGCGTTTTGAAATTGCTTATTTCATACAAAACCCGTGAATTCACCAACTATTTTATAGTTGACCCGTCTTTATGACATGCTTTTCAGGAAAGTAATCGTAAGTGGTACGTTGAAGCGTGATTGCATTCAAGTCGTGTGCTCATGAAGATTTTAATTTATTTGCAATTCAAACGCTATTACTTATGTTTTTGGGTTGTAATCTTTAAACATATTTACTTTTGATGTATGGTGGTTGCTTTTGGAAACAATTTTATTATGGTATGAATCTTGAGGCTTATGCAATGATCACATGCACTGTTACATCTCGTGTTTCCGCTTTAGCGGGGTGTGACAATATGTCTAATATGTTAAAAATGAAATCAAATTTTAGGGGTTAGAGCCGCCGGTTCTTGGTTCATTTGTAACTAAAACACAATCCAACTCTCTCCTTCTCTCTCTAGAAACCAAAAACCTTCTTACCTTCTCTCTAGCTTTTCTCTCAATCTACAAGGAGTTAGTAGGTGATTTATATATGGTTGGAAAGTTGGAATTATATAAATTAAATACATGTAATTGTATGTCTAATTTGCTCAACCGAAATCTGGTATAAGTTTGAAATACTCTTCGGTTCTGCACATACGAAAAACCAAGAACCTTCTTACCTTCTCTCTAGCGTTTCTCTCAATTTAAAAGGAGTTAGAAGGTGATCTATATATGGTTGAAAAGCTGGAAACATAAGGAAGAAGAATATATAATTTCATATCTAGTTTTCTCAACCAAAATCAGGTCTAAATTCAAAATACTCTTCGGTTCTGCACATACAAATAACCAAAAAAACCTTCGTATCTTCCCTCTAACTTTTCTCACGATCTACAAAGAGTTAGAAAGTGAAATTAGTACCAATGGAAAGCTAATTCAGAGAGGAACAAACTAGTTTCGTTGTATGTTCGTTTTCATCAAGAAAATGTAGGTAAAAAGGGGCATAACATTTGGTTTTCCTCAAATTCATTTTGGTCAACAACATTTAAGAGTAAAATTGAACTTCTTCGTTGATATTTCAGTGTTTAGTAGCCAAAATTGATCAAGAAACCTTGAAAACAACATGGATGATTATTTGGGTTTGAATTTAAGGTTAGTCTTGTCACACCCCGCTAAAGCGGAAACACGAGATGTAACGGTGAATGTGATCATTGCATAAGTCTCAAGATTCATACCATAATAAAATTGTTTCCAAAAGCAACCACCATACATCAAAAGTAAATGTGTTTAAAGATTACAACCCAAAAACATAAGTAATAGCGTTTGATTTGCAAATAAATTAAAATCTTCATGAGCACACGACTTGAATGCAATCACGCTTCAACGTACCACTTACGATTACTTTCCTGAAAAGCATGTCATAAAAACAGGTCAACTATAAAATAGTTGGTGAGTTCACGGGTTTTGTAAGAAATAAGCAATTTCAAAACGCAATGTATTTGCAATATGTCATGGTTGTTAAATGTTTGTCTTTGTAGCACATGGTAATGTTGTACACAATGTATATGTAATGAGCCACTACTCAAACCTAGAATGTTGACTTTGAATGCCACAATGTGAAAATCACATAAATGTATGTATGATAATTATGCACTCACTAGTACCGCATGAGTGGGTCGTCAACCAAATATCGATATCCATAAAAATCATCCGGCTCATCAAAATGAGTTAACTGAGTAGTGTGTTTGTCGTGTGGACTTACATAATGTTTAGTTTGTCACTCATACAAGACTACAATTGTATCCGTACCAATGTGCCAAAATGAATGAACGAATGTATGAGTTCATATGTATCAAGTTTGGTAAGAACAACCATATTGCATAAAATGTATCACGCTTGTATAACAAGAGTTTGTTTGCTTTGCATAAACATGTTTGTATGTATGACAAGTTTGTATAACAAGTGTTTGCATGCATCGTACTCATGTTCGAAAGTATAACAAGTTGGTATAACAAATGTTTGCATGCATTGTCATAAACGAGTTTGAAAGTGCATTAAGAGTTCAAATGAATAGTAACATGCTTTTCACCCCAAAACGTAATATAGTAAAAAGGGGCCGTGAATACTCACAATAGTCCAATGTGATTGAATCGAGCTTCGAATGTAATCACTAGTTACCTCCTAAAATACGCAAACGATTCTAGGTAAGTTTCTTGTCTAAATAGGCATGTTTAAGTCTAATTTCTAATAAATCTATTCAATTGCCAAATGTTGTTAGAATTAACTATTTTGATTTTGATCCTTTGTTTGTAAAATAACATGTGATGATTTTAGTAACTTATAAGTAAAACATCTATTATATGACCAATATGGATATAATAGAATAATTTGGGTTTGTCTTACATTATAACAAAAAGGTGCAATGATTAATACATGTAAAGACAAAACAAGAATATTTACTTTTCTGGACAGATTTTTGGGTATACTTTAGAGATCTAAAAAGTTAACATTTAGCCACTTTCTGGATCTGAATATTATACAGGTTTTATTTCCATGTCTTATATGTTTTGTATAATTATTTCAGAATTTATTAAGAAGATTTAGTATTTTTAAAAATTCGTACAAAAATATGTGTCCAGAGACCTTTCTTGTTTGGACAGTAGGTGGCTATAAACTTAATCTTTTTGAATGATTCCACTTGGGTTCAAAAGTTAACCCATAAAACTAGCTTCCGGAAAAAGAATCAACTAACTCTAAGCTTGCATGTGTGAGATATGGTGTTTTAAAGTCAACCCAACTTTCTGTCCAGATTTATGATTCTGTATACTTGTTTTTAAAAATTCGTGTAGAACAGAATACACATTATTTTTGAATGAGACCACTTGGGTTAGTTAGTTAACTCATAAACTAAAATTTCAGAAGAAGAATCACCCCATTTGGGTCAAGAATGAACAAGTTATGACCATTTGAAGTTGGGTCATAATCTGCTCATAAATCTTCAAGCAAACAGCAAACAAGTTATTGACAAAACTTGATGTGCATGCTAATGAATCCGATTTTATTGATGATTAAACTCAAGTTTTGAACATGCAACGGTGTTAGGTATCTTCAAAACACATTTACCCCATAAATAACTCAAAAGAGTATGGGTTTTTTTAGTGTTTGAACCATAAAGCTACCATGCATGCCCATTTTTGAGCTTTTCAAGAGCTTTCTTGTTTCTTGACTTAGGTTTGATCATGGATTACCATCTTTTACAACATTTAACATGTGTTGATGGTTAATCTACAAACATCAAGTAACAAAATCGTTCTTGAAGAAAAATGAAAGAAAAAGTAGGAGAAATAACAAGAAAACTTGTAAAAAGATGAAGTTTGAGTGTAGTGTTCATGCTAGATGCATGAACACATGTTTGTACCTTTTGATTCACACTTGAAGAGTTTAAATGAATGTGTTAATGGCTGAATTTTCTGCTGATTTTTGAGAGAAAAATCTGAGTTTTAGTGAGAGAAACAAGAGAGAGAATGAGTGGAATGAGAATGATGAAGAGATGGAGTGTTGAAGTGATTTTTATAGAAAAATCACACTTTTTCTTTTTCTTTTCTTTTTTTTTTTTTGGCTGGACCTTAAAGGGTGATATTCAGATATATTTATTTATTTATTTTCTTATAAAGTTGTAAATATATGTATTTAAGAGTTGGTTGCTTGTTTGTGCATAAAGAGTAAAATTTATGCTCATTTTCTTACTAGTTTGTGACATAAGTAACTTTTTAGTATGTGTAATTTATATTTATAAAATTTTTGTGTTTCAAATTTATGTTTCTCTTATTTATTATTATTTATGCAAACTTTTATAAGTTTGTTGCTATTTTAGTTAAATTGGCACAATACAGATGTCTTTCTTCAAATCTTTGATTAAATTTGTTACTTATTTTTGCTTTAATTACTAAGTGAATTCAACATTATGTGTCTTTTTATTTTTAAATCACTATTAGCTTGTTATGTCTATCCATTAATTATATTTTCTGGCATTGTATGAAAATTATCAGAAAATTCTGCGCCGAACGCAGAAAACTAAGCAAATTAACGAAATTTCTTAATTGTTTGCAACTTATGTTTCTATTTCTAAGTCTAAGAAATCAATTGGGTAATGAAAAGGTAACTTGAATAGATGGGTCTGTGTCTAACCTGAAACGCAAAATTGACAGTTGCTACAGTCTCCCCCCGTTAATTGAATTTCGTCCCGAAATTCTGGTTATTGTTTGTCTATAAATAGATGGGGGTACTTGCGTCTCATGGAGTCTTCTCGTTCCCAGGTGTATTCGGGTCCACGTTTTGCATTCCAATGAACCTTTACGATAGGAATTTTTCTTCGTTTAAGTTTCTTGACTTCTCTATCGAGGATCTCTACCGGTTCCTCTTGGAAAAGTAACTGTTCATTCACTATGACTTCCTTGCTTGGAATAACAAGAGGATCATCTTCCACCCATTTCTTAAGATTTGATACGTGGAATACATTGTGAATATTGCCCAGTTCTACGGGTAGTTCCAACTTGTAAGCTACGGGGCCGATCTTTTTCAAGATCTTGTATGGCCTGATGTACCTGGGACTTAGTTTGCCTTTGATTCCAAACCGTATCTCCCCTTTCCATGGTGATACCTTCAACAAAACTTTGTCTCCTACTCGAAAGGCGAGCGGTTTTCTGCGTTTATCGGCATAACTCTTCTGGCGATCCATTGCTGCTCGAAGTCTATCCCGAATAATCGAGATCTTCTCTGATGTTTCTTGGACAATTTCTGATGCGGTTATCTGCTTGTCTCCGATTTCTAACCAACTCAGGGGTGAACAACACTTTCGTCCATAGAGAGCCTCGTAGGGTGCACACTTGATACTAGTGTGATAACTGTTGTTGTACGAGAATTCTACCAAAGGTAGGTGTGCATCCCAATTTCCACTAAAATCCATAACACATGCCCTAAGCATGTCCTCCAATGTTTGGATCGTTCGTTCACTTTGCCCGTCAGTCTGGGGATGGTAAGCAGTACTCAGATCAATTCTAGCTCCCAGAGCTTTTTGTAGTGAACGCCATACTCGTGATGTAAACCGGCTATCCCGATCCGAAATGATAGCAATTGGGACTCCATGTCGAGTCACAATCTCGTTGATGTAAATTTGTGCAAGCTTCTTCACCTTATAGCTGTTTCAAATAGGTATAAAATGAGCAGACTTCGTTAACCGATCTACGATAACCCAAATTGCATCATACCCTCTTGTCGTCCGTGGCAACTGCGTGACAAAGTCCATAGTCACCTTTTCCCATTTCCACACGGGAATTTCAGGTTGTTGCAGTAGTCCCGAGGGTTTCTGATGTTCAGCCTTGACTTTAGCACAAGTCAAGCATCTCCCAACGAATTGGGCAATGTCCTTCTTCATTCCAGGCCACCAATAGGATTCTTTCAAATCCTTATACATCTTATCTGCTCCTGGATGGATCGAGTATCGGGATTTGTGCGCTTCTGCTAAGATTAACTCTCTTAGGTTGTGAACTTTCGGAATCCAAACCCGGTCTTTAAAGTAAAGCACGCCATCCGACTTAGATTCCAATATTTGCTCAAAATTATGTGATCCTTCGGCCTTCACCTTTTCTGCCAAAAGTGCTTCTTTTTGGGCTCCACGAACTCGAGTGTGGAGATCTGTTTGTACGACTATTCTTCCTGCCGGAGGTCGTGTCGACTTATCATTCGAGATCCCACTTGTTATGGTAGCCACCATTCCGGCTCTTCCTGTGTGGCTTTTTACATCGCAGTCGAAATCGCTGATCAATTCTATCCATTTTGTCCGTCGAATGTTTTCCTGTACGAACATTCCTAACGCTCGGACTTTTGTGGGCTTCGTTCTTACCTTTCTACTTAGCGCATCGGCTACCACATTGGCCTTGCCCGGGTGGTACCGAATTTCACATTCGTAATCACTGAGTAACTCTACCCATCTCCTTTGCCTCATATTGAGAAGTTTCTGATCTAGAATATGTTGGAGACTTTTATGGTCAGTGTAAATCGTGCACTTAGTACCATACAAGTAATGTCTCCAAATTTTGAGTGCAAAGACAACTGCTCCCAACTCTAGATCATGGGTTGTATAATTCTTTTCGTGGACTTTAAGTTGTCTTGAGGCATAAGCTATGACCTTGTTTTTCTGCATCAGGACACACCCTAACCCTTGATGTGAAGCAGGTTCCTTCAGGTAATGCCAAAATTGGAGCGTTACACAACTTCTTCTTTAGAAGCTGGAATGCTTCTTCTTGCGATTCTCCCCATGTGAATTTCTGCTCCTTCTGAGTTAGCATTGTTAATGGTTTAGCAATTTTTGAGAAGTTCTCAATAAATCGACGGTAGTAGCCTGCTAAACCCAAAAATTGACGGATCTCTGTAGGGGTTCTCGGTGCTTCCCATTTCTTGATTGCTTCAACTTTGGCAGGGTCTACCTGAATTCCCTTCTCATTCACTATATGACCAAGAAATTGCACTTCCATCATCCAGAATTCGCACTTAGAGAACTTGGCATACAACGCTTCGTTTTTTAGTAACTCCAGGATTAACCTCAAATGATGTTCGTGAGCTCCCTTACTTTTTGAGTAGATCAAAATGTCGTCAATAAAGACAATGACAAATTTATCCAAATAAGGTCTACAGACTCTGTTCATCAGATCCATGAACGCCGCCGGTGCATTGGTTAATCCAAAAGGCATAACAAGAAACTCGAAATGCCCGTACCGCGTTCGGAAAGTTGTCTTCGGAGTATCCTCCTCTCGAACTCTCAATTGATAGTATCCAGATCGAAGATCTATTTTTGAGAAATATGTTGCTCCTTGCAGCTGGTCAAACAAGTCATCTATTCGAGGTAAGGGGTATCGGTTCTTAATTGTTAGCTTGTTTAACTCCCTGTAGTCTATGCACATTCGGAAAGAACCATCCTTCTTCTTGACGAATAGGACCGGGGCTCCCCAAGGTGAAGAGCTAGGTTGGATAAATCCTTTGTCGAGGAGTTCTTGCAGTTGATCTGACAACTCTTTCATTTCCGCAGGTGCTAAACGGTAGGGTGATTTGGCCACAGGTGCCGCTCCTGGAACCAAATCGATATGGAATTCGACTTGTCTCAAAGGGGGTAATCCGGGTAAATCTTCCGGAAAGACTTCAGGATATTCTTTTACTATTGGAATCTCTTGAATCTGCTTCTCTTTCATCCCCTTGTCCACCACATGTGCTAGGAAGGCACAACACTTCTTCTTCAGGAATTTTCGTATCTTCATACACGATACGATCTTTAAATTCCTATTCGGCTTATCCCCTTGTAAAATAAAGGTTTCTCCATTCTCAAGAGGTAATTTGATGATCTTCTCAGAACAACAAATTTCTGCCCTATGTTTGGATAACCAATCCATTCCTACGACCACATCAAAACTTCCTAGTTCGATCGGAATAAGGTCAATATTGAATATTTTATCATCTAGATTCAAGCTACAACCATTTAAAATAATATCGACCTTGGTTTCTTGTCCATTAGCAAACTCAATCACATAAGGATCACTTAAGTTCATAGCATTCGCATTAATCATAGGCCTAAAGTCTGTCGAAATAAAACTTCTATCTGCCCCTGAATCAAATAATATGGATGCATAGTGATCGTTTAAGAGGAATGTACCAGTCACCACGTTTGGGTCTTGCCTTGCCTCCTCTGCTCCTAGTGCAAAGGCTCTTCCTTTAGCTTGTCTGTCCGGGTTTCGGTTGTCGCCAGGGTTTTTATTCAGCTTAGGGCATTTATTTCTGAAGTGCTCTTGGCTTCCACATTCGTAGCAAGCCCTTTTTCCCTCCTTGCTTTCATCCTTCTTCCCGTCGTTCCCAGCTTTGCAATACTTTGTTGGGTGACCTATCTTCTTGCAGTTTGTGCAATAAGCACATTTCCCTTCATGATGATAGTTGCATTTGGTGCACTTCGGAAGTCCACCTTGATACTGCTTTGTCTCCTGCACTTTGACCCCATAATTCGCCCCCAACTTCTGACTCTTCCCCGAGCTTTGTCCATGCCCTTTCCCTTTTTGGTTCTCCGCCTTCCTTTTTCCGGTCTCTATCCTTCCCAGCGTTCCCGCTCTGATTGCGTTATTTGTCAAACTTGTGGCCAGATCCACAGCACTCTGAATTGTTGCAGGTCGTGCAGCCATAACCATTCCTCTAATCTCTGGAGCCAATCCATGAATGTAGCGCTCAATCCGCTTTTCTTCTGGGGTAACCATGTGAGGGACTAGTCTTGCTAAATCATGGAAACGGTGGGTGTACTGATCAATCTCCTTCCCTATCATGGTATGATTCCAGAATTCAGCTTCGAGTTTCTGGATTTCACTTCTTGGACAGAATTCCTTGGTTAGGAGACCAGTGAACTCCTCCCATGGAATTTGATTAGCTGCTTCACGTCCACAGTTGCGAACTTGTAGATTCCACCATGTTAGAGCCCGATCTTGGAACCTTGCAGTTGAGAATTTGACTTTACAGTCCTCCGCACATTGACTAATGTTCAGTACGGCCTCAATGTGCTCAATCCATGTGATCAGCCCGGTCGCTCCTTCCGTCCCATAAAACTCCTTCGGCTTACAAGACATGAAAGCTTTGTATGATCTCTCATTATTTAGAGTGCCAGTTGCTCCGGTATTGGGTCGGTTGTTTGGACCTTGACCTCCAGCTAGTCCGGTGTTAATTCCGGCAGTCACTTGGGTTACTATGCTAGGAATAGCATTTCGGATGTCTTGCCCTATCAGCTGATCTAGATTGGATTCATCTCCAGAGTTACGGGTACTCCTTCGGGGAGGCATGAGTCTGGCATCCAAATTACAATATCGGTTTAGAGTTTGCTATATGTATAAACTTTATAAATATCTTTCCGTTGAAATAATTGTACAATTTATATTTATCCAAAACACAACTTAAAACGCATGATTTATAAGAAAATAATAGCAATACATATCACGATCAATACCAAGGTTCACATTTCGATTGAAATTTAAATAGTACATTGGAAATTTAAAATTCATAATTTGCTAAACATAGTATTATTCGAGTATTTATGTCCAACGATCTTAAAGTTTCGCTTTTTAATAATTAAAAGTGTTTAAACGATCGAAATCAATTATTAAAACGTTTAAAGTTTTGATTTGGCTAGGAGAAAATCAACCAAAGGTTTTGGAAACCCCATGGTGATTCTCGGCCAACCTTGCAGTTTCTCAAAACTCGGGATTTTGAAACCTTAGTTTGTTTTATTTAGTTGATGTTTGATTGTTTAAAAGTGTTTAATTGATTAAAATCAAAAATTAAATGTTTCGGTTCATGAAATCAAACCTAGAGTTTCGGCCATGGGTTGAGACGCATGACCTCTCGGTTATGATGTGGTAGCCGAAGTCATTGATGGGTTATTCCGTCATGTCGTTTAATTCACGGTTAAACTCGAAAGATTAAATTAAATGTGTTAAAATCGAATCAATAAATCAAAAGTGTTTGGTTATTAATATTTAAACATTTGTGACAAAATATATATAATGTTTTCGGTTTTATAAAATTAAAGTGGGGGACTTTATTAGTTTTATAAAAATCACAAATCGGTTTAAATATTATTCGATTCGATAGTTGAGTGATTAATTGGAATATGGAAATCGAAATAATCAAAGTAAGTTGATTAATGGCTTCGATTAATTTCAGCCGTCAAAGGGTTTAATACCTACTTGTTTTTGGTTCATAAGGGCTATTGAACCCTAGTATGAGTCGGTTAACTAAGTTTGTTCGTTTCCGTTTTCCGATAATTCGTCGTTTAAAATTAAATCAGTTTTCATTAAAAGTTAAGTTTTAATGTTGAAATTAAAATTAATGGTAATTTTAATTTATAAACTAGATTTAGTTTATGCATTTAATATTTAGTTCCATAAAATGCATTATGTTTAAATTATTTGAAAATAATAACTATATTTATTAAAGGTTGTTTAATACAAAGTTTCTTAAAATAGTAAGTTTAAGTTTCAAAGGTGTTTGAATTGTTAATTGAATATTTTAAGAAAAGTGTAGTTTTGAATCCAAAGATAATGCAAAAATGGAATTGAATTTGAATTTTTCGGGAAATAGTTTCTAATTTTGGAAAGTATTCCTGAATTTCGAGTTTACAAACCGTATTTAATTTAAGAACGATATTGGACATGATTACTTCAATTAATGGTAGATTAATTGGTCTTGGAATTATTTTCATGGCAAGATGAAAATAAATTCTGGATTATTAATAGGGTGCTTTACTGCTTTATTTATGTTTGTGACATAGCCGAGCCTCCCCTTGTTTGTGATGGTTGTTTGTTTAATCTCAATGTTTGCTATTTTATTATTGGTTATATTTTTGGGATGGCCTGCATGCCATTGGAATCCCGAATTTTATGATGTAATAGGTTAGAAAATAGGCAAATGTATTCAGATTAAAATTATTTAAAAAAATCTTGGCGAAGATGTCCATCAAGAAGGAGGTCATCCATCAAGGACGCTCGGAGACATCATCGGATGCTGAGGCTAGTGGGAGCTGAAAGAGTTCAACCTTCTTGCCTTGTATGTTGATTTTGTCCCTTAGGTTTTGACCAAATTGGTTTGTCCGTATGGCTCTCGGAAACCAATTTAGTTTTTGCCAAGGCTATGTCACCGTGTGGTTGTATGTTTTATTTTTTTATACATTATTTATATCTGCGTGGTTGTGGTGATAAAGTATTTAAAAGGAAGTTTAAATTGGAAACTTTAATTATTTCGTAAGGTGTTAGATATGACATTTTTATGAAATTAATTTTTCAAAAAAAAGGAGATTTATTTTTCAAATGTCATATGATCGAAGAGTTGAAATTCTTAAAACTGGTACATTAACTGGATTGTTTACCAGAATAGGTGGTGTCTAGGACAGTCACGCTAGGGCTATGGTTGTAGGAATATCCGAGAGGTTTAAAACCGAAAGGATCCTGCCCGCTGACTAACGTGACTGGCCACTAGTTCTTGGTAAGAGACTGGTTATAAACCCAAATTAAAATTCTGACACAACACACCGTCCATATAATGGCACTCACGGTGACCGTTCATCGTAAGTAGGTTCAGCATTCGTTGGGTGCTTACGCCGCAAACTCGGAGAGCTGTGAGGTGAGCATTGGGGATCCTAAGTGAGACTTGGACCAGTGACTTGCAGTTGTTATATGGTGGTTCCTCAGTAAGACTGTTGCCCAATGTGTGGATAAGATTAAACATGATCAATTTAAGAAATTGAAAATCTCATAAGATCTAAGAGTTGCAAAGGGGTTGTAATTGGTAATAAGTTGCCTGCATGAGTAGCTTATTCAAGTAGGTTCAGCCTCCGTTGGGTGCATGAATAAGTAAAATGGTTCTTAGGATAAATAAATCATTTTTTGAATTTTGGGTTATTGATTTATTAACGGTTAATCAGATACTAATTTTTGAAAAATTGTTTTAGATGGTTGAAAGAGACAGAGGTAGAAGCGGTTTAAATAATAACAATGACAATAACGGTAACAACAACAATGATAACGTCAATCTCCCTCCTCAACCTCCTCCTATTGAAAATCCTCCCTAAAAACAAAAAATTGCTACTTTGAGGACCATTCGGGAAATGGAAAGCTCAAAAGGAGAAATTCCTGAACTGGGAATAAGATATGACTAACGTTCTGAGTACAGAGCGAAATTTGTATGTTCTGGAAAGGGCACCAGGACCAGCTCCTGCAGAGACTGCTACAGTTGAGGAGAGAAATCTCCACAAGAAGCACTCTGAGGATTCGGTCATTGTTGCCTGTCTAATGCTAGCGACCATGACATCTTAGTTGCGGACTAACCTTATGGATATCCCTGCTTACCAGATGTATCGTCGGCTAAAGAATATGTTCTAGACTAAGGCTCGGACTGAGAAACATATACGACTAGGGCTCTGAGCTCCTGCAGAATGGCAGAAGGAACAACTGATAGACCCCATGTGCTGAAGATGAAAGGTTATCTTGATCATTTTAGCAGACTTGGGCATCCCGTGAGATAGGAGATGGCCATAGATCTAATTCTCAATTCCTTATTGAAGGGATTTAGCAATTTGTAATTTGTTACAATATGCATGGAGGAGATGATCAGTGGGCTGCATCAGATGCTCCAGAATGCTGAGGGAATGATTAAGGAGAGAAGATAGGGAAAGGGACGGAAGGAAAAACAAGTTCCCAAGCCAGAGGTTAAAGCTAACAAGTAGCTAAAACCTAGAACCGGAGAAGTCAAATCCAAGGATGACAAATCCTTTGAGTGCTAGGAAACTGGGCACTTGGAAAGGAATTGTCCCAAGTACTTGGAAACGGTCAAGGTTGACTGCATTGAGACTTCATGTATCTGAATCATTCACTTCTATTGTTCTTGATATGTGATACCCAATTGAATAAAGTTTTATGCATAATGTCTGCGATGACTAAAATGAAGTGAAAAGAGATGACAGATTCCGTGGGAGAATAGAGACATCTTAGAGAATACTCTGCTGGACACTATTTTTCATGTCATCAATAGTTTATCATGGTGATGTATACAATTGTTGAATTTGTTGCAAGTATTTTTGGGATAAATAAAGAATTTTGGAGTTAAAATTGTGTTGCTTGAAATTCCTATTGTTTGATATTACTAAGCCATGATTATAGACTATAGATTCAAATGGAACTTGAATAGTAACTTGTCAATAGAGATTGGACAAGCTAGTTGTCATATTCAGATAATAGGGTTAACTATGTTGTTGTATAAATTGTTCAAGTGTTCAAATGCAGTTTCATTGAACTTGTTAATTCTTGAAAGTTAGTTCAAGAGATTATATGAGTTGGATAGTCATCCATGATTATATAAATGAAACTAATAAAATGCAGAATTAAATGTAAATGAGTTACATGGAGGTTAATTCTTTTCACTTGTCAGAAACAATTAGAGACTTGATAAGTCAAAGTTGTTTAGACAAGAAGTATAATTGCATTTATTAAAATTACATGTAATTTGTATACAACTTGTGTGATGGTTAGTCAAGTAATAGCCTTTGACTTGTTTAAACACTCGTCGGCAAAGCTTGATGGAATACCACAACGAAATGTTGTAGATAACCAGGTTCTGGTGGTTATGGATACATATCACAAATGTTGAACACAATGTTATTAAAGATATCTTGTTAAGATATAGATAAACCGCATACTGTCAGATTCAAGACTAAACATCTAAACGTATCACTAGTAGCAATTAATCTGAATTGCTAGAGCTCCTAAATTTTAATCATGGTGTTTTTATGAGTGATTTACCAGTTCCTCTAAAGATAATGGATAGAAATTTGTAAGGAGATTTAGAATGGGTCTGAATAATATTACAAGAACTTGTAATAAAGAACTAGTGTAATTTTTCAAAAAGATAAACGGTAATGGAAGTTAAGTCAGTTAACTAGAGAACACTCCCACTAAGATCATGTCTGAAATTATTTTTTCGATAGATCATATTACCGTTACATTTGATAAAGGAACAGTAACATTAAATTGATGGAAGTCATGTTGTGTTTATTGCGATAAAGGAGATCAACATGATATCTTTAATGTCGTTCTATTTTGTATGTTTTAGAAATCCAAGAATAAATTTGAAGTTATTGAAAAACTATTCCATAGCTGCTTGTTATCGTGGGAACCACAATGAGAATTGAAAGGCTACTGTGGTTTTTGGTTGATATTCATGGGTGATGAATATAGCAAATGTTGGACCAAATTCACAGGTATTGTTGCAAACAAATATTATTATGACCCACCGATTGAGACCACTTTGTGGATCATAGTCATGAGTCGTCTCAAAAAGGTAATCCTTAGTACCTGAGATATCTACGTACTTTAGTGCGGGTGCTGCTGTACATTTGGCCTAACCTAACGTCATCCGTAACTGGGTGATCATAACAGTTCGAGGCTGGTTGCAGTGGGAGTCGTGCTGGAGGCCTAGATAGTCAATATGGGATTTCCACCTTCGTTTAACTAAGAAGAGATATTTCTGGGCCCCTCGGCGATCGATACTGACAGAAATGCATGGCCATGCTCGGACAGAACTGATGTGTTCTACTCTGTCTGTTACAGTTCAGTATGAGATCAGGGAGTCGAGAAATATAATCATGTTTGCTACGGTTGATCTAATCCATACCTAGCTTTCACATTGAAATATCGCGATGCATGGGATATAACCTAAGTTTCTTTTTGGAAGGCGGTTTCAACAAAAATGTCCGAATGGGAGTCAGAGTTTTTATGACCTTGGTTTCCTAAAGTGTCTAGCCATGACCTCCTTTAGGTGCATGTTGCAGGACAGTATGTTGTCTTACACAAGTGGGGGTATGTTAGTATATGTTGTGTAAAGATGACATTACTACTGTATCATGGCTGATTTCATAAAACACTTGAGGGTCACACTGATGAGCACAACTGAGCACGTGCAATTAAACTATTGAATAAATGATATTTGATATTGTTTATGACACGAAATGATCATTGAGATTAAATTAATGTGTGATTAATTATATCTCAAAGTACGGGGACTAAAAGTACAATATAAGATATTGTAAGTGATTTAATTGTCATTGGATGATAATTAAATAAATAGTTATCTAGTCTTTTATTTATTATTGGATATTAAATAAAAGATATATTTATTTGAATTGATATTGTCATCTAGTTATTAGATAATTAGAATGATAATCATAAACAAATAAATAGAGATAATTATAAATAATTATCTACTCGTTTATATATTATTAGATAATATATAAAAGATAAATATTATTTAATAGATATATAATTATAGAGATAATTATATAAGGTTTAAATAATAAAGATAATTATTAAGATATATATTATATTAACATATTAAAGTTTTAATATATATATATATATATATATATATATATATATATATATATATATATATATATATATATATATATATATATATATATATATATATATAGTGATATATATGCAAAAATTAGGGGTGACCTAATTTGTGGATCTCACGGCCACACACACAAATGGGATTTGTGTGTGGCCATCTCGACCGCATCAAACACACACTTATGTGTGTGGTTTCCACGTTCTTCGCGTGTTCGATTGAATACTTGGCGCCGCTCGATCGTGTTATCACCGATGGATACCGAAAGCATCTCATTCGTGTATTCTTGTCATAGAATAAGAAGGTACGTTTTTATATGCTTTCACATTTACTTATCTTATGTTTTACTTGATGATCCGTGTACGGAATTCGTGATTTTAAAAAACTTCCGTTGTGCATTTAATGTGATTAATGTTTATGTTTTTATGAAAAATAATACGAATTCCCAATAGCATCGACTACCGAGAGGTGAATAAAGTAACTATCAAGAACAGATATCCACTGCCCCGAATTGACGAATTGTTTGACCAACTGCAAGGAGCCAGCTATTTCTCGAAGGTTGATCTTCGATCAGGGTATCATCAACTCAAAGTATTCGAATCTGACGTTTCGAAAACGGCATTCCGAACTAGATACGGCCACTTTGAATTTCTTGTTATTCCATTTGGTCTCACTAATGCCCCTGTTGCATTCATGGACCTCATGAATAGGGTATGTTGACCAATGTTGGATAAATCCGTTATAGTTTTCATTGACGATATTCTGATTTACTCCAAGTCTGAGACTGAACATGCAAAGCATATACGATAATTCCTAGAATTGCTACGCAAAGAGCGACTCTACGCAAAGTTCTCAAAATGTGAATTTTGGTTGCGCCAGGTAATATCTGATTTCTCGTTGTCGTTTATATACCTGTGCAATAGCTAAAACTTGTTGTATCGCTTCTAAACCTCTATGTTTAGGTACAATTCTTGGGACATGTTGTCTCAGGCCATGAAATTGTTGTGGATCCATCGAAAGTTGATGCAGTCTAGAAATGGGAAGCACCGAAAAACGTATCTGAAATCCGAAGCTTCTTGGGATTAACAGGTTATTACCGGAGGTTCATCCATGATTTCTCCAAGATTGCGGTACCTTTAACTAGCCTGACAAAGAAAGACGCTAAGTTTGACTGGAACGAATCCCAAGAACAAGCCTTTGAGACTCTGAAACGCAAACTGATTGCAACACCGATATTGCCCCTACCTGAGGGTAATGACGACTTTGTTGTCTACAGTGATGCTTCAAATATGGGACTAGGCTGTGTGTTGATGCAACGAGATAAAGTTATCGCCTACGCATCAAGGCAGCTAAAGACTCACGAAAAGAATTATCCGACGCACGACTTAGAACTGGCAGTTGTGACCTTCGCATTGAAGATCTGGCGGCATTATCTGTATCGCACCTGATGTAGATTATACACGGACCATAAAAGTCTGAAGTATATATTCGACCAGAAAGAACTGAATATGCGGCAAAGACGATCAATGGAATTGATCAAAGACTATGACTGCGAGATCCTTTATCATCCAGGCAAAGCAAACGTAGTAGCAAACGCCTTGATCCGTAAATCCGGACAGAATTATTACAGCCGATGTTATGCCTTGACTCTTGTTGTTTTGGAATCCGCACTGACAGACTTGATACTTGCTGCTCAAACCGAAGCTATTCAGGATGAGAATCTGAAATTTAAACGCATGGTTACTTATGTGACCAAACCGACTCCTGACAACCGTGGACTTAGACGATTTATGCATCGGATATGGGTTCCAAGAACAGGACGTGTCCGTGACCAAATTCTGTCGGAGGCTAACATGTCGAAATTTTCTATACATTCTACTAAGATGTATCAAGATCTGAAATCGGAATACAGGTGGCCTGGGATGAAAAAGGATGTTGGGTGATATGTCGAAAATTGCATGACTTGATACTTGCTGCTCAAACCGAAGCTATTTAGGATGAGAATCTGAAATTTAAACGCATGGTTACTTATGTGACCAAACTGACTCCTGACAACCGTGGACTTAGACGATTTATGCATCGGATATGGGTTCCAAGAACAGGACGTGTCCGTGACCAAATTCTGTCGGAGGCTCACATGTCGAAATTTTCTATACATTCTACTAAGATGTATCAAGATCTGAAATCGGAATATAGGTGGCCTGGGATGAAAAAGGATGTTGGGTGATATGTCGAAAATTGCATGACTTGTTTGCAAGTCAAATCTGAGCACAAGAAGCCATATGGGGAACTACAACCATTGCCAATCCCGGAATGGAAGTGGGACCACATAACTATGGACTTCGTGACGAAGCTGCCTAGGACTAAACGAAAGCACGACTCTATATGGGTAATAGTGGATCGACTCACCAAGTCGGCACACTCCCTCCCCATTCGTGAAGACGCACACCTTGACAAATTGGCTGAACTGTATGTGAAAGAAATTGTGACTAGAAATGGTGTTCCTTTGTCTATCGTATCTGACCATGACAGCAGGTTTACCTCTCACTTTTTGAGGGCCTTTCAGAATGAACTGGGTACTGAACTTAAGATGAGCACCGCTTATCACCAGAGACTGACGGGCAAAGTGAGAGAACAATCTTGACTCTAGAAGATATGCTTCGTGCCTGCGTGATTGATCTTGGTGGAAACTGGGATAATCACCTTCCGTTCGTGGAGTTTGCATATAACAATAGTTAGCACTCGACTATTGGCATGCCTCCATATCAGTTTTTGTACGGACGTCGATGCCGAACTCCAACTTGTTGGAGGGAAACCAGTGAACGTCTAATAGCCGGACCAACCATTTTACAAGAGGCCCAAGACCAGTTACAGTTGATTTGACAGCGGATACAGACCTCTCAAGATAGACAAAAAAAATATCACGACCGAAGGCGCAAGGCAATCGCATTTGAGGTTGGTGATAAGGTAATGCTAAACGTCTCACCAAGGAAAGGAGTAGTAAGGTTCGACAAACGGGGGAAGTTGAGCCCTCGATTTGTTGGTCCCTTTGAAATACTTGATCGTGTAGGACTGCAAACCTACAGATTAAGACTGACTGCCTAAATGTCGGGGATACATGACGTGTTTCACGTTAGTAATCTTCGAAAGTGCTTGATTCACGCTGAAGCTGTGATTCCTTGGAAAGATGTGCAAATTGACGAGCAGCTGCGATACGAAGAAGAGCCTGAACGCATGGTGGACCGAAAGACTACGAAGTTGCGCAACAAGGAAATTCCTATGGTGCTAATCCAGTGGAAATACCACAAAGGATCGGCGCAAATCTGGGAACGAGAGGACGAGATTAGGCAAAAGTATCCAAAGTTGTTCATGTCTTAGACGATTCCGAGGACAGAATCAGTTCAATGGGGGAAGTTTGTAACAGCCTGTAATTTATAAAATATAAATTATAGCAACAAACTCTGAATATTTAAGTAATTTTGCCTAATTGTGAAATTATGTGAAATATATATATTGTATGTAATTAATTATAATAAGTTATAATTAATTAAGAAAACTTGCTTAAATTAGTTAGATAAATTTATACAATTAAATTTAGCTAATTGAAAGATTAATGACTTGAGAATAATAAAATAGACTAAAATAATTAAATAAGTCTAAAAAGACAAGTACTAGCAAAAAGAAATATCTCCTTGCTATTTCTTGCATTTAAAATGCAAAATAAGGACAAACAAGGGTAAATATAACATTTCATTAAGGGTAAATCAGTCATTTGCTAATTGGGGCTGAATTTTCGGATTTAATAAGGGAGGAAAATGCTGAAATTATTCACTCATTCATCTTCTTCCCAAAATTCAGATTTTTATGAATTGAGAGCTTCTCTCTCTAGAAACCCTCCCAATATCAATCTTCTCTCTAAGATTTCTCCCAAATCTCTTAGCCAAATCTCGAGTTCAATATATCATTGGAAAGATATCGAAGAGTACAACAAGATTCTGCAATTGCATGTAGGATTTGGTTCGGATTTGAGGTAAGAATGCTCATAAACTCTTCGTTATTTTCGGTTTTTATGCTAAAATCGGAAATGCAAATTCTGAAACGTTTGAGGCTTTTTTTTGAACAAGTTTAGGACTCGATTTTTCTTGGAAATAATCTACAAGTGTTCTAATACTTGGACCAAGGTTAGTTTGATGTTTTTCCTCTTGTTTTTCTCGGTTTAAAGCCCAAAAACGCAGCTTTGAGTTGCTGCTGCTGTCGAGCATAAAACAGAAAAATAGGGGCTGTTTTGGGTGTCTAAATGAACTGAAAACGCATTAGAAATAGACCTATTTTGATATTAGACATGTCCCTTGATGTTCTTGTGAGTTTTGACCCAGAATATTTGGCCGGAAGATCAAAGACAACAACAGCCCTCGGCTAAGCTGCTGTCCGAGACTTAAAAAGGGTTAAAACCCCGATTGTTAGTTGCTATGTGGCTTAGAATTGACCCAAATTTGCTTGGCTATGTATTGTGTGTGAAATGGATTTGTTTTGGGACCAAATTAATGCAATTATCAGTTTTTAAAAGTTTAGAAATGGTCCTTAATACTCTCGGTTTTGGACAGCCTTTTATGGCTTTTAAATATGAATTTTTGCACTTAATTGTTGTTAATTTGATTGATAAATGGTTAGATAAGTAAAAGGGACTTGTGTTCATGTTTTGTTATGCCATTGGACTTGATTTTGAACCTTAAAAAGACTTGGACAGAAGGAATAGAAACGAGGCATGAACAAGTTCATGAGGTATGATTGGACCTTACAAATGACCAAAATGTGAAGATGATGTATTTTGACTTGATAAACTCGAATATATGTAATTGAGTTGTTGTTCCAACTATTGGGCCTAATGGACCCAATTAATGCTCTTTAATGGCCTAAAAATGCACCACTTTATCCATTGACTTTGGGACTTAACTTTAAACGGGAAAAACACTTGTGTTTCTTGTTGTGAACCCTTAGAAACAGAAATGAGTAGCATGGCCTTGATGTAGTTGAAAATGACCTTGAACGGACCCTAAATTGGCTTGATTAGCCTATAAAAGGACAACCATGACTTAACGACCTAGTTATGACGTGAAACTTGATATGTGCCCTAAGGACGCCAAATGGCTCATGTTTGGCATTGGTTGTCCCTAAGTATGTAGCCTTGGTTAAGAGTTGGCCTAGAATGGCCTATTCGGCCTAGATAATTGGCTAAAAGTTTAGGCCATCGCCCTAAAATCTTAACCTACTTGACCTGAGACATTGGATACTGACTTGTGGGTTTAAAATATGCCTTTAACCTGTACTTGAGATGCTATGCCTTGCTAGAATCTGAAATGGCCTTAATTGCCCTAGTAAAGGCCTAGAACCGAGGCCGTGACTAGGCTAAATAGGCCAAACAATTAGGAACATGTGGTCATCACTTGACAACACACTTATATCCTAAAATCACCTATTTGACCAGCTTATGACCTGTTATGCTTATGTGTGATGTGGTTATGCCTTGCATGCCCTATGTTTGGCCTTAAAACAAGGCCATACCTAGGAAAAGACCTATGAAACCGTTGGAATCTTCTAGGGACTCAAGGTTATACCTTGGTACTGACCTAAATGAGTTCTTATGGACTTATTGGACAGATGATAAGGATAGGCTCACTCTGGGACATTTGGAACTACCACAGACTCGACAACGAAACATGATAATTAACCTAATTAATACAATTAGGATTATAAAGATTATGTGTATGAAATTGTTATTGATATGCTAGAATTGGAACTGATCTGCAGGAACTGGCCAGTTTGACAGAGTAATACAGACAACTTAACTTGCTTAAGCACTATATTGTAATTGCATTGCTCAGGACCGTTGTGAGTGACAGATTGCATTACTTACTTGCATATGTTTCGGTACTTATTGGTGATTGTTACTGACTTGTATGGAAGCATCTGTTGCTGCTTGTTCTTTAATTACTTAATTGTATGTTAGGAACATATGATAGACACTGTTGAAACTGGAGGGAATTCTGCAGATTCCTTTCCAAATCTGTTTCCATACACTTCCCGTAGGGCTTCGGCCTTACACATGGGAATACAGATTGGGCTGATCCCCCTAATCTTTTGCCGTCTCTGACGTGTTGACTTGCCGACATGAGCTGATAGTATGTTATATATGTGTGGTAACTAATGGATATCTGTTAACTCACTAAGCAGTGGTAGCTTACTCTGTCATGACAACTCTCTTTTCAGGAAAAGCTGATAAGGGCAAGAACATAGCAGCTAGTTCGTCCCAGGCTAAGTGAACCTGGATGCTTGAGGATTGCAGACTTTTGGACCTAGATGTTGATGCCTATTTTTGACAAGGATATGCGGTCTCGGATAGCTTGTTCAATCTTCCGCACTCTGATTGAAGAATCTAGAAGTTAGAATAGACCATTATCTTTACATATTTTGCATTTAAAGTATCATTAAGTAACTTGAATCAGGTATTTGGACCTGTGGTATCAAACACTTGTAATATTTAATTATTACTTAATGCATTGCCAACTTGTAAGTGTATTGTTTGTGGTAAGTTGGGTGTTACAACGCGGTTAACATGCTTCAAATATTTGGGAATAGGGCATATAGCATCACAATGTCCTAATTCCAAAACTATGATCATGCTTGATGATGGTTCTTGTTTGAGTCAAAGTGAAGATGAAGATGATGGCAAGAATACGACATGTTAAAATTCTGACGATGAGAATGAGTTAAGGGCAATGGAAAGTGGTGATGAACGTGAGGCTCTTGTAACCGTGAGGGCTTTGAACAATCAAGCCAAGGAAGAGGATGATCAACAACTCTACAACATCTTTCATACACGATGCCTTATCCATAATCAGGTATGCATGTTGATCGTTGATAGTGGGAGCTCTACTTATTGTGCTAGTTCTTATCTTGTAGAGAAGTTGGATTTACCGACAATCAAGCATCCTAAGTCATACCGTTTGCAATGGCTTACTGACCATGGAGAAATAAAGGTAAATAAACAAGTGTTTTGAAATTTTCCATTGGAAAGTATGAAGATGAGGTTTTGTGTGATGTAGTACCAATAACGGCAAGGCACGTTATTCTTGGACGTCCATGGGAGCATGACCGTAAACACAAGTCATGATGGAAGTTTAAGTAAGTATCATTTTGTTTTGAAAACTAGAAGTTTCACTCTTGTACCAATGAGTCCACAACAAGTGCTGAAAAAACAAATAAAAATGAGAGAAAAAAGGCAAAAAGATGAAAGTTTGAAAAAGCCAAAAGAGAGTGGAAATAATAAAAGCGAAAAAGATAGAGGGAATAAAGTGTCAAGCGGGAAAAATAAAAGTGAAAAGCCAAAAGCAAGTGAGACAAAAGGGCCTTTGTTTGCAAGCATGAGAGATGTAGATAGGGCATTATCTTCTCACAAACTTCTTTTTGTACTTTTGTACCAAAAAGGTTTGTTTATCTACTACGATTCATATCACACTTTGCCTTTGGAAATTGTTTCTGTTTTAAATGATTTTACAGATGTGTTGCCTGAAGATGTACCCGATGGATTGCCACCGATTCGTGGCATAGAACATCAAATTGATTTGATGCCCCGGTGCAACAATTCCCAATAGACCGGCCTATAGAGTGAATCCGAAAGAAGCAAACGAGCTTCAGAAACAAGTTGGTGAGTTGCTGGGAAAAGGTATCATTTGTGAGTCCCTTAGCCCTTGTGTCGTGCCAGTCATCTTAGTTTCAAAAAAAAGATGGCACTTGGCGTATGTGCAAAATAACTATCAAGAATCGTCACCCCATTCAAAGATGAGATGACATGCTTGATGAATTACATGGTGCTAATATTTTCTCAAAAATTGATCTTAAATCTGGATATCAACAAATAAGAATCAAGGAAGGTTGATGGAACTCTAATAATCAACAAAATAAAGATAAGCGAAGATGAATTAAAGATTGACGATGGAGTTTTGACAAAGGAGCCACTTGAAGATGCAATGGACCAATGACACGTTCGAGAAAAAAGAAGATGCAAGAAAGTCCCAATCAAATAATTGTTTCGGCCCATGCCAAAGAATTATTGAAGACCCAAGGCTACAAGCCCAAGTTAATAAACCATCATGGTGTTGTTGGGCTTGCTTTATAAAGTGTGGAGTTTGTGTATTCATGGCTCATTTTGATAAATTCTAGCTTTTTATGGAATTTTCTAGATTAAGAGTTTTTTTAATTAATTTAGGATGAATGAAAAGTATTTATGTAATAAGCATGAGTAGTTTCAAAGGTCATCTTTTCCCTATAAACAGGTGATCTTTCAAGGTTGTAATCAACACATTTTCAAATTAAATCATATTGTGAGGTTTTTCCTTTCACTTATAGTTCTCGTGATTGAACTCATTTGGTTCTTGCAAGACTAATTGTGCTTGCAATTATTACTTGGCTACAACTAAGTATTCTTCCGCTTAGTTGTTGTGTTTCGTATAAATTTGATTACTTGCTTCCGTTGTAATTCAAAGGTGTTGGATTCATATATCCAAAATTGTTAAATTCATACTAGTAAGGGGTTGGGTTCTTGGAAGAAAGATCATCAAGGACGATCCGATAAAATTGTGAACTCTTCTACGAACAATTCATATAATTTGGTATCAGAGCTAAGTCTCCTTGTTTGATCATTTCCTTTTATTTTGCTTGTTGTTCTGTGCTTACTTTCTGTTAAAAAAGAGTACAATCATAGCTTTCTACTTAATGTTCTTCATTTCCTCATCTTACCATTAGTTCTTATTATCTAATAGTATAAAGAAAGAAAAAAAAGTGTAACAAAAAAACAAAAAAATAGCCAAAAAAGGGGAAAAAATGTGAAAGAAGCTCCTTTGAAAAGTTTTTATATACCTGATGGGTTTTTGTTCAAAGATCAAAGCTTTGCTTTCTGATGAGAACCTGTCCAAGGACCGAGATGACGAAGACCCGATAAGGTGGAAGATCGGACCTATCACAAGATCAAAATCCAAGATGTTCCAGGATGCTCTCAATGGAATGATTAAATATTGTCAGAATCAAGCTCCCGTTTGTTCGCAAAACAACCAAGCACGTTTCCTAATGTTGATCCAAGTTGAACACTAAAATTAGTCCATGTTTTGGAGCCCAACTTCTCACTTTAATCCACAAAAGCCCAAAAATAAATAAAATTCGGCTAAGCCCACCCATGTGCATTGTTTTGGCCATAACTTC
Source organism: Centrapalus pauciflorus (assembly GCA_020465985.1). NCBI lineage: Eukaryota > Viridiplantae > Streptophyta > Magnoliopsida > Asterales > Asteraceae > Centrapalus > Centrapalus pauciflorus. The sequence continues at coordinate 10,638 of JAANYP010007699.1, read as the reverse complement.
CTCATTTTAAGCCCAATTTGAGTGAAATAAAAGCTCACTTCAACCTTAGCTTTTTTCCTATATTTTCAAGAATAAAAAGGCCCAAAATATATCCTTAGCCACGTCCATGAATCTGCCCAAAAAGGTGTCCATGTTAATTAACTTGTCAAAGATTAAATTCAATGCATTTTGAAGGTTTTCTCAACATTATGGCCATTTACTTGGAAGAGATAAAGGGATAGAAGTTACTTGCATGATTAATACCTTCTAGAAGCTTCAAGTGGTGAAATGTCAATAATGCCATTTTGATAAGTAGTCTCGCTTATTTGATAGCTTATCGTGATAGCTTGTACCACTTATCTAGATAAGTAGTTCGTCTTATATTTTCTCCTATAAATAGGCACTCACTGTAACCATTTCAATCATCCTTCATTTGAATAAAATTGTGAGTTTTTAACTCTTATTCTTCCTTACGAACTTTTAGAACTTATCGAGTGTTTTAGCTTGTTCCGTTCGAAACTTATGAATCAACTTGGTGGGATTGATTGTGGCATTCTCTATACCAAAGTTCTTGCCTCGTATATAGGCAATGGGTCGCGGTTCCACTTATACCAAGGTCCTTGTCTCGTATATAGACAACGGGTCACGGTCCTATCCAAGTTACTTGAAACAACCATTAGAACGATCGGACAGTCGTGATCTATCACACATTCATCGGGTGAGATCACATCATTTGGTATCAAAGCTTATTATATTGGTTTGTTTTCTACTTTATATTTCCTTCGTATCATCTTTTACTTTCTTTCTCTTCGTCCTTTCATTTTTAATTTCTTCTGTTCATCCTTGCATTGTGGTTCATGTTTGTAGTGGATCTTGTCAAAAATTGACTTGGTTGCTACTAATCGATTTTTTTCGGGGATCATACGAGTTCTTTAGTTTTTTTTGTTTATTCTTACTTTGCATCATTTGTTCTTAAAAAAAAAGCAAAAAAAGGAAGAAAAAGAAATCGCAAAAAAAGTAAAAAAAGATAAAAAAAAAGGGAAAAAAAACGCAAAAGAAAAGACGAAAAAAGGAACGCAAAGTAAATTCTTATTCTTGTTAGTTTTCTTTATTTTCATTTCCTTTTCTATTTACCTTTACGTACTACTAGCATTGTTCATCTTGTTATATTTGGTTTTGTCAAATCTCTTCTTAAAGTTGTTTGGTATGTTTTGAATTCCTCAAGGCCACAAGCCCACTTGATTTTGATTTATTTTAGTTTGTTTTGAACTTTAAGAGTTAAAAAGAGTGGTAAAAGGCGGTGTGGTAAGATCATTAGAGGTAAAAGCCAAACACAACATACACGAGAATCGAGTGAACAAATATTTGAGTGAAACACGTAAGGGAGTGCGGGGAGAAAATAATATTTTTATTGTTATTACTTTTTGTCTTCTATTTTGCAGCAAAAAAAATGGCGGATGAGCAACCTCCTCCTAATCTTCAAGTTCTAGCCATGATGGAGGAAATGCGACGATTGATGAGAACGGAATTCAACCAAATTCATGAAAGAATGGACCGATTGGAGTATGAAAGACCACAACCTTCTAGAAGCTTCAAGTGGTGAAATGTCAATAATTTTGATATTTGCTTATTTGATAGCTTATCGTGATAGCTTGTGAAACTAATCTAGATAAGTAGTTGGTCTTATATTTTCTCCTATAAATAGGCACTCAATGTAACCATTTCAATCATCCTTCATTTCGAGTATAATTGTGAGTTTTTAACTCTTATTGTTCCTTACGAACTTTTAGAACTTATCGAGTGTTTTAGCTTGTGGCGCTCGAAACTTATCAATCAACTTGGTGGGGTTGATTGTGGCGTTCTCTATACCAAAGTTCTTGCCTCGTATATAGGCAACGGGTCGCGGTTCGACTTATACCAAGGTTCTTGTCTCGTATATAGACAACGGGTCGCGGTCCTATCCAAGTTACTTGAAACAACCATTAGAACGATCGGACAGTCCTGATCTATCACACATTCATCGGGTGAGATCACATCATTTGGTATCAAAGCTTATTCTATTGGTTTGTTTTCTACTTTATATTTCCTTCGTATCATCTTTTACTTTCTTTCTCTTCGTCCTTTCATTTTTAATTTCTTCTGTTCATCCTTGCATTGTGGTTCATGTTTGTAGTGGATCTTGTCAAAAATTGACTTGGTTGCTACTAATCGATTTTTTTCGGGGATCATACGAGTTCTTTAGTTTTTTTGTTTATTCTTACTTTGCATCATTTGTTCTTAAAAAAAAGCAAAAAAAAGGAAGAAAAAGAAATCGCAAAAAAAGTAAAAAAAGATAAAAAAAAGGGTAAAAAAAACGCAAAAGAAAAGACAAAAAAAGGAACGCAAAGTAAATTTTTATTCTTGTTAGTTTTCTTTATTTTCATTTCCTTTTCTATTTACCTTTACGTACTACTAGCATTGTTCATCTTGTTATATTTGGTTTTGTCAAATCTCTTCTTAAAGTTGTTTGGTATGTTTTGAATTCCTCAAGGCCACAAGCCCACTTGATTTTGATTTCTTTTAGTTTGTTTTGAACTTTAAGAGTTAAAAAGAGTGGTAAAAGGCGGTGTGGTAAGATCATTAGAGGGTAAAAGTCAAACACAACATACACGAGAATCGAGTGAACATAATTTTGAGTGAAACACGTAAGGGAGTGCGGGGAGGAAATAATATTTTTATTGTTATTACTTTTTGTCTTCTATTTTGCAGCAAAAAAAATGGCGGATAAGCAACCTCCTCCTAATCTTCAAGTTCAAGCCATGATGGAGGAAATGTGACGATTGATGAGAATGGAATTCAACCAAATTCATTAAAGAATGGACCGATTGGAGACTGAAGACCACAACCTATCCGCACGCCATCACAAGTTTCTTATGAAAATCATGACGAGGATGGAGGAAGTGACAGATGGGAATCTAAAAGAAGAGCTCCTCAACGAAGGCCCCGAAGAGACAACAATTTGAATTCTGTCAAGATGAAAATTCCATCGTTTGAAGGAAAGTCAGATCCGGAAGCCTACATCGATTGGGAGACTAAAATGGAGTTCGTCTTTGATTGCCATGACTACTCCAATCGTAAAAAGGTAAAACTCGCCGTTGTTAAATTTTCTGATTATGCACTAACATGGTGGATCAACTTGTGATTAGTAGGCGAAGAAAGGAAGAAAGACCCATTGATACATGGGAAGAAATGAAAAGGGTCATGAGACGACGTTTTGTACCAAGTCACTATTATCGTGACCTTCACAATAAGCTCCAAGGCTTGAAGCAAGGAAGTAAGTCTAATGATGATTATTTCAAGGAATGGAGGTTACCATGATCCGAGCTAACATTCAAGAGGATCGAGAAGCTACCATGGACAGGTTGTTAAATGGCCTCAATTATGAAATTCGTGATCGTGTTGAGATGCATCATCATGTGGAGATTGAAGACATGGTCCACATGGCAGTTAAAATTGAAAAGCAACTCAAGAGAGGGGGTGGATCAAGAACGAATACCTGGAAGGCGGTTAGCTCCAAAAGGCCTGAAATTTCATCATCTTTTAATCCCAAATCTGGTCCAAAACCAACAAGCCCTTCCAAGGAGAAAGGTAATTTTGATGCTCCTAAAACTCGTGACATAAAATGTTTTAAGTGTCTTGGCAGGAGTCACATTGCAAGTCAATGTCCAAATAAGCTTGTAATGGTGCTTAGAGAAAATGGAGAAATTGAAACAGATTCTTTCGAATCATCACAAGAAGACACGGATGGTGAAGAACAGTTGGCTGTAGAAGGAGAATTGTTGGTTGCAAGGAGAGCCTTAAGCACTCTTTCCAAGGAAGAAGATGATGCACAAAGGAAAAACCTCTTTCACACTCGGTGTTATGTTCAAGGCAAGGTATGTAGTGTTATCATTGATGGTGGGAGTTGTACTAATGTGGCTAGTGTTTCCATGGTTGAAAAGCTAGGTTTGCCGATGATGAAGCATCAAAAGCCATATAAACTCCAATGGCTTAATGATAGTGGTGAGGTGCGTGTGACGAAAAAAGTGTTGGTGTCATTTCGCATTGGTAAGTATGAAGACGAGGTGTTGTGTGATGTGGTACCTATGCAAGCAAGTCATTTGCTACTTGGTAGGCCATGGCAATACGATCGGCATGTGAAACATGATGGCTTCACCAACAAGTACACTCTTGTTCAAACAACCAAAGCTATAACTCTTGTGCTGATGTCACCGAGTCAAGCTTATGAGGATCACGTCCGACTTCAAACGGATGTGAAAAACAAAGAAGGTGAGCCTAATGAAAATAATGAACACAAAAAGGTTCAAATGAAAAACAAAAAGATAAGAAAACATTTGTGGGTGAAAAGGAAAGTCAATATTGTGCATTTGCAAAAAGGAGTGAAATAAAGGAAGCCTTGAATTCGGAGATGTCTTTTCTGCTTCTTTTGACCAAAGAAGCTTATTTAATCACAAATGATTTGGCCGGTATTCTCCAAAGCAAAATTAAATCTCTTTTGCAGGAATTTGAAGACTTGTTTCCAGAGGAAGTTCCCAATGGATTGCCACCAATTCGCGGGATCGAACACCAAATTGACTTTGTTCCAGGATCTTCCATTCCAAACAAGCCGGCGTATAGAACAAGTCCGGAAGAAACCAAAGAGTTGCAAAGGCAAGTTAAGGAATTACTTGAGAAAGGATGGATTCGAGAAAGCATGAGTCCGTGTGCGGTTCCCGTATTGCTGGTACCGAAGAAGGAAGGATCATGGAGGATGTGTGTAGATTGTCGTGCCATCAACAATATCACGGTAAAGTATCGCCATCCAATCCCTCGATTAGATGATATGCTTGATGAATTGTATGGCTCAAAGTTGTTTTCAAAGATTGATCTAAAGAGCGGGTATCATCAAATTCGCATGAATGATGGTGACGAATGGAAAACAGCTTTCAAAACAAAGCATGGTTTATATGAATGGTTAGTTCTGCCTTTGGGGTTAATTAATGCTCCAAGTACGTTCATGAGATTAATGAACCATGTTTTGCGTGATTTTATTGGGAAATTTGTTGTCGTTTGCTTTGTTGATATTTTGATTTATTCTAAGAGTTTGAATGATCATCTTGAGCATCTAACGTGTGTTTTGAGTGTGCTTAGGAAGGAACAGCTTTATGCGAACTGGAAGAAGTGCACTTTTTGTACCGACCACATTGTATTTCTTGGATATGTGGTTAGTTCTCATGAAATATCTGTTGATGAAGAAAAGGTAAAGGCTATTCAAGATTGGCCAACTCCAAAGAGCGTAAGTGATGTGAGGAGTTTTCATGGACTTGCAAGTTTTTATCGCCGATTTGTGAAAAACTTTAGCACCTTGGCATCACCACTCACCGAAGTGATTAAAAAGAATGTTGGTTTTAAATGGGGCAAAGAGCAAGAGCAAGCTTTTGAAAAACTGAAGTTTCATGTAACTCATGCTCCTTTGCTTTCTTTGCCAAATTTTGATAAAACTTTTGATATTGAGTGTGATGCATCGGGTGTTGGAATTGGTGCGGTTTTAATGCAAGAAGGAAAACCATTGGTGTATTTTAGTGAAAAGTTAAGTGGTGCAACTTTAAACTATCCCACATATGACAAAGAGATGTATGCCTTGGTTCGAGCACTAAAAACTTGGCTATTTGTGGACCAAGGAGTTTGTCATTCATTCTGATCATGAGTCCTTGAAGTTTCTAAAAGGACTACAGAAGCTCAACAAGAGACATGCTAGGTGGATGGAGTTTCTTGAGACATTTCCATATGTCATCCGATTCAAGAAAGATGGCAAGAAGAAGGCGGAATTTGTCAAGCAAATCCATGAGCAGGCAAAACACAACATCGAAGAGCGCACCAAGAAGTATGAACAACAAGCAAACAAGGGAAAAAGAAAGATTATTTTGAACCAGGAGATTGGGTGTGGCTTCATTTGCGGAAGGAACGGTTTCCAACCAAACGGAAGTCAAAGTTAATGCCAAGAGGAGATGGAACATTTCAAGTGTTTCAGAAAATCAATGACAATGCTTACAAACTTGATCTTCCAGATGAGTATAATGTCCATGATGTTTTTAATGTAACTGACTTCACTCTGTTTGATGTAGGTGAAGATTTGAGGACAAATCACTTTCAAGAGAAGGGGAATGATGAGAACCTGTCCAAGGACCGAGATGACGAAGATCCGTTAACGTGGAAGATCGGACCTATCACAAGATCAAAATCCAAGATGTTCCAGGATGTTCTCAATGGAATGATTATATATTGTCGGAATCAAGCTCTCGTTTGTTCGCAAAACAACCAAGCACGCTTCCTAATGTTGATCCAAGTTGAACACCAATATTAGTCCAAGTTTTGGAGCCCAACTTCTCACTTTAATCCACAAAAGCCCAAAAATAAATAAAATTCGGCCAAGCCCACCCATGTGCATTGTTTTGGCCATAACTTCCTCATTTTAAGCCCAATTTGAGTGAAATAAAATCTCACTTCAACCTTAGCCTTTTTCCTATATTTTCAAGAATAAAAAAGGCCCAAAATATATCCTTAGCCACGTCCATGAATCTGCACAAAAAGGTGTCCATGTTAATTAACTTGTCAAAGATTAAATTCAAGGCATTTTGAAGGTTTTCTCAACATTATAGCCATTACTTGGAGGAGATAAAGGGATAGAAGTTACTTGCATGATTAATACCTTCTAGAAGCTTCAAGTGGTGAAATATCAATAATGCTCTTTTGCTAAGTAGTGTTGCTTATTTGATAGCTTATCGTGATAGCTTGTACCACTTATCTAGATAAGTAGTTGGTCTTATATTTTCTCCTATAAATAGGCACTCAATGTAACCATTTCAATCATCCTTCATTTTGAGTAAAATTATGAGTTTTTAACTCTTATTGTTCCGTACGAACTTTTAGAACTTATCGAGTGTTTTAGATTGTGTTGTTCGAAACTTATCAATCAACTTGGTAGGGTTGATTATGGCATTCTCAATACCAAAGTTCTTGCCTTGTATATAGGCAACGGGTCGCGGTTCCACTTATACCAAGGCTCTTGTCTCGTTTATAGACAATGGGTCGCTGTCCTATCCAAGTTACTTGAAACAACCATTAGAACGATCCGGCAATCGTGATCTATCACACATTCATCGGGTGAGATCACATCACATTCCAAACACGTCTTTACGTGAGCTTTTGGTTCGGGAGGCACATGTATGATCCTGACCATGGGCAAAGAAGATGTGGATCCACGTAAAGCTTTGCAAAATAATGCTCACGTTGCTTCACAAAATAGTCAAACAAGTTTTTTATTTTAATCCAAATCATGGATCAAGATTGGTTTTAGTGTTTGTAGCCCAAGTTGTGTAGCTTTTATCTGTAAAAGCCCGTAAATAAATAAAATTCGGCCAACCCAACACTTAGCCCGTGTTTTGTCGATAACTCACTCATTTCAAGCCCGATTTGAGTCAAATAAGAGCCCAATAAAAGCTAAGTATTTCTCCTATCTTTTCAAGAAGAATAAAGCCCAATAAAAGCTCATTTGCCACGTCCAAAAATCTACCCAAAAGAGTGTCCATGTTCAATGTAGTTCTCAAGATTAATTACAAGGCAATTTGAAAGCCTTCTCTTCAATTCAAAGCAATTTGAAGGTCATGACCATTTACTTGGAGGATACTAAGGGTTTTTGCAAGACACAATGAACCAAGACATATTCTAGAAGATTCAAGTGGTGAAATATCAAGAAGGCCCTTTTGATAAGTAGTTTTACTTATTTGATAGCTTATCGTGATAGCTTTTGTTACTTATCCAGATGGTTGGTTTTCCATACATTATTATCTATAAATAGAGGCCAATGTAAACATTTGTAATCACGCTTGACTTGAGTGAAATTGTGAGCTTTTAGCTCTTTAGTTCATTATGAACTTCTAGAACTTATCAAGTTTTCATACTTGTGGCGTTCGAAACTTATCAATCAACTTGGTGGGGTTGGTTGTGACATTTTTTTATACCAAGATTCTTGCCTCATTATAGGCAATGGGTCACAGTTTCACCATCTATACCAACGTTCTTGCCTCGTTTATAGATAACGGGTCGCGGTTTCACCATCTATACCAAGGTTCTTGCCTCGTTTATAGGCAACGAGTCGCGGTTCTATCCATTTCTCATAATGACATCCAATGGAACGATCGGGCAACTCGTGATCAATCCCATATTCATCGGGTGAGATCGCATCAGGTAGAGTTGCAACATTATATGGATTTAGAAGAGATGTTAGATATGGCTGAAAAGGTTTAAAAGCAACAAAAAAGAAAAGGAAGTTCAAGTAAGTTTTCTAGCAACTCTTCTTCTTCCTCTTCTTGGACAACAAATAGATGACGGAAAAATGAAGATTTAAAAAAGAAAAAGGATTTTCAAGACTTCGAATCCAAAAGGTGTTTTTCATCAAAAGGTGACAAGAACACTTCTTCTTCTTCTTCTTCTTCTCATACTTCACGATTAACATGCTTCAAATGTTTGGGAAAAGGACATATAACATCACAGTGTCCTAATTCCAAGACTATGATCATGCTTGATGATGGTTGTTTGAGTCAAAGCGAAGATGAAGATGATGGCAAAAATACAACACCTTTAAGTTCCGACGATGAGAATGAGTTAAGGGCAATTGAAAGTGGTGATGAACGTGAGGCTCTTGTAACCATGATTAAAAATTCAAGCCAAGGAAGAGGATGATCAACAACGCCACAACATCTTTCATACACGATGCCTTATCCATGACAAGGTATGCATGTTGATCATTTATAGTGGGAGCTGTACTAATTGTGCTAGTTCTTATCTTGTAGAGAAGTTGGATATACCGACAATCAAGCATTCGAAACCATACCGTTTGCAATGGCTTAATGACCATGGAGAAATAAAGGTAATAAACAAGTGTTGTTGAAATTATCCATTAGAAAGTATGAGGATGAGGTTTTGTATGATGTAGTACCAATGACGGTGGGGCACGTTATCTTGGATGTCCATGGGAGTATGACCGTAAAACAACTCATGAGGGAAGTCCAAATGAGTCCACAACAAGTGTTGAAAGAACAAATAAAAAGGAGAGAAAGAAGGCAAAAAGATGAGAGTTTGAAAAAGCCAAAAGAAAGTGGGGGTAATAAAAGCGAAAAAGAAAGAGAGAATAAAGTGTCGAGCGGGAAAATAAAAGTGAAAAGCCAAAAGCAAGTGAGACAAAAGGCGCTTTGTTTGCAAGCATGAGAGATGTAGATAGCGCTTTATCTTCTCACAAACTTCTTTTTGTACTTTTGTACCAAGAGGTTTGTTTATCTACTAACGATTCATCACACACTTTGCCCTTGGAAATTGTTTCTGTTTTAAATGATTTTACAGATGTGTTCCTTGAAGATGTACCCGATGGATTGCCACCGATTCATGGCATAGAACATCAAATTGATTTGATGCCCGGTGCAACAATTCCAAATAGACCGACATTTAGAGCAAATGCGGAAGAAACAAAGGAGCTTCAGAAACAAGTTGGTGAGTTGCTGGGAAAAGGTATCATTCGTGAATCCCTTAGGCCTTGTGCCGTGCATCGATTGTAGGGCTGTGAACAAAATAACTATCAAGTATCGTCACCCATTCCAAGATTAGATGACATGTTTGATGAATTACATGGTGCTAAGATTCTTTCAAAACTTGATCTTAAATCTGGATATCACCAAATAAGAATCAAGGAAGGTGATGAATGGAAAACTGCTTTCAAAACAAAGTTTGGTCTTTATGAATGGTTAGTTATTCCTTTTGGTTTAACTAATGCACCAAGCACTTTTATGAGGCTTATGAATCATGTTTTGAGAGACTTCATTGGAAAGTTTTTTGTCGTGTATTTCGATGACATTTTGATTTATAGTCGAAGCATGTATGTTCATGTCGAGCACTTAAACTCGTTCTTGCTACCATACGTGCGCAAAAGTTGTTTGCAAATTTAAAAAAGTGTACATTTTGTGTCAAAGAAGTTGTTTTTCTTGGATATGTTGTTGGTGAAAATGGTTTGCGTGTTGATGAATCAAAGTTGAAGGCTATTCTTGATTGGCCTATTCCAAACAATGTTTCAGAGGTAAGATCTTTTCATGGACTTGCTAGTTTCTTTCTAAGGTTTGTCAAAAAATTTTCATCAAAAGCTTCTCCTCTAAATGATTTGGTGAAAAAGAACGTTAAGTTTCGGTGGGGAGAGAATCAATAAAAGGCTTTCAAGCAATTGAAACGTGATCTAACCAATTCTCTTGTTATAGCATTACCTGATTTTTCTAACACTTTTGAGATTGAATATGATGCTTCGGGAGTTGGAATAGGTGTTGTTTTGCTTCAAGGAGGTCGTCCTATTGCGTACTTTAGTGAAAATCTTAATGGTGCAATGCTAAATTATCCAACTTATGACAAGGAACTGTATGCTGTTGTGAGGGCTTTGGAGACATGGCAAAATTATCTCATGCCTAAGGAGTTTGTGATTCACACTGATCATGATCCCTTAAGTACTTGAAGGGACAAAGAAGTCTTCACAAAACGCATGCAAAATGGATTGCATTCTGATGGAGGATCATCAAACCATTCCAAAGATGTCATGGAAATACG